>JAYESA010000018.1:102704171-102766671 GCA_036927795.1 Iris macrosiphon | reverse complement strand
ACTTGCACATGTTTACTCAAGTCAGCACACTGCCATGCTTGGCAAGGTAGTAACTCATCATCCCCGATTTACTTGCAGACTTACATACCCCTATTGCCACACTGCAAATTGAACCTTGACATACTCTGTTGAACCCCAACATACTATAGTGGCAACACCATCCTTTGCCAATACCCGAGCTCACCCCTAGTTGGGTTACTCCATGCATCCAGTATCTTATGTGCACTGGCAAGCACCCAAGGATCTGCAGGTAGTAATCTGTCTATACTCAAAAATTCCCATACACTCGTATGCATAAGTCTGCATTGTCTACACATTCCTTCACTTACCTGCAGACATCTACAGTCCCAAGCCTACAACTGCAACTAAGTGCAGGCCTTGCCAAGGACTGCACAACCTCTAAACCCATCTACCAACACCAAATGCAACAACTACACTCCCTATCTTGTTGTAGGTAGCCTACCCGAGCCCCTATCAGTCTTCTACCAAGCTGCATATCCCCTCTCAAACCTAATATTCCATTGATAGTGCTAACATTGCATTGGCATTGCCAATGTTGCAATGTTCTAGGTAATTCCCCCTATTAAAATTCAATCCCCAAGTTGCAGCTGTTATTGCTTTACTCTTCACTTCCTCGTACCAACTTGCTGCAGCTACCTTACTTTCCAATGCATGTACAACTGCAGTCATACAGTGAAATTTCTTATACTCTGAATAGTGATACACTAGCAGCCACACTGCTACTACTACTACTAACTATCCCCAGATCTCCCCATTGTTGCAACACAAATTTACTCACCACCCATGTTATACAAGATACACACACACACACACACACACACACACCCCTATATATAGACACAGCAACCCAAGTCCCCCCATCCACTGTCCATGGCTCTCACACACACACTCACCTGCACAAACCAACCCCTATACATATATATCTATACACGCACACATAATTAAAAAATATATATATATATATATAAGTATAGTTATATACATACAAATGTATATATTACATAAACACACAATAGAGACATAAAACCAAATACTTTGCATGCATAGGATGATACTCTATGATACGTACCCAAATAAAATACCAAAACTCCCAATACACCACAATAATCATTGTTACATATTAAATATACTATTTTATAACTAATGTAACTTGTTACAATAGAAATTAAAGAAAATTTATACTAAACACCCAAAATGAACCCCGTATCATACCGTATTACAAGATACTATGATACACCATACTTGTGCCCAATTTGTTGGATGTGCAGTGGAAGAAGCGCTTGCCAACCCACCTGAGATGATCAACCAATCTATAAATACTAAGCACATATTAAGACAAGTATATGGTGGTGACTACGTCACCTGGACAAATTACAACCTTTATAACTCAAATAAAATTATAAGATTACAAAAAACTAATGTTGAAACCCTTTGCCCTAATAGGTTCACCCCCTCACCACACTCAAGAAGAAAAGCAAAAGATTATAATTGAAATTATCCACCAACCCGTAGCAATCTCCCTAACCAAAGTTGATAACTCCTCGATTAGATTTCCTTATTCCTTCTATCTTGGATGGAGAAATCCTAAGAGCAAAGCACTGGCTTTCTCTTAGATTTTTTATGGACGAGCACCCCGAATCTCCAACTTGTGCTTCTACTTTGTGCCTCCATCCTCCTCCCTATTTATAGGACGAGAAACCTATTTTAGAGTTAGAAAACCCTAAAAATAGCCAACCATAAGATCCAGTCATCCACTAGCATCCAACGGTCTAAAATATAACATAAAAGCTTTAAAATACGATCAGATGCCGCCGATGTAGAAGCATGAAAAATACGCTGGGAGGATCTACGCAGCCTCTTGATGCAGAGCAGCGTAAACAGAGGCCTTCAGGGCCATCAAGCGTACAACAGAGTTTTTTTCGCTAAAACACAGCGTGAGGAATAAGCTCAAAGGACCATCCGCGTAAGTGCAGTACGTCCAGGCCGCTCCAGCGTAAACAGGGTTCTTCATCGCCTCCATGGCATAAAACTCATCCGCTCTCAAAGCAGCGTTAAAGCGTACGAGGAACGCTTCATCTTCCCCGAAATGAACCTGTCAAGTCACGCAGTAAATTTGACCTCTGACTCCTGACAGAAAGTGCTGCACGGCTTCCCAGACGACGGCTGGAAACGATGGCAGACCCCTCGGGACGCGTCCCACAGTATGATGGCGGATCTTTGCATTTAATGCAGAAGATTTGGTTAAAACATCACCGAACCGTCGTTTACTAAAGTCCCCTCAGCATAAACCGCTCTTTCGCGTACAAGGGAATACGCTGCCTTGTTTTACACAGGCAAACATGAGCTATTTTATGCTCCGCAGTAGACAAACCGCCTGCCACGTCAAAAGCTGCACTTCGTACGGGACTCGAGGCACGTCTCCACGTCTAATTACACAGAGCGGTGACAGTTTCTCTCAAGGCACGTCTCTACGACGGATGCACAGAAGGGCTGCAGACCTTCAAAATACGCCTCCGCATTTAATGCATAAGATGGTGGCAAATCTCTGTAAGAGATTTGATTATATCTTCAAAAGCCATAATTTTGGCTAAGACGTCCATATCAGCACTCTGGCACGGTACGCAGCGGCTTCTACGCCCATTCGATCTGTGCTCACGCGGCTTCTATGCCCACTCAGTCTCTACGACCACTCGGCCTCTACGACTATTCGGCTTCTATGCCTATTCGGCTTCTACGCCTGTTCGGCTTCTATGCCTGTTCGACTTCTATGCCTACTTAGCTTCTACGCCAGGGTGACAGTCATTTGGCTTCTATGCCAACCTCTTCTACACAAGGGATACCTACCTACGTGGCTTCTACGCCATGATCTTCGCAGCAAATATACGCATTTTGTCCCCTTAGTTGGACACGCGTCACATGCTCACTCAAAAGGTCATCTATACGCAGGCATTGGTTATCTTAACCGTTGTGTAAAGGGGTATTGTACTTCCCACTCCTCGGTTTTTACACCGACGGAGTGGTCACTGTCACCAAAACTCTATAAATAGAGACCCCTATCAATGGGGAACAAGGGCGGAAAAAACGAACAAGGTCGACAAATTGGAGGATCGGAAACTTGGTCAAGAAAACCAATACCAGATCAAAAGGTCAAGAGAGAGAGAGAGAGAGACCGGAGCTCAGGCAAAGAACAGGGATCGACGACTTTGGCATCGTGCATCCACCCTCTCCTGCAACCTTCGAAGCTGCTACCTGTCTTCCACGGCACTTCTTCAACATAGTGTGGTCCAAGGGCTAAAGTGATCGACTGCAGATCAGACACCTATAGCAATTTATATCCAGATTAAATAAATTGTACTCCCACATCCTCGTATAGGATTATATTGTACAAGTTTGTTTGTAAACCAAAGGGCGTGGGTTTCGCATAAACCCTGTCATTGAAATACACTTTCATTCTTTCGTTTAATACCACAAATAAGATGGCGACTCTGCTGGGGACATCTTTCTCTTCTGATAAGGAAGCAATTGCTCAACACGATGCGGTATCCGTGGGATCCGTGAAGAAGACACTGGTCGTCCAATTTGACCAGTCTGCCTACGAAGACATGCTTCGAACCGGGGGTAGCTCTCACTCTCTCTCCATCCAAGACAACAGGAAGCTGCACAAAGTGTAGATGCCCAAGACATACTCTACCATTCCTGTGGACTCTCCGATCTCTCCGACCAATGAGGTAGTAGCATTGCTCCCTCCGTGCCCTGCACGTAAAACTCAGTCTCCCGCAACGCGTGGTACAGACAAAACTTCGGGCAAAGCCTCAGCACTGACCCAGAAGTATCCACTGCGCTCTACGCGTAGGAATCAGTCTCCCGCTACGCGCGGTACAGACAAAACTTTGGGCAAAGCCTCAGCGCTAACCCAGGAGTATCCACTGCGCTTTACGCGCAGAAATCAGTCTCCCGCTACGCGCGGTACAGACAAAACTTCCGATGGTGCCTCAACGCCAAATCGGAGGTACAGATCACGCTCCACGCACAAGACAACATCTGACCTCTACGGTAAACCAGATGAGTGCTGTGATCTCCGCGAGGGAAAGCGAGCAGACGAATACTCAGCTACTCGGCCTTTACGCCAGCAAGGGAACAATCTGCCTACCCTCCGGATTACGCGAGAAGCCGATGGCCGACTGAGGGCCTCTCCAGCTTTACGTCAGACTGAACGAATCTCCAATTTACGCCAGGCACAGTCCCTCGGCGCAAAATAAGCTCAGATTGCGGAAAGGCATCCCTCCAGGGGATTATCTGCCACCCAGATGGCCAATCTGTTGTACACAGGTGGCGTAGGGAAGACCATGGTGCCCAATCTCCGCATGCCCACTGATGGGAACAGAAGAAACAAGCCTTCGTCTTCTTCCTCTACTCCTCCTGACTTGCGCGCATATCTAATCCAGAAGCGTAAAGAAAGGGGACCTTCCAACATGTCTATTATGCCCCCTAGCAAGCAATGTTGTAATAGTCATAAAATTGTGATTGACTGCTGCTGTTCTAAAGCAAAACGGTCGGTTTTCGACCGATTGATCTACTCTCAGTCCTTCCAGGAAGAGGAACCCGCGCATGCATCTGTGAACATGGCTTCACACATACGTAGAGGAGGGTCGAGCTCAAGACGTCATCCCTCTCGGCCCCCGAGCCGAAGGAGGTTCAGTGAGCTCCTCAGGAACGCTGAAGCCGGGGTGTTCCAAAATACTCGCGCAAGGTCACGACAACCAGCTTCGTCCTCTTCTGATTCCAATGCTGGGGGTCGCCAAGCCCCCGAATCAGAGGCAGAAAGTGTAGAGTCGACTTCTACAGCGACCTATACTAATCCTTCAATGACACCCAGGGAGATGGGAGTTTACGCCGTTGAAGATGAATGCGAGGAAGCTTCGCCATTAGGGAACGCGGAACAACGCATCACTATACTGGAGACATCTCTGAAATAAATGCAATCCATGATGGAGAACATGCACCAGATGATGCTAACTCAGCACGCAACTGCCATCGCTCAAGCATCAGTCCTGCCAACTCAGATACGTATGGGTGTGGACTTACCACCATCCAACCCGAGCCAAGAGCCTGTGCTAGATCAAGAGTCAGCAGTTCCTCCGCTTCCTCACTCAGGAAATGCCTTACCTCCCGCTGGAGTTACGATACAACCAACTCCGCACCACTCCGTGGCCCCGCTTCCGACTGAAAATCCGATGCAGGCAGTATGGGAGTTGAAAGCCCAGTTCGACGCCTTGAAGCACAAAGATCAGCTCAAGAAACTGGGAATCAACCAGCCCTACCCAGCTATCTGGGAGGAGGTCCCTTTCCCGCCGAGGTACAAACCTTAGACTATGGCCCTGTTCGAGGGAAAAATATTGCCAAGCCAGTACATGAACTATTTCAGTATGATGACGGTGTTGCTACAAGGGAACGACGCCCTCCTCATTCGGGTGTTCAAAGGCTGTCTCTCAGAAGTAGCCTATCAGTGGTACTGTAGCTTGGCGGACAACTGTATTACTTCCTTCGAGGACTTCAGAGCTTTATTCTTCACACGATTCTACGAGGGAGGAATGGACATGTCTATGTCCTCTCTCATCGAAGTCAAGCAGAAGGAAAAGGAGGACGTTCGCATCTTCATCGAACGTTTTCGTCAGGCCACCTTACAGATGCCTCCAGGAGTTCCCGACTCTGCATTGGTAGACATTTGCAGGAAAAACCTCCTTCCCGTGGTCTCGGTGTTCACAGGACCATATCAGTTCCATGATTGGCCCTCGTTCATCATCTCGGCAGTAGCCGCCGAAGACAACGGTCGTAAGGCGCGCGACAATGGCATCATGATCTCTGCCTCTGACAGAGGCAAGAGGTCATCTCCTAGCAGCGACCATCCTCGTGGTCCCAAAGGGAAAGAAGCCCTGACAATCAATACGGCCAGACCAAAGATTGCGGCAACCACGCAAACGAAACCCGGGACTTCCAGGCCCGTCAAAGTCTACTCTTTCGACGACGACGATATCCCAAGTATATTCGAGTGTCTCGTCAAAAGCGGCAAAATCACCCTTCCAGAGCTAAGGCGGCCCCAGGAAGTCGGCAATACTAACGACCCCAAATACTACGTCTTCCACAGATACGTCCACCACCCAATAAAGGTGTGTTACATACTGAAAAGGAAGATCCAGGGGTTAATCGATGCTAAGGCCATCACTCTGCACAACACCGAGAAGACGGTCACGGCCAACATGATCTCTCTGCAGTTTGGCAATCTGCCTCCCTAAGAGATCCCGGACGGCGTTGCACCTATCTCCCGGACAACGATGAACATCGTCAATCTCCCTCCAGCTAGGGATCAAAATCACGACCTGGTACCCCTGACTACCCGGCAAGACGAGATTATGTGGGTTCATCCAGACCTGGTGTCAGAGCTCGAGGAAGAAACTAAGGCTACTAAGCCTACATCCAAAAAGAGCTCCAAATACAGGCCCTGCCATATGATCGCGACTTTCTCGGCATCGGACGAAGACGAGGTATTTGCTGCAACCCGTTCAGGAAAAGCCTACCTCAACGACTACAGAGCAAGTCAGGAAGGTGCACCGGCGGACGCTCCAGCAATCAAACCTTCAGAGCAAGGTCCTGTCGTACCAGATATCAGTCCTTCAAAACCAACCCCGGCGGAGAAGGGGAAGCAAAAAGAAGTACGCTTTGATAAACCTGTGAAAAATATTCCAAGCAAAGGTTTAGAGAAGCCATACAACTTCGACATCCTGGCCCAACTAGCCAATACGCCAGCCAGGTTGTCCATCTTCGAGCTACTCAGGCTCTCCCAAGACACTCGTCTAGCCCTGAGTGAAGCACTGATGCAGGCGGAGGCATACTTGCCCCAGCTCAAGTCCCCCGACGAAGAACCAGTGGCGTGTCCTCAATGCCACAGTATGATGGAGGTGGTCCCAAATATCACTTTCACCCAAGGCGACATGCTGTTAAAACATAACAAGCATGACAGGCCCCTCTATTACACCGGGTACGTCGGTTCCATGGAGGTCGATCGGATTCACATAGATCCGGGATCGTCAATCAGCATCATCCCTCATAGTCTGCTCAGACCGCTGAGAATTCCTACCAGCGAATTGGCTTACACCACCACTACAATCGTGGGTTTCAACGTCGAAAGAAGTAAGCCATTAGGGAAAATTCGCCTGAGGATCCAGATCGGCAACCTTAGATCGGTGGTCACATGTTACGTCATCGATTCAGAGGTATCCTACAATATTTTGCTGGGGAGACCGTGGATCCACGACCATAACATCGTTCCTTCAACCCTACATCAATGCCTTAAATATGTAGACGCACAAGGAACGATACAAACGGAGGTGGCTGACCTAAACCCGTTCAAAGGAATAGAATCCTACTATTCCGATGCCGTGTTGTACTCCCAAGACCACACGGAAGAAGTGTCATACGACACAGAAAAGGGATCCCACAGGGAGCCAGGAGAACCCTCTGCCGCACTACCGCTGTCAATCATAGTGAAAGGATGAACCACTCGTCCAAAAGCCATAGAGCCCATGGCTATCCACCTGAACAAGACCAGGTCAGGAGAAGGGAGTGATCCTCTCGTGATCACTTTGAACCGAAAGCCCCCACCCTTGGTCATCAACCTTTGGCGCGACAGACAGCCGACTGATGTAAATACAACCAGGAACGGAGTTTCAGATGATAATAAACATCCCCTTTTCCAGTATATGGACGCTCAAATGCCGAAACTGGAATCCACTTCCCATGACGAGGTAGAACCCATAGCAAAAAATTCTTGGAAGCTATAAACTCCTACCGTCTGTATGTCTGGGAAGTAGCGTCATCATCCAACGTCATCACAACGTATGGACCCCATGAGGATTCTATCTTTATTGTCCCGCCTACCTGCAGCAGTCAGCGTCTAATATTCTTCGGCCGCATGCGCAATCAACCGGCTAACCAGGAAGATTCTTTCAATGACGATACTGGAAAAATGCAAGTTCATCGATACAGCCCGCAAGCGCTGAAGATCATGCAAAATATGGGCTATGACTTGAAGCGGAAGCCAGGCCTCAACTACGGAAGAGGCAGACGAACGCCGCCGCGCGGCGACCCCCGCTATCGATAAACTCGTTTCGGGTTAGGGTATGCCACCTCCCTTACGACTTCCAAGTCAGACGAGGATATCTCTCCCTCCTCCCAGAACGGCTCGTCGCCCCCCGACTCACCTGATGCTCTCGAGCAAACACTATCAGTAAATATGGTGGTGACAGATCCCTCAGGTGTAGATGAACAGGATTCTGAGCCGTTTGAGAATGACTCTTGGGCTCAACAAATGGATACGCAGTGGGAATTCCGCTTCGAGCAAAGAGAACCTCCCACCAAAGACGAAGTTATCCAAATCAAGGTTGGGGGTAAACTTTCGCCAAAGCCGATATTTATCAGTGACAATCTTCCCCCAGCCGAAAGGGAAGAAATCATACAGCTGATAAAGGAATACGTTGACGTCTTTGCATGGGATTATGGGGACATGCCAGGCCTAGACCCGAAGGTGGCTACTCACAAACTCAACATATTGACCGACTCAAAGCCCGTAAAGCAGCACCAACGCCGGTTCCGCCCGGACATGATGGACGCCATTAAAGCTGAAGTCAAGAAGCTGATAGCCTGTGGTTTCATCCGGGAAGAACAATATCCCGACTGGGTCGCCAACGTTGTCCCAGTCATGAAGAAAAATAGGAAGGTACGTATCTGCATCGACTACCGAGATCTGAATGTGGCCTGCCCCAAGGATGAATTCCCTCTTCCTATCACGGACATCATGATCGACAACACCTGCGGCTTTGAACGCATGTCTTTCATGAACGGATTCTCAGGATACAATCAGATCAAGATGCATCCTGAAGATGAGAAGCACACTGCCTTCCGGACACCATTGGGGGTATATTGCTATACGGTCATGCCCTTCGGATTGAAGAACGCCGGGGCTACATACCAACGGGCTATGAGTAACATATTCCATGAGCTTTTACGCAAAACAGTGGAATGTTACGTAGACGACATAGCCGTCAAGAGTCGCCTCAAAGGTGATCACATTCAAGACTTGAGGACGGTATTCGAGTTAATGCGCCAACATCAACTCAAGATGAACCCTACGAAGTCCTTTCTGGGTGTATCCAGTGGCAAGTTCCTGGGATTTGTCATCACTACCAAAGGCATCCAGGTGGACCCCGACAAAGTCCAGGCAATCGTGGAAATACGACCGCCCCGTAATCTGAGGGAACTCCGGGGATTTCAAGGCCGTCTGGCTTACATCCGGTGATTCATATCCAACCTCTCGGGGAGATATTAGCCCTTTTCTCATCTCATGAAGAAAGGTGTATCCTTCGTATGGGACGAAGCCTGTCAGCAAGCGTTCGGAGATATCAAGCACTACCTCACCAATCCGCCAGTTCTGGTGCCTCCCGTCATGGGGAGACCATTCTTGCTGTACGTTCGAGCGATGGATCATTCACTAGGAGCTCTTCTCGCACAGAAGAACGACATGGGTCATGAACAGGCTATCTACTACCTCAGCAGGATGATGGTCGGAGTCGAACACCGGTACAACCCAGTGGAGAAGGAATGCTTGGCTCTGATGTACGCTATCCAGAAGACGTGACACTATGTCGCCGGCCAGACTATTCATATTATCTCCAGGATCAACCCTCTTCGAGTACTGATGAGAAAGCCTAGTGCTCTTAATTCCCGACTCGCGACTTGGGCGATGCTATTAACACCATATGACATGGTGTACGTACCACAGAAGTCCATCAAGGGCCAAACGCTGGCTGACTTCCTAGCTGCTCATCCGATCCCGGAGGCCTCTAAATTATACGAGGACATTCTCGACGAAGTTGCAGAATATAATTCCGCGATGGAAAGTGACGCGTGGCAACTCTTCTTCGATGGTGCCTCCAGAACCAGTCCTAGGGGAAACGTCATTTCAGGAGTAGGAGTCGTCCTATTCACTCCTGATCAGCTCGTCATCTATCGAGCATATTCTCTTAGCGAGCCCTGCTCCAACAATGTGGCAGAGTACAACGCTCTGCTAATCGGACTCCAAGTCGCCAAAGAGCTGGGGGTCGAGTCCCTGGAAGCATTCGGTGATTCTCTGCTTATCGTCAATCAAGTCAGAGGAATATATGAAGTCCAGAATCCAGACCTCATCCCCTATCACCGAGCGACGATCGAGATAGCCATGACATTCAAAAGGTTCTTCCTAGAGCATGTACCTCGATCTCAGAATCTAGAAGCTGATGCCCTAGCCAGTCTAGCTGCAGATTTAGCCATCCCTATAAGAAGGCAGGATTCGGTAATCCTTCTTAACAGAGATTTATTCTGTGTGAAGAACAACTTTCACATAGAATGCAGCCACGCTGTGAACGCAGATCCCTCCAGAAAAGACTGGAGAAGTCCCTTCATAGATTTTATCGCATACGAAATCTTGCCGGAAGACCCCAAAGAAGCAGTATCCATCAAAAGGCGATCATTACGCTTCTACTATGATGCATCTTCACAATGCCTATATCGTCGGACCTACGACGGACTGCTATTAAGATGTCTATCTGAAGACGAAGCACAGCAAATTATCCGGGAAGCTCACGACGGCGTATGGGGAGCGCATCAACCCGGTCCTAAGCTACAGGATCGCATCAGGAGAATGGGCTATTACTGGCCTATTATGATCGCAGATGCAATACGGTATGCAAGACAATACAGAGCCTGTCAGGTTCATGCAGACTTTATACATCAACCGTCTGAATATCTACATCCTACGGTTGCGTCCTGGCCTTTCGAAGCATGGGGTATGGATATCATTGGTCCTATTCACCCGTCTTCTTCCAGCGGTCACCAGTTCATACTGGCCATCACGGATTACTTTTCCAAATGGGCAGAGGCGATCCCCCTCGCTGAGGTGAAGGCGTCTAATATGATCAGCTTCATCAAGCATCACGTCATTTATCGCTTCGGGGTACCCCGGAGGATAATTCACGACAATGGGCCTCAGTTCATCAGCCAAGCGTTTCATCGATTTTGCGATAAAAATTGGATACACAATATTGCCTCTACGACATATTATCCGGCTGCTAATGGTTTGGCTGAAGCTTTCAACAAAACCATTATCAAACTCCTGAAGAAATTTGTCTCTTCAAACAAGAGAGATTGGAATGAGAAGCTGGGCGAATGTCTCTGGGCATACCGCACAATGGTACGAACACTGACAGGTTGTACCCCATTCTCGCTGGTCTACGGGAGCGAAGCAGTTCTCCCCATTGAAATCCAGATCCCGTCACTCAGGATAGCCGTGACTAGTGAGCTGACTCGAGAAAAGAATGACCTGTTAAGGCTCCAAGAGCTAGAAGGATTAGACGAGAAACACCTACAAGCTCAGCAGCGCATCGCGCTCTACCAAGCACGCATTTCCAAAACCTTCAATCGCAAAGTGAAGGAAAGAGTGTTCAAAGTCGGCGAGCTAGTTCTAGCCGTAAGAAGGCCGATGATTCTTACTCACAGAAGTAAGGACAAATTCCAGCCCAAGTGGGAAGGCCCTTACGTGATCGAGACAACGTTCTCGAACGACGCCTACAGGATAGCCCAGCCTAATGGAGACCTGTTAGTGGCTCCTATCAACGGCAAGTTCCTGAAAAGGTACTATGCTTAATCTCCCCTGCTCAAGTGGAATATAGCGAGGATCGCAATTCTGACAAAACTACTTCCAGAACGCAATTAGTTGGGTTACATTCTATCATGTCCGTATGACCTCTGAACAGATATGTTCCGCTAAAAGTTTATCGAGAGTTTATCATCAGATATCACTCTCGCCTAAAAAACTGTCATTTATATTCCGAAATGATGGGTCCACAAAAGTCAGAAAAGAGTCGCTTTTATTTATTCCTAAAAGAAAGCAGAATTACATCTGGGGAAGCAGAAAGAGAAAGGATACATCATGATGGCGGAGTAGTCAGATTGTGAATCAGCCGCTCCAGTGCAGCTATCCTCTCATTCCTAAGAACCAAGGCATCGGCGCGAGCCCGCTCCAGCCGTGCCTCGGGGGTATCCATACAGGACAGCTCAGCCCTTGCCCGAAGGCAGCCCGTGCGGGCAGCTTCCGCACGGTCCAAATCCCATCGTGCCGCGCTCAATCGCCCAGTCGCTACGTCTAGACCCGCCAACGATTGAGAAGCCCACTCCTCTACCCAAGCGAGTTTTTCCCTCAGCTTGGAGGCCCTCGCTGCATTCCCGTCATGCTCGGATCGGCACTTCATCTCAAGAGCGAGAGCCTCTGCCATGACAGCTTTTCTTCTATCCATCTCCAGCTCATGTGTCTTGATGGAGTTGTCTAGGCTTTCCAGCTTGGTAGTGAGCCGCGCAGTCATGTGGTCGTACCTGGTCTGGACCTCAGCATCGAAGCTGCCCCGAGTCAGCTGCAAGTATTCGTTAATGGGTTGCTCTAAACCATTAACCACCGCCTCCAGGGCGTCAGCTACCCCAGGATCGCCAAGCTCCCTGATGGCCCCGATCGAAAACTGAGAAGTCTTCTTCAGGCGCTCGAAATATAGACTCTTCGCCAACACCATTGATATCATCGTTTTCAAACCGGTGTAAAAGAGGTTGGTATGTTGCTCGGTCAATGCAACTAGATCCGACTGAACGCCAGGAGTGGCCGCGATATCAGCAAGTCCCTCTCCAGGGATAACTGCAGACGAGGTAGCCACAGCCGCCGCCTCGACGCGTGGCGCGACCGAAGAAGGTACGACGACAACGATCGAAGTCATCGGCATACTCACGAGGGGCGAGGTCACGATAACGGGTTCGTCCTCCTCTTGAGACGACGAAACCACTCTGGACGAGCTAGCCCCCGAGGACATTTCCTTCTCGAAGTCAGGTGCCTCCACATCATCGCCAGGAGCCGAAGCAGAACCAGAAGGCGCTTCAACGCTGTGCTCTCCATGGACGCCATCCCCTGAGAAAAGGACAAGAAAGTTGATATCAGTATGATGGTAATCTTTCTAAAGGGAGACATAAAGACGACATTTACCCGGAGCCAACGGCATATACGACGCATCTGCAGCCGATGTAGCTAAACCACGCCTTAATGACGCAATACGAACTGTCATACCTGGAGAAGGAGGTGGGCCGACCGACATCGCCAAGAGTTTTGTCAAGCCTTTACCAAGACGCGGTCGAGGTTCATCAGCTGGAATCTCGCCAGACATGTTCGCTGAAACGGTGGGAGTTTTACCCACTGCTGACCTCGGGAAAGATTCTCTCATCTGCCTCGGCCACGCAGGCAATCTCGCTCTGCTACCTGAAGCAGTAGCCACGACAGCAACCTCTAGCGAGGGTTCTCCGGCGCCGCCGGCCGGAATTGTAGAAGGTCCCTCTCTAAAAGGCGAGGAACCTCCAGCCAAAGAATTATCCCTGATATGGGGAGATGCAGGCTCACTCCCGGGAGCCTCAACACCAAGAATGCGGAGAGGACGAGCAACCGTCTTCTTCCTCCTCTTACGAAGAGAAGCTTCCTTCGGAACAGAAGCCCGTCGCTTCCCAGAAGAGACTACCAAAGCCCCCGCAGGCGGAGGCACTTCACACCTCGGCACCGACACCAGAGGCTCATCCGGAGTACCAGACTCCTCACCCTCGTCCGAAGAAACCGAGGGGACTTCGACTCTTCCCCCAGGCTTGGGAGAAGGCACCCTGAAGCTTCCACGTATGTCAAAATCGCGATGGAAGGTGTTAATCGCCACATAGAATTGGGCATAAGAATGAAGGATGCGCAGCTCCGTGGAGGTTGTAACGACCGGCACGATGAAGGTTGCCCCCGTGCAACCCATGATGAAATATCGCCACCCTCTAGCTCCATCAATGAGTCCGCCCCTGGACCTGAAGCTGGTGACGGCGTTGCCCACGTGCAACTGATCGTACCTGAACTGCCTGGCAAACTGACTAGGCAGGTAGGGCTCGAAGAAGCAATGGTCTTCGCTCCTGTACAGCAGATGGGAGGGCCTAATGCAGACCAACCAATTAAAAGCTTCCGGAGAAAGATCGGTCTTCTCTCCACCTGAATCCTCAAGCCTTGTCCCTGATTGATTGCGATGTACAGGAGGGGGAGTACAGAGGAGCTTCCAGCCGTGGCTGAGGTTCAACACCAGCCGATAGTCTAAAACTGTGCTCACATTCCAGGGAGAGTCCTTGTAATTCAGCAAGAATATACCCCCCGAGCTGCTACCAGAGCCAGAAGACATCACCCGGGGATTGTGGAGAATTAACCATCCCATCAAATACAGGTATGGTAATTCCACCCGGGGAAAACTCTCACGCCGAGCTTCATCGACGAGCAACCCATCAGTCATGGCTCTCAGGCCAGCCTGTATACGGTACACCATGGCAGGAAGCAAGCCCAGTCTTGCCCCAAACACCAGGCGCACTGCCGGCCACAGGATGTTCCGGTGAATACGGTCCGCGGACGCAGTACCAGGCACTACTACTCGACGCAACCATATCGAGAGAAAACCAGCCAGCTGGGCTTCTTTAGACAGAGGCCTGCGATAGCGCCTCAAGTAACTACAGGCCTTAATGCCTTCAGGGTACTTTCCTACCCCCCTCGACGAGAATCTGATCCGGAGCTTTAGCCTCCTCCATAAGATCCTCCACGACCTGGGCACTAAGCACGCCCAAACAGTTCACGGGCTCATTCTTGCCCCCCGAGGCTTTCTCCAACTTGGCAGCCCTGGCTCGGTGGAAGAAGAGGTAGGACATCCACTTGGTAGTGTGAGCCAAATCAGAAGGCTCGTTATAAAAAGCGGTGCACGTGAAGTATTGACACATCAGCTCCTGATACACTTTCGCCACCCGAGGGTCCAATTCCACCAACTCCCGGTTGGTGGGAACATACTCTTCATATGGGGTAACCCCCATTGGTAGTCTCGAGACAACTACCATCTCATGGAGGGCCAATCCCAGCTCCCCCAGTGGAGTGGCAAAGGTGCCAGTGAGCGAAATGTATCGCTCCATCAGTGCCAAGAACAAATTAGGATTGGGAGGCAACCCGACGCTCATCGCACTCACAGCGGCATACAGTCCAATGCCCTCCAGCTCTCTCCGGAAGTGCTTCAAAGCCCAGTCAACTAGGCATGTCCATCGGGAGTTTGTTGGGGCGATCCACCCATTGCACCGAGGATTCTCCTTGGGATACACCCCGCCTCATCCCATGAAGTCGTTGCAGAAGGTCAGCAATTGGACCGGCTGGATCACTGAGCTGTCTTTACTCGGGACACTGCTCGAGCACAGTCCCCTGAACAACGTCACAACGCCGGAAGGGCGACTGACAAACGACCCCTGGTTAGCTCCTTTCAGATGAAAGATCTTCCCCGGCTTGCCGTGAAGATCAGGAGTCAGCGTCCATGACATCTTCCTGGGATGCGTCGCGTGGAAGAAAGCCGAGATGGGATAATCCCTCGGCATCGTTGGTAGGTACAAAACCAAATTCCCGGCAGAGAAAACCCAGGGCTCCCTCTTGGGCTTCGTCTGGGACTGTTTGTCAATCATGTCCCCAAAGAGGAAAGTCAGCTTTATGTACTGCTTCCCGTCTACATATGTCAAGGGCTCGCCATTGATCATGCTCAGCAGCGTCCGCTCGCCCTGAGCCGATATCAAAAACTTCCTTCCCTCAGGATACTGGGGTCCGGAGATGGGAAATGCCATATGGGACAGATCCTCCAGGTAGTTCGAGTGCAGCATCCCGACAGCGGAGCCCATCACCTCGGCCAGTGGAGACTCCCCCAAATCAACTGCAAAAGTGCAAAGAAAATATGTCATTGCAAATCTTGCACAAACATACAGACCAAAGAAACGACAGTCTGTGCTCTACGTAGGATTGTACAAATTTGGTTATTCTACACCGGAAGTCCCCTCCACAAGCGTAAAACTCAAATTTTACGATATATGCCAATTTTCGGTAGCCAGAGCTTTTACACTCAGAACTACAAAAATATGGAGTCTTAACGCTGGCACATTAGAAATGTGGGCATAAAAGATGAAAATGTCTCCGTGCATCATCTTCCTCAAAAGAGGCTATCAGCACAGAAGACGACCTAGCGCGGTCACGTTCAACGTGTGCGAAGGATTTTTCGTCATTTTTTTTGTCACCCCAAAGGCTCTACCTCTAAGACCGGGTGCGCTGCTCGTCGGCGGGATACTTTGCTCAGAAGGAAGTTCACCTTGCCCGACCGAAGACTCCCTCGCTGGGGCAGAAGAATGAGACGAAGAACCTATACTCTTTCCCTTAGCGGAGGGGTTTGTTTCGGCGCCATTTCTGAAGACTCGAGGTGCTCGGAGAAGGAACGAAGAAAAACTCGAACAGTTGAAAGCTCTCTTTCGCAGAAGACAGATAAAAAGTTTTTCTCTCAAAAGCTTGGGATATATATAGAGTTCGGGTCGACTCCTCGAATCCTCGGACGGACTCCTCGAGACCCTCACCAAATCTCGTAATTAATAGTGGGTTATGATTGGATGCTACGTCAGCCCACTACCCTTGAAAGACGGACAGTCAGCAAATTCAAAAAGTTTTTCGTGCAAGACGGTTCAGCAGGTTCTACGCTAAAGGAGCTTTCTACGCTCGACAGCAACAGATCTACGGTTTTACGCTCGCAAGCTATAAGTCTATGGTTTTATGCCCGGATGCCTTTGTGCTCGGTAGCTTTTATGCTCGAGAGGCCACAAACCTACGACTTTACGCTCAGCAGATACCAAATCGATGATCTCACGCTCGATGGCGCTCAGTTTATGCTCAGAAGCAACAGATCCGCAAACTTCACGCTCGAAGAAATTTTCTTTTCAGGAGCTAGAGATATACAGTTCTACGCTAAGGGAGCTTTCTACGCTCGACAGCTACGAATCTACAGCTTTACGTTCGACAACTATAAGTCTATGGTTTTATGCCCGGATGCCTTTGTGCTCGGTAGCTTTTTTGCTCGAGAGGCTACAAACCTACGACTTCACGCTCAGGAACCACAAGTCTACGATTTCACGCTCGATGGTGTTCTATGCTCACAGGCTACAGATCTCCAGTCCTACGCTAAAGGAGCTTTCTACGCTCGACAGCTACGAATCTACAGCTTTACGTTCGACAGCTATAAGTCTATGGTTTTATGCCCGGATGCCTTTGTGCTCGGTAGCTTTTATGCTCGAGAGGCTACAAACCTACGACTTCACGCTCAGGAACCACAAGTCTACGATTTCACGCTCGATGGTGTTTTACGCCCAGAGGCTACAGACTGATGATTTCACGCTCCACGACTTTTCGCATATTCGAACAGTCCCCAAAGCGGTCAATTGCCAAGAGTTCACACAGAAGATACTCGTTCTTGACCCCGAGCATCCCAAGTACCCGAAGCATACAGAGTTCAAATATTGAGAAATTACTCTTCTCGGATCCAAAATTGGAGGTTCATCCAGACTCCAGTCTGAACATCTCGTCTATCAAGATGGCAAAATCAGTTTGACAGCCAAAACATCGACCCTGTTCCAAGGGAGTTTCGAGAGATCATTCTTGAAGACGAAGTCTGAACAAAAATTCTGCTCATCAGAAGCAGCAGTTCAGAGCTCTACGCAGTCCCTCAGTCCTAGCAATAAGACAGTTCTAAATGTTCAAAATGCTTAAACAGTGTTCTATGGACTATTCGTTATGCGTAAAGGACAGGACCTAATACTCTTTCTATCAGAGTCGACGTAAAGATTCAGACGTTTCGAAGCTACACATATTCAGACTTCACAGCAACGTATGGCAAGATGATCATATGAAGAAGCAAGACGATTTTATTAAAGATTAAAGTCATGATTACATATGAGGTAAATCCAATCTACAAGGGTTTTTTTTTTCATGATTACAACTGAGGAAAACTCCGTCGACAGGAGGGTTTCCCCATCATCGTCTGAAGATTGCCCAGAAGTTATTCTGATAGGTTCTCGTTGGGCTTCAATTCTTCATCCATCTTCTCCGGCGGTCAGTCAGTTCCAGTAAACTGACTGACATGGCAATAATCAACGGCAGAGTTGGGGCTTTCATATCCCACGCTCCGTGTGCCATGGCAGATTGGGTTGAGGTATTAAACCTAACTCAGTCCTGGGAGACGGCTGTTACAGCTTGTCTTCTCTCTCATCCCCGAAGAGGTGACAGGAGAAGACACCGCTCGCCAGCCATGTGGTGAAATATGATCCTTCCCTCTTCCCGGAAGAACCACCATACAAAGTTGCTGATTATCCCGAGCAAGGGAGGCTAAGATATCCTTCCATGATCCATCGTTGCAATGGACACTTGCTCGAAGATGCCATCTTTTTCGGCTCCCTACATGCTGGAAGAACATGATCTCCTTCTTCCTCAGGTCGACCCGACGAACTCCGGCGATCATCTCTGCATGGTAATGGGAATGTGGGGAGAACAGGCTAACTCCCCCAGCCTTTTTATAGGCGAAAGAGATCACAGCGGTCCCCAATAAATCCGCCATAAAGTCAGCATCGACCGTTTCAACGCTCCATTCAGAAATGTTTCAAGTTACGAGGGGTCGTTCATGCTTCATTCAAAGCGTTTCAAATTCCGAGGAATTTAAAAGCTTTAAAGGGGGTCTTGTAGAAGCATAAAAAATACGCTGGGAGGATCTACGCAGCCTCTTGATGCAGAGCAGCGTAAACAGAGGCCTTAAGGGCCATCAAGCGTACAACAGAGTTTTTTTGGCTAAAATACAGCGTGAGGAATAAGCTCAAAGGACCATCCGCGTAAGTGCAGTACGTCCAGGCCGCTCCAGCGTAAACAGGGTTCTTCATCGCCTCCATGGCGTAAAACTCATCCGCTCTCAAAGCAGCGTTAAAGCGTACGAGGAATGCTTCGTCTTCCCCGAAATGAACCTGTCAAGTCACGCAGTGAATCTGACCTCTGACTCCTGACAAAAAGTGCTGCACGGCTTCCCAGACGACGGCTGGAAACGATGGCAGACCCCTCGGGACGCGCCCCACAGTATGATGGCGGATCTTTGTATTTAATGCAGAGGATTTGGTTAAAACATCACCGAACTGTCGTTTACTAAAGTCCCCTCAGCGTAAACCGCTCTTTCGCGTACAAGGGAATACGCTGCCTTGTTTTACACAGGCAAATATGAGCTATTTTACGCTCCGCAGTAGACAAACCGCCTGCCACGTCAAAAGCTGCACTTCGTACGGGACTCGAGGCACGTCTCCACGTCTAATTACACAGAGCGGTGACAGTTTCTCTCAAGGCACGTCTCTGCGACGGATGCACAGAAGGGCTGCAGACCTTCAAAACACGCCTCCGCATTTAATGCATAAGATGGTGGCAAATCTCTGCAAGAGATTTGATTATATCTTCAAAAGCCGTAATTCCGGCTAAGACGTCCACATCAGCACTCTGGCACGGTACACAGCGGCTTCTACGCCCATTCAGGATCTGTGCTCGCGCGGCTTCTACGCCCACTCAGTCTCTACGACCACTTGGCCTCTACGACTATTCGGCTTCTATGCCTATTCGGCTTCTACGCCTGTTCGGCTTCTATGCCTGTTCGGCTTCTATGCCTACTTGGCTTCTACTCCAGGGTGACAGTCATTTGGCTTCTACGCCAACCTCTTCTACACAAGGGATACCTACCTACGTGGCTTCTACGCCGTGATCTTCGCAGCAAATATACGCATTTTGTCCCCTTAGTTGGACATGCGTCACATGCTCACTCAAAAGGTCATCTATACGCAGGCATTGGTTATCTTAACCGTTGTGTAAAGGGGGCTGTACTTCCCACTCCTCGATTTTTACACCGACGGAGTGGTCACTGTCACCAAAACTCTATAAATAGAGACCCCTATCAATGGGGAACAAGGGCGGAAAAAACGAACAAGGTCGACAAATTGGAGGATCGAAAACTTGGTCAAGAAAACCAATACCAGATCAAAAGGTCAAGAGAGAGAGAGAGAGAGAGACCGGAGCTCAGGCAAAGAACAGGGATCGACGACTTTGGCATCGTGCATCCACCCTCTCCTGCAACCTTCGAAGCTGCTACCTGTCTTCCACGGCACTTCTTCAACATCGTGTGGTCCAAGGGCTAAAGTGATCGACTGCAGATCAGACACCTATAGCAATTTATATCCAGATTAAATAAATTGTACTCCCACATCCTCGTATAGGATTACATTGTACAAGTTTGTTTGTAAACCAAAGGGCGCGGGTTTCGCATAAACCCTGTCATTGAAATACACTTTCATTCTTTCGTTTAATACCATAAACAGCCGACACCAAACTCGGACCGAGTTTGGTTTGAAGGTTCTGGAATACCACACCGTGTTCGGCCCGAACTCGGCCAGGGATCGAGTTCAGAATAAACTTTGCCCCCTTCAGTAGACTTGTTTCCCAATAATCTCCCCCTCCAGTCTGATGAGAGGTATTGGCTCCATGGCTCCTCAACTGAACTCCATGTATGTCGCCCTGCGACAGAAATCCTGCTCCTCCATGCCACCGTTCTCCGATCCCCAAGTTGCTTGGCATCTTTCGTCATCTCTAGCTCCTCGACTGTCACGTCAACGCTAACTGCCATGCGTAGCACCTCCTGCACTACTGGGATCCTGTCGGTATTGATGCCACGGCCAAGACCGAAGTCCCTGACGATCAGCCTCACCGTGAGTCTTGGCTGCATGTCCCCGACTTTCGTCCTCCACCGAAATATGTTAATATTCTTAGAAGCTTCTTTACCCTTGGCTGGCCCAACCAAGCGGACAATGCGATTCTTTCGAGATTCGAACTCCTGAATCTGTCCATCTTCGTGTCTGAACTTGAAGCTTCCCCATACATATGCATCATCGAACAGAACATCATGCACTGTGTATGCCGTCTATGACCCACAACTTTTCCTGAACTGTATAAATGATGATGCTTCTGCCTCAGATTGAGTTTACTGTAAACTTTGATCTCCTTCTTGGCCATAAACTACTAAAATCAATATCGCTCCAAGAAGCTTTGGCAAACCACTCGTCGCCAAAATCGGATTCGTAAAGCAACCCCCACTTGGAGATCGACCAGCTGTCATGGGACCGACAAACTGACCCTCAATATTTGACTCATTACTATTTGTCTCTTTATCTCGATAAACCGAATCCTCTATATCCCTCAAAGTATCTCGAAGCCCCCCTAAGACAAGTTTTCGACGATCCACCTCATATCGAATACCCCTCGAGCCTCTAACTAGTGTATGTGGCCTGCCTGTACACCTTAGCGTCTTGAGCTTGTATATGCCACAACATAAATCTTCTCGAGTTAGATGCTGGACACCCTTCGTAAGCATCCAATCTTTGTTCCCAAATAAAATATGATAGCCATCATCCGTCAGCCTCCCTACCGAAACCAAGTTGTAGTGCAAACTTAGTACATGTCGCACATCCTTGAGAACGGGCTTCTCACTAAGCTATGTTGTCAAGTGCACATCACCGATGCCTACAACTGCAGTCGTTCCCTTGTTGTCCATCTTCACATGTCCAAACTTGTCACTACAGTATGATGTGAAGATCCTCCTATATGGAGTGGCATGATACGATGCCCCCGTGTCCATGACCCAGTCATCATCATGACACATGCCATATGGTTCCTCTTCGTTGGTTCCTACGATAATGAGATCTCCCATAGCCGTGAGATCCTTCTGATCATCTTTGCCTTTGGCTTTCTCATCTTTGAGATTTATGCAGTTCCTCTTGATATGACCCCTTCGCCATAGTGATAGCATCCCTCCTTGCGGTCCATAATCGAAAGATTCTAAGAACTTCTCCCTGTCCTCGCCTGTGACTTGGGTCTTCCCTTCCCGTAGAAATCCACCAGAGCAGACTCCTGCAATGATTCTACTTGCTTAGGCCGGATCTTCTCGTTTAACAAGATGCTTTTGACTTCCTCTATCGTGACAACTCCATCAGGAACGGAGTTACTCACCAGCACCACCAACGTCTCCAAACTTTTTGGCAGAGAACTCAAAAATAGAAGGTCCTGAAGCTCATCCTTAATTATCATCTTCATCGCAGACAGCTGATTGATGATACCCTGAACCTTGTTTAGATATTGTGTCACTGGTTCACCCTCCGTATACTTCAAGTTGACGAGTTGGCATATCAGAAATGCCTTGTTGCCACCATCTTCCTTTCGTACAACAAATGTAGCTTCTCCCATAATGCTTTTGCATAATTCTCCATGGACACATGGTAAAACACTGAGTCATCCAGCCATTGGCGGATGAATCCAATAGCCTTCCGATCCAGTCGTTTATAGTCATCGCATATTTGTCCGTCGGCTTTGTGCTGTTGCCCTCCAATGGACCATGCAAATTCTTGCATCAGAGTAGATCCTCTATCCTTGGCTTCCAAATCACCTAATTTTCCCCTGTGAGGGTGATCATACGAGTGTTCATCTGCTTCATAGACATAGTTGCACCTTTTCTCTTGAGAAAAACCAGGCTTTGATACCACGTATTGAGAACACGTGCACTCTGATACCACATATTAGTCGCGCAGCGAAAGAAGCGCTTGCCAACCAACCCATTTGAGATGCACAAGTTAGAGATTTAGGGTGCTCGTCCACAAAAAATCTAAGAGAAAGCCCGTGCTTTGCTCTTAGGACTTCGTCATCCAAGACAGAAGAACGAAGGAGATCTAATTGAGGAGTCGTCAGCTTTGGTTAGGGAGATTGCTACGGGTTGGTGAGTGATTTTAATTGTAATCTTCTATTTTTTTTCTTGAGTGTGGTAAGGGGTTGAACCTATTAGGACAAAGGATTTCAACATTAGTTTTTTGCAATCTTGTAATTTTATCTGAGTTATAAAGGTTAGAATTTGTCCAGGTGACGTAGGCATCGCCATATACTTGTCTTCATCTATGCTTGGTGTTCGTAGATTGGTTGGTCATCTTAGGTGGGTTGGCAAGCGCTTCTTCCGCTGCGTGACCAACATGTGGTATCAGAGCGCACATATTCTCAAAATAATTATGGATATGTATCTAGTCCTACAACCCTAATCTAAGTCTAATTAGATCTAATTGGTCTCATGACACATACTTGATGTGTCAATCTCAAATTCTCCCTAATTGGATACAAATTACCATATAGAATTCATAATACAAGTAATATGAACATAGCTCTTGATCCTATGGTAGCCCTAAGCGAATAAATAATTTCTAATAGTTAAATACATAAATTATAGTCTAGATTAAGGGGTAGATTCAGAATTTACCTATTGAAAGATGGACTTCCAATAAAATACTCAATTGACACAATTAGGACACAAACTCCTTTTCAATTCCTCCTCCTTCAAGTGCTCCTTGCAATCCAAGTTCCAATGCTTCTTAGATGATGAAATTGAGAGAGAATAAGAGTGAATTTGGTTGAATTTGGTGGAGGGGTGAGTCATTTGGGGAAGAACATATTTTGGGATCGAAAATGGAATAACTAATGAGAGGAGAGAGAGAGAGAGAAGATAGATAGAGAGAGAGAGAGAGAGAGAGAGAGAGAGAGAGAGATCCTCTAATGGTCGGCCCCCCTCTTTTTCCATTTCCAAGCAATGCACAATGTCTACGGTACCCCTACTAGCTAGTCATAAAGTTTAATTATGGAGGTCTATATTAGAAAGCTTCTAATTCTTCATGAACTAATCTAATCTCCTTAATTAATTAAGAAATTTGGTCTAATGGGTCTAATCTAATGTTGGGCTCAATGTGTCATGACAACATAACCACTAATGACAAGTCCAAATAATAGGCTAGCCAACTAACTAATAAATAATAGCACAACACAATATAATTAATTAGTAGCACAATATATAATATTTAATTACTAAATAATAAATATGTTAAATGACAATAATACCCTCATCTAGAAATGTGGTAATGACATGTATTAGAATTAATGCAATTATTTTCGTCTCACCTTTCCGAGTTTAGGTATGATATCTCGTACTTGACTCATTTCTGCCGCATGACATCATATTTATTCTTAAGTTAGCTTTAATTTCGAGAATGAAATTAAGCTGGGTAGAATGTAATCCTCCATGTTTTTTAAATTTATTTTATTTTCAGTAATTATAATTATTGAGAACTTTATTTTTGAATCATATGAGTTATATAAACACATGTTACACCTATGTTACATTACCCAAAAATATATAACACCATGCTAGTTATAGCTCTTAAAGGCTCACATCTACTTTTAGAAAGTTATTTACATCATTTAAGAATTTCTAAATTTTTTGGATAATTAAAACCTCATAAACCTAATTATTGACTATATTTTATAATTTATTTTGGGATTGTACGAAAATATTTTAGTACAAAACTTTTTATTTAGGTTTATATAGCCTAGATATATTTTGTAGAATTTTTATAGAATTTTTTGATGAATTTTCATATTTATTTTGAGTTCAATAGAGTTAAAATAAATTAATAATTAATTTTTTTAATTAAATAAACTAAAAAGAAAATATATATACCCAGTCTGCCTCTTGGGCCTGCGTGTCAGCCAAATGCGGCCCAATGGCAGGCCCACATGTCAGCCACACATGGGCTGGGTGTGCAGCCATGTGAGTCCTTCCCCTCCCTCTATATATTATAATATAAACCCAAAAAAGACAATGAATTAATATATTAAAGGTGGGGAGAGAGAGAGAGAGAGAGAGAGAGAGAGAGAGATGGTTGCTTCGTACAAGACTTTCGAGTTCTTCAACCTTCGCGAAGCCCTAGCGACCAATCCAGACGTCGGAATCACGTGCCATTTTTTTTGTTACAACCGTATGGAGTAAAGATCCCGAATATATATTTATTTTCGATAATTAGGAATCAGAATTTTTGTAGAATTATTTTAGTGTCAGTTGTCCGAACACCTTTTCGGTACACTATTTTTGAAATTCCTATCCAATCGAACTATGAGCTAGAGGTCTCCCTCCTGCTCCCGACTCCGTTTCTTCCTCCGATGCCGGTAGATTAATTCCAAGACCAAAGCCATTGATTCCATTGGTCAAAAAATAGCTGATGCGGGAGATCCTAAACTCGTATTCATAGTCTATTTGATGTTCTGAAAATCTGACATAGAGCACTTTAACATAGATATTTTTTAGAAATTATTAGATTATTTTTCTAGCATGTTTAATTCATGCAAATCCTACATCCCTAGCAATCTAGCAATCGGTAAAACTAGAATTTGTAACTATGATATCTTGCAAACAATACGAGATTTGGGTGAACCATCAATTTTAGCGTTCTTGTGGTGTTAAAATATACAAGATGTATACTCAAATTTTAGATTCGTGTCGATTGACTTTTTGGTCAACTTAATGCCTCGATTTGTGTGTCATGAATCTCGTGTTTGCAAACTTGACTGGCCTAGAATTTGTAGTTAATATACAAAATAGATTTTAATATAAGAAAATATAATATTAAATGATTTATTCAGAATTATTAGTAAATATCTTAGAAAAATTGGTTATATAGGATCACCGGCTATTCGTAGAATTTATAGATCTAACTTGTGTTAAACTTTCTACGATGGGTATGTGATGGATGACGATCGTTCATTGTTGGACTCCGGACTCACAACTCAGCGTATTTGTACAAACACCAGGCAAGTATACCTTGCCAAGTTGTATAGTATTTATGCATATTTATTTTTTCTTGTTTCTATTCATGCCTATTTATTTCTTGTCTATCGTATGTTTCTTGTACATGCTTCATGATGTTTATTTATTGCTTCCATATATGCTACTCGTCTCTACTTTCTCGTCATGTATTTGATATATGCTCTACCCTATGTGTACGACTTGACATGATCTTGTGGCCCCGTATTAAACTCGACTTGACATTAGTACATGACCTTGCCTTGACCGATTTGACTTAATTCCTTGGTTTCCTAAGTGAGGATATCCTTATTAGGCGTTGGTATTATGAACAAATCTTACTCGTTAGTGCCTCACCGGGCTGCGATAGAGATTTGTTCACTTGACCCCTCGGTCGTTAGTGCCTCACCGGGCTACGATAGAGACTAGTGACATGACTGTTAGTGCCTCACCATACTGTAGTTACTATTACCATATTTACCTATAGCTATGACTGATACCATTGTTATCATGTCATGCCACCCTCTTAGACGTCGTATTGTCATAATTTTACCGTTTCTTATAGTGTCTCTCTTACATGTTTATTTACTGTACATTCGACATGTTTATATGTATCTTGTTATGGCCCACTAAAGACCTGGTTCCTTTCCAGATTTAGCAGATGAGGATTACCTACAGACTTATGGACCTGGACCCGAGGGTACGACAGTAGTGATGACTCGGTTATTGCTTAGTTTATTTTTAGCATGGACTTAGATTTTTTTTTTGTCATTATCTTCACGTCTATTAGTAGTGGATTTGTCTCCAAAAGGCGTCTATTGGATTCTTCATGAAATTAATCTATTTGTATTTATATTCATCATTATCCATTATATTTATTTATTGTTTGACTTATTCTGCTGATATAGCCTGGTTTTGATAGACTCATATTATTCTTTCGAGTCTATTCAAACACATATGCTAGTGGGCTGCATACCATGAACCATATTATTCCTTCTTGATGTTTATTACTTATGTGGAATGAGATATAGTTGACTTGCCATATTAGACATGATACCCTATTATAGACAGCATATACGTATTCGAGTTAGGCTGGAGTCCGCTTGATATGTAGTTAGATATTGCCACGTACTCTAGTCCTATGTATTTGGGGACTGGACATGATAATTAGGGAGTATATCAGAAGTATACTCACTTGACCTTGATGTACTATGTTTTTAAATGTCACGATCCGCACCCGGTGAAGAGGCATGAGTATGTGATACGTCCAGCCTATGCCGTAGCATCGACGGTAGAACGCTGTCTAGGTCATCACTAACTATCTAGCATCGCATACAATATATAAACTCAACAGTCAATAATATTTCAACTCCATAAGGAGGACAAGATAATTAAAGCAACACAATACTCAATCACATATCTAAAGCACGATAAGATATCAAAGAAGTCCAACACATCCACAAAGTCTAAACATCAACAATATCCAATAACAACAACAATATTCAAGTCTCAAATATAAGCCGAAAATAAATCCGCTACCAAAATACTAATAAAAACTAACTAGGATAACTAGTGATTCCAGTTAGACCTTCCGATAATCACTCCTGGGCTACTAGGTCTAAGGCCTCACCCTCATCTGCCCGTGATCCTTAATATGTCGGATACCAATCCTCCAAGTCCTCTAAAAAATATTATCCAGTCAGGATTGGAGCCAAGTACAAAACTCTGAAAGCAGTTCCTAGTATATGGTAGAGAATATATGACAAGTAATAGAAAATAGTATAAGATACACTAGTAACTAGGAAATGGAAATGTAACTGAAATAAGCAGATAAACACGAAAGGAACTGGAAAGATAAATATAGGCAATATAATATGGACTGTAAGTAAGAGAAACTATAATATTGGCTAAGTGTCTTAGAGTACAAATTCGTTATGTGATCGGTTTAGGTTGAACATGATTACACTAAGGTAATTAACTCGATTATACGTGAGGTATAAAATCAGCATGTACACTAATACACTAGGGCTTGATCACATAACCAACTTCTACTCCCCCGTTCCAACCAATACTCATGGATCCGATCACAACACGTTACGTACATGAATAAAATATAAGTACACGGAGTACACGAATGAACACGAGCACAAGGAATAGCCGATACGCATGATAAAGTACATGTATAAGGAGTATCCAGTTGTACACGATAAAGGGATAACATCTTCTGACAAGGTCCATCTAGTACTAGTCCGTGTAACAACGTATCAGAATCAAGTATAACAGTTTTAGAACATGTGATATATACACTATCATGTAATAAAAACTAACAGAGAGATGTACTCGTCTGTGGTCCTGAGCAAATGGTATAACTCGGTATCCGAGCTAGTGTCACACAGACCTATATATAAAATATCATGTCATTTGGTGTATTGAAATGATAAATAAGCTAAAATGGGTCAAAATATAATTTCTAGGCCATTTCTAGGTCACACTAGTCAATATAGGTCAAACTACCTAAAGGGTTGACTTTTAGGGTCAAACAAGTCAACAATAGTCAAAACTAGGTTATTCCTAGGTTTCTAGGCCAATACTAGTTAGTACCTTACTAAACCAATTATACTAGCTAATATTAAGCTATAGCTAGGCCTTCTAGGTCACGCCTATAGATATGGATATACTGGATATCATATATAATGTATCTATATATATAGACTCTTGCATATAAGTATCATTGCTACTAAACACACCAATAGCCATAACACGTACCTACACTACCTATTTGTATAGTTATACCAATATGCATATTATGTGTGTATATATCTATCTTAATACCTTATACTCATCTTAGGCCCAATACCTAAATACTCTTGACATTGTACACACTCAACTACCCTCGCTCCTACATCTGGACACTCAAGTACATACACTCACTCACACCTCAAGCATTCATTCACATACTCTTTGCATATATATACCCCTCATAGATACCATAGTATCAGATCCTTAGAGGCTTAAGTTCCTATAGACTAAAGTTCATACGACACCAACTAATCATGCACCAGAATCTCAACTGCTATACCAATATAACATAATACCAATGACAACTCCTACCCCCATCACCCACCTGATACTACTGCTGTTAATCACTTGCCCGAGTCCCCCTTACCACTGCTTCCTCATGTTTCTTAACTTTACTCACTAAACACCTCACCCATATCCTGATACATGAACCCTTCACTAGTGCACCATGGTCTGATCGCAGTTTTCCTTCATTTGTAACTGCTACCAGCAGTGCATCTCTTCCCAAGTTCACTAACTTGTAGTAACAATACCTCTCATTGAAGGAATTCTGTATCATTTGTTTCAGGTCTCCTACCTCATTCCCTGCTTCCTGGTCACTGCTGGACACTAAGTTACGGTATTGATGTTCTGCATGCCAAGCTTGCTCGAGCACTTCAATGCCAAGCCTACTACAACATCATACATCCAGGTATTAACACATCATAACCTGTTGGCAATACAACAAGTACTACTGATATGCTTTATCAGGTGCTACTACAACCTATCATACAGAACCCCCCTACTGCACCTGATCACTAACTCCCCTCCTCTTCACTCTCCAGACCTGCAGTGCACAAGAGCGCACTGCAACTCAACTATCCCTCAACCTGGAACCCAGCTGAACTGCTACAGGCCACTTCTCTATTTACTGCGGTGTCCTCCACTACTTAATTCCCAAAATCTGAACTAAAAACCACCCACACTCTCCCTTACTCAAGCTTGAATAGCTCCTACCTGCAGTGCTTGCCCGAGCCTGCTCTCTTGCACTAGCTGCTATTGGCAATGCAAGTCCTCACTCCCAAGACCTGGACTAGGTTCCCCTCTAAATCATCACTGCTACTGCCATTTTTGGTTACTGCTAATTGCTTCATACCCTGTTGTTACTGCTTTTCCATGTGCCCGAGCACTGGTATCCCCCTTCATCACACCCAACATACACACACAACTAATCCCAAATGCACACACACACACACACACACACACACACTATTGACAATTCACCAAACACTTGGTGTGTACACTCTTGTATCACACAATAACTCATGATACACTCGCGATATACCCTCACAACACCACGATACACTCCCCAAGCCCCATGAACACAACCAATATACTAAATATGGTATATATAATATTTATATTATCTATTTAAATACAATGAATAAAATTTGGCATGCTAGAGCTCACTACCCATGCAAGTACCCCTCCTACGACACCGTATCATGACGTATCGCGTTACACACTCCCCATATCCAATTGTGGACCCGTACACCCTTTCAAATCATGCATCTCACTCTAAATTTACCAAAAAAATATTCCACCAATACCTAATGGCCCAAACTCAGATTTTCTTCAATTTGGCACTAAAAGTCAATGTAACTTTCTCAATAAAGCTCAAATGAACCTAGTTCTTCTAACTATGGGTAGTCCTTAACCATGGAAGGGTTCCTAAGGGTTTATTACATCAAATAGACTATAATTTTGTAGGAAAATAAAATTTATACCTATTGGGAGATGGATTCCAAATGAAACTCCACCGGGTGGACACGAAATAGACACTAGCTTCTCCAATCTCCTTCTCCAAGTAGTGCTCATTGTAATCCAAGCTCCTAGGCTTCTTTGATGATAAAAATGAGTAGGAAAATGAGAAGAATGGATTGTGAATGGTGGATTTTGGATCTCAATTTGGGGAAGAACACTTGAAAAATAAAATAAACAAATAATGAAGAGGAGAGGGAGTATCCCCCCTAGTTATTACGGCCGACCACACCATCCTTATTTTGGCAATGCAAAAAGTCCAATTTGTCCATCCCTAATTGTCATGAAGGTTTAGTAATTAAAGGAATTAACTAAGGAAATGGTTCTAATATTTAATAAATGGAATATTCTTCTATTCATTCTTTCCAATTAATGAGTCAACTAATTACTAACTAATTATTTACACTAATGGGTTACGTCAAGTCTAGTTGGGTTCACTTAGGTTCACTAATCATCTAGTCTAACTAATAAGCTAACCACTAACCAACTAATCACATAGTCTATTCTAATTAGCTAGCACTCAACTAATACATATAATAATAAATATTATTATCACTAATATAATTATCAAACAATTATTGAAATGATAAAAATATCCTTATCTAGAAAAATGATAGTTACACTAACCTATGGGCATTTTTCATATTTTTGTCACCTTAAGAAGATTTAATGAGGTATCCACATTAGGATGGTCATACCTCTATATATTTTTATGTCCCGAAGATGTATCGACATTAACTCACTTCTTCCCATTAGATTAAGGTTTTTCTTATTGGATTTTCTGAATCAAGGTTTGGTGAAGTCTATCTATATAAGTATATCCTCATAAACTCACGATATTCTTTTACTTGAAGACTAATATTGATCATCCCTAAAGATTGATGGTGAACATTCCCAAAGATTGATACAAGATTGATCATTGAGTTGTGCACACTCAAGAAAGGTATTATAGTTAGTTGTAAGTAACTTAGTTGGCTGGGCCAACTATATGGTAGATATGTCTCTTTGTGATCTTGTACATGCCCTGTAGTATTATGGAGGCTATCATACATGCAATTGTAGAGAACCTTAGAAGCTATTAGAGATTTTTTGGCTCTGTATATAGGGTTTGCTTGGATCAAGGAAGAAAGTAGAGTAAAATGAGGTTAAGTGAGAAAAAGTTAAGTGAGGGGGAGTGGAGTCATTACATATAACCTTGCTTAGATTTGAGGGAGAGTTAAGTGGGGTATGTTCAATAACTCTTACTTGGATTGGAGATTTTGAGTGGGAGAAAGATTAATAAAAATACAATATTTATCAAAATATCCTTATTATATATAGCATAAAATGAATTAGATTAATTTGATTAAATTTTTAATTAAAACTTGTCAAAATATTTTTACAAAAAATAATAGCTACAAATCTGATACCTAAATAAAGAAAATAACTAGAATCAAAATACAATAAAATTAAGTAATATGAGAATTATAGGTTTCTACAATTTAGAAGTAAGCTAAGTTCATATCATCACAATCCACTAAAATCAAATACAATAAAGAAAATATACGTCCCAAAAACAATAATCCAACCACCAACATTTTTCAAAACTTTGACGGTTTAGAAGTAAGCCAAGTTCATATGCATCATGTACAGTCTTTCTTATCAACGATGAGTAATAAAGTACGAGAAAGCGAGAAGAGACATAACGTGTAAACTCCCTCACCCAAAATAGGTATTTTGAGTATATTTTATATTATTATATTTATTATATATGTTGAATTTATTTAGAATATGCTCTTAGTTAATTAGAAAATAAATTTCTTGATATATTTACTTATATAAATATTCATTTAGAATTATTTTAGGTTATTTTAGATTTTTGGAGATTTTTCTAGAATTTTTGGTAATTAAAATTTAGAAAACATAAATTTCTAGGACTTCTATGATTTACTATACGACCATACTTGCATGTCGCTCTACCAAATATTTATTTTAGTTTAAAATAGTTAATTATATTTTTTGTAATTTATTTAGAATTTTAAGAAATTTATTTAGATTTTAAAATTATTTAGGATTTATTTGGATATATATAGTCTTAATATTAGATAGATACTAATTTAGTGTTAATAGATATTAATAAGATTTTATAAATTATTTGTATTATCTTTAATTATATTTAAGATTATAAATTATTGAGATAATTTCAAACTCTGTTTTAAATTAATTCAAATCCTGAACCTACTAGGAAATCAACTTCATGCATATCCTATCCTTATTTAAATTCATCATAATCCTATCCAAATTAACCAATCCTATTCTTATTTAATTAAGTAGTGTCCACCATTATAAATACCTCATCCTTCATTTTTTTTTTTCCCAAATTTCTCTCTTTTTCGTCCAAAAAATAGTCAAAATTCGTCATAAATTCAGCCTCATTTTCTACTAGTTATGACGAATTAAAAAGACGATATCTCCTAGCTCCGGACTCCAAACACGCTCCAGTTTTTTTTGTTAGAACGATAATGACGTTAGCTTTCTGATAATATAAATTGTTTTTCTAAATTATTAGTATTAAATTCTGGAAAATTTGTAGAGCACAGCATGTCCGAAAATAGACGTGTTTCGATGTTTTCACGATTCTGGGAGAACCAGGAATCAGAATCATGAACCGTTTAAAGTTTCGGAAAGCTAATGTCGAGATCATCGACATATATTTTTCGCAGAATTTATTTCGAAGTATTTACATACTGTTAGTTCTGTAGAACTTCTAGGTTAGAATTTAACCATCGGTGCACAATACAAAATTTGTATGTGCCATAATTCCCAAACGAATTTGAATTCAGACGAGCCATAAATTCCAGTATATTTTTGATGCTGAAATCTACAGGAAATCATGCATGAAAGTCGAGTTTGTATCGGTTGACTTTTTGGTCAACAGATCGCCTCGATTTGCGTGCCATGAGTCTCGAGTTGATAAAATTCAGTTTCTTTGGACAAAATTTAGGAATTAACATAAAAATCAGAATAATAAGATTAAAATAAGATTTTAGAGTAATTATTCCAGAATTAAATAAATTAAAATAAATTAATGGTTATATTATTATATAGTTATATGAATATATATGTAAGTAAATGCTAATTGATAATTATGACTAAATATTCAGACTGTATGACCCTAGGATATCGTGGACTATCCCATACTTACCTTGACCATGTTGACCCTAAGAACTTGTGAATTTGTCTGCCTTGCGTATACTAACGTACTGGCATAGACACCTGTCAGTTGACTGACTGATTTCGTACAGTACTTGAAGACGCGACACCCACGTAATTCAATGCATAATTGACCGTGTTAGATGACTAGTGTTACCCCTAGTATACCCCCTGATTCCAGTGTAAATGTAGTTGAGTATGTGCTAGTGTAATGACTAATGATTCTATTATATTATATTTATGTGTACATAGGATATTGGATTGTTCTGCGCGATTTCTGGAGCAGGTTATTGGTACATTGCAGCTTCCTTGCCAGGCAAGTATACCTTGCCATTGTACTGTTATTTATATTCCATATGTTGCATGCATCTTTATTTTCTGTCTTTAGTTCATATATTTTAACTGTTATATAAAATGCGCGCGACGGTGACGTCGCGGTATATTTTTATTTATGTATTTGCATTGACCTTGTTTATGAGACTACCCCATCATCATGTAGCATCTTTAGGTTTATTGGCCGTGACACAGTTGTTACACGAGTTGTGAGTCTCATGTAGATCACGGACTTGCGTGCAGGTTAGCCTCCTGTACGTGTGGGACGTGCGTTAGGAATAACTGCTGTTAGAAACTTTGCATGCTATTGGACTTGGCAGTTATTAGAGTGTTATCGTGTCATGGATGTGACATGCTTAGAGCATTGGGTGGGGAGAACAACAAGTACCGTATTTGGGCTCCTTTGCACTTTTCTTGTGTAACCCGTACGCTCCGCCGGAGATACGCGGTCATGATGACCCCTATATATTATCATGGCGGGCCTCCGACGTTCGAAAGTCGTCGTGCCTTTGTAGGCCCCTGGATCTCCAAGAGAACTATGCCAATCCTATTTATGGCCAGATAGCCCACTTGTTAGAAAGTTGTTCTTAAACTGCATTCACTTTAGATGGTTAGGCGACCCATTGGATATTTATTTTAGTACTTTATTGGCATGTGTTTAAGTATCTTGTTATGTCCCTCTGAGGACCTGGTCCGCTGTCAGGTGTATCTTTTCTTAAGTATTTACAGGAGCGCAGATTTGGATGGTTACATGTGATCCGAGGATGTCTTCTCTTCGAGCTGTGATGGATAGCTGGTATTCTTATATTGTGTTGTGGTGTTGTACTCATATTGTATTTGCTCTTATATTCGAGTTGGTGGTGGATTTGTTTCCATCCAACTATCATCCTGAGATACTTCTTATTGAGATCTAGTTTCATAGATACTGTTTATTTATTTCTATATAATTTTCATGGATGAGATCTAGATTATACCCTGTGACTTGTGACATATGTTTATACCACTTGTGGATTGATATTCATATTACAGCGTACGTGTGGATTTGGTTTCCATATATTGGAGTTGCCATATTCATGCGGCTGGCATGCTTACGTGTTCTAGTCCTACGTATTTTTGGGACTGGGGCGTGACATGTTTTTGTGGTGGCCCATGCAGGTCGAGAGCATATTGTCTCGGTTACGTTACTGTACCGAACAAGCCTGCACATAGGACTAGAGTATAGGATCTCATCCACAATTGACTATGATTCACCTTCCTCCTCTATGAACTATTCGAACAATTGTATCCTGCTTGATTCTTGTACTTCCCTAATAAGTTCCTTGAGTATATATGGCCTTCTGCTAGAATATAGGAACCCCTGTTATTAGGATGATAATTAGAGTAGCACACCTATTAAGAATACAACGAGAATATAGATACACCACTAAGTTTAGAATATCTAGTGAACCCTAGAATTTCTTATCTTTAGAATTGATTTACCATTACCCCCTGATGTATTATGAAGACTTGAGAGTAGTATAGACACTACTAGAGTTAGTTAGAAGTTTTACCATAATGTTTGACCCTAGTATTGAGGAACCAATGGAGAACCAATATTGAATATTAGGACTGAACTAACCCTCATAATTGGATAGTATTAGAGAACTATAAAACTTATGTCATTGTCTTGTTACTAGTAGACAGCACCCTAGGAAGCCTAGAGGAATATAATCAACCCTTTCCCTTGATCATACCCCGAACATGGCAACTAGCATGCCACCCCCTTAGAGAACCATGATGCTATCTAGAGCCCTTTATTTTTGATTTCATAACTTGTCCCCCTGCAACATTAGCATTAGCTAATTGTGTGACGACTAAATTATGATTCTTCTTTCTTCATCATTTAACTCGTGCCACATAACTCGTATGATTGAAGCCAAGTAATCTTATTCTATGTTAGGACATGTAGTTTGCTAGGGTATAGCTTGGTAATTTGAACTTTGAATTTTGTGCGTGATAGTTGGGATTTGATAGTTTGCATAGTTCCCTTAGGTTGTGACCTAATGATTACCCCTTAGCTTTAAATCACGAAATTTGTACCCATAGCTCAATACGAGTTAAATCCCTTTCCCCTTAACGGCTAGTAACTCTTCTATCCCTACGATTGACACATGTTCTATGAGCACTTGACCCTTACCTATATAATGTAATAGGAGACCCTAATAAGAGTTTCTGTTCTATGTACATGTGCAAGGTTTTTTTTGTAGGTATCCTTAAGGCAATACAATAGTAGTTAAATTATTTTAAGTTGGATAGTATACCTCACCACCTAGTATCACGTAGTCCCTGTGATCCATTGATGAAGTATAACTGAATGACATTAATTGTATGCTAGCAAAGATGACAGTGTTTATTCAGACGATAGGATTTAGAGGTCCATGTCCCTATTGGTCGACTAGCGACTTAGACAAGGAATTAGTATGACAACTGTAGAGATTGTGTAGTCTTTCATTATTATTGCTTATTTTGCTTTTGTTTTTGTGAATTTGAATTGTTATGAACCTTCTTTCATCATAATCTAGCGTATTCATAGTTGCTGTACTACCTTGACTTATGCTGCTATTATAGCCTAGTTTTTGCAAGCTTATTCTTTATCGAGCTTGTTCATGACATACGTATTATTGGGGGCCCACAATAATACATTTCAGAATCAGTGTATTAGGGTCTAGCTAACCTTAGTGCGCTTGGTTCGCCCTTCGCATAACTACTTTACGTGGATTGAGATATGTAGTGATTAGTAGACGAATATACTTACCCTCTAGATACGACAAAGCATATCATATCAAGTACATAACTGCACCGATGTGAGCATGCGAATAGAAAATTACCAAATTAAGATTTCAATCCACAACTGTCTTGACAATTCCCATTTGAATTCTTTAAACGCTTTGATTCCCATACTTCCATTCTATTACCCCTCCTTGAACTCTTTTCCGTTGCTTTCCGTCTTCCCTTGTTTCGGAAAGACAAAATCTCGTGCTTGGATATAAGTGATACCCGGATAGTACAAGATATACCCCATAGGCCAATCACATTATTTGGTGACTATCTTTCATAATTGATTAAGGGCATATCACATATGATATAGTTGGTGTTAAAGTTTTGAGGATTGAATGACATGAGAAAATAAATTGAAGAATATTTTCTTAAGTGTAAGAGCCTTATGTGATAGATGGGTAAATTCTAAGTTGGGTAGAAATTGCAGTATTAAACTTGAGGAGAATTCTTTTAGATTGTGATCAAGTAGGATTAGATTGAGAGATTAAGTCCTTTTAAATGTGGAGAATTTTAAAAGAGGGATTAAGATAATGAGGATTTAATAAATTTTAAAAATCTTGATATTGAGGACCCAATATTTATACTTTGAGCACATAATTTAAATTTTGAATATTGAAGGATGAATCATCGATTTAAATTTTGAGGATAAATATAGAATTTTAGACTTGAACAATTGGTTAATTAGATTTAAATTTTACAAATTGATGATTTGAATTAAAAGTTCAATTTTGATTGTTGGGTCACCTATTTGAAATATTGAGGATGTAAATTGAGTTTAAATATTTGAATAGTACAAAATTCTTAAGTTAAGAATAGGAATAAGATTTGATTAGAATTATTTATTGTTCAAAGTCTAGAGGAGATTATGATAGTTGGAAATTATGATATAAATTTTGATGTGGGATGTCATATAGACTTGAGTCAGATTTGGATGTTGATTATTTAAAAATCGAGAAGAGATTACAACAGGTTGAATTTTGATTTAAACAGTGGTTATATTAATTTTGAAGTGATCGCGATAGATTCGAATAGATTTTGTTATTTAAATTTTTGGAAGAAATTGCGATTGACATACCTTATGTACGAATGTGAAGGATTTAACAAATTATGTCTTATTTTAATTTCGAGGACGAAATTATTTTAAGTTGGGTAGATTGTAAACTCCCTCAACCAAAATAGATATTTTGAGTATATTTTATATTATTATATTTATTATATATGTTGAATTTATTTAGCATATGCTCTTAGTTAATTAGAAAATAAATTTTTTGATATATTTACTTATATAAATATTCATTTAGAATTATTTTAGGTTATTTTAGTTTTTTGGAGATTTTTCTAGAATTTTTGGTAATTAAAACTTAGAAAACATAAATTTCTAGGACTTCTATGATTTACTATACGACCATACTTGCATGTCGCTCTACCAAATATTTATTTTAGTTTAAAATAGTTAATTATATTTTTTGTAATTTATTTAGAATTTTAAGAAATTTATTTAGATTTTAAAATTATTTAGGATTTATTTGGATATATATAGTCTTAATATTAGATAGATACTAATTTAGTGTTAATAGATATTAATAAGATTTTATAAATTATTTGTATTATCTTTAATTATATTTAAGATTATAAATTATTGAGATAATTTCAAACTCTATTTTAAATTAATTCAAATCCTGAACCTACTAGGAAATCAACTTCATGCATATCCTATCCTTATTTAATTCATCATAATTCTATCCAAATTAACCAATCCTATTCTTATTTAATTAAGTAGTGTCCACCATTATAAATATCTCATCCTTCATTTTTTTTTCCCAAATTTCTCTCTTTTTCGTCCAAAAAATAGTCAAAATTCGTCATAAATTCAGCCTCATTTTCTACTAGTTATGACGAATTAAAAAGACGATATCTCCTAGCTCCGGACTCCAAACATGCTCCAATTTTTTTTGTTAGAACGATAATGAGGTTAGATTTCTAATAATATAAATTATTTTTCTAAATTATTAGTATTAAATTCTGGAAAATTCGTAGAGTACAGCATATCCGAAAATAGATGTGTTTCGATATTTTCACGATTCTGGGAGAACCAGGAATCAGAATCATGAACCGTTTAAAGTTTCGGAAAGCTAATATCGAGATCATCGAAATATATTTTTCGCAGAATTTATTTCAAAGTATTTACATACTGTTAATTCTGTAGAACTTCTAGGTTAGAATTTAACCATCGGTGCACAATACAAAATTTGTATGTGCCATAATTCCCAAACGAATTTGAATTCAGACGAGCCGTAAATTCCAGTATATTTTTGATGCTGAAATCTACAGGAAATCATGCATGAAAGTCGAGTTTGTATCGGTTGACTTTTTGGTCAACAGATCGCCTCGATTTGCGTGCCATGAGTCTCGAGTTGATAAAATTCAGTTTCTTTGGACAAAATTTAGGAATTAACATAAAAATTAGAATAATAAGATTAAAATAAGATTTTAGAGTAATTATTCTAGAATTAAATAAATTAAAATAAATTAATGGTTATATTATTATATAGTTATATGAATATATATGTAAGTAAATGCTAATTGATAATTATGACTAAATATTCAGACTGTATGATCCTAGGACATCGTGGACTATCCCATACTTACCTTGACCATGTTGACCCTAAGAACTTGTGAATTTGTCTGCCTTGCGTACACTAACGTACTGGCATAGACACCTGTCAGTTGACTGACTGATTTCGTACAGTACTTGAAGACGCGACACCCGCGTAATTCAATGCATAATTGACCGTGTTAGATGACTAGTGTTACCCCTAGTATACCCCCTGATTCCAGTGTAAATGTAGTTGAGTATGTGCTAGTGTAATGACTAATGATTCTATTATATTATATTTATGTGTACATAGGATATTGGATTGTTCTGCGCGATTTCTGGAGCAGGTTATTGGTACATTGCAGCTTCCTTGCCAGGCAAGTATACCTTGCCATTGTACTGTTATTTATATTCCATATGTTGCATGCATCTTTATTTTCTGTCTTTAGTTCATATATTTTAACTATTATATAAAATGCGCGCGACGGTGACGTCGCGGTATGTTTTTATTTATGTATTTGCATTGACCTTGTTTATGAGACTACCCCATCATCATGTAGCATCTTTAGGTTCATTGGCCGTGACACAGTTGTTACACGAGTTGTGAGTCTCATGTAGATCACGGACTTGCGTGCAGGTTAGCCTCCTGTACGTGTGGGACGTGCGTTAGGAATAACTGCTGTTAGAAACTTTGCATGCTAGTGGACTTGGCAGTTATTAGAGTGTTATCGTGTCATGGATGTGACATGCTTAGAGCATTGGGTGGGGAGAACAACAAGTACCATATTTGGGCTCCTTTGCACTTTCCTTGTGTAACCCGTACGCTCCGCCGGAGATACGCGGTCATGATGACCCCTATATATTATCATGGCGGGCCTCCGACGTTCGAAAGTCGTCGTGCCTTTGTAGGCCCCTGGATCTCCAAGAGAACTATGCCAATCCTATTTATGGCCAGATAGCCCACTTGTTAGAAAGTTGTTCTTAAACTGCATTCACTTTAGATGGTTAGGCGACCCATTGGATATTTATTTCAGTACTTTATTGTCATGTGTTTAAGTATCTTGTTATGTCCCTCTGAGGACCTGGTCCGCTGTCAGGTGTATCTTTTCTTGAGTATTTACAGGAGCGCAGATTTGGATGGTTACATGTGATCCGAGGATGTTTTCTCTTCGAGCTGTGATGGATAGCTGGTATTCTTATATTGTGTTGTGGTATTGTACTCATATTGTATTTGCTCTTATATTCGAGTTGGTGGTGGATTTGTTTCCATCCAACTATCATCCTTAGATACTTCTTATTAAGATCTAGTTTCATAGATATTGTTTATTTATTTCTATATAATTTTCATGGATGAGATCTAGATTATACCCTGTGACTTGTGACATATGTTTATACCACTTGTGGATTGATATTCATATTACAGCGTACGTGTGGATTTGGTTTCCATATATTGGAGTTGCCATATCCATGCGGCTGGCATGCTTACGTGTTCTAGTCCTACGTATTTTTGGGACTGGGGCATGACATATTTTTGTGGTGGCCCATGCAGGTCGAGAGCATATTGTCTCGGTTACGTTACTGTACCGAACAAGCCTGCACATAGGACTAGAGTATAGGATCTCATCCACAATTGACTATGATTCACCTTCCTCCTCTATGAACTATTCGAACAATTGTATCCTGCTTGATTCTTGTACTTCCCTAATAAGTTCCTTGAGTATATATGGCCTTCTGCTAGAATATAGGAACCCCTGTTATTAGGATGATAATTAGAGTAGCACACCTATTAAGAATACAACGAGAATATAGACACACCACTAAGTTTAAAATATCTAGTGAACCCTAGAATTCCTTATCTTTAGAATTGATTTACCATTACCCCCTGATGTATTATGAAGACTTGAGAGTAGTATAGACACTACTAGAGTTAGCTAGAAGTTTTACCATAATGTTTGACCCTAGTATTGAGGAACCAATGGAGAACCAATATTGAACATTAGGACTGAACTAACCCTCATAATTGGATAGTATTAGAGAACTATAAAACTTATGTCATTGTCTTGTTACTAGTAGACAGCACCCTAGGAAGCCTAGAGGAATGTAATCAACCCTTTCCCTTGATCATACCCCGAACATGGCAACTAGCATGCCACCCCCTTAGAGAACCATGATGCTATCTAGAGCCCTTTATTTTTGATTTCATAACTTGTCCCCCTGCAACATTAGCATTCGCTAATTGTGTGACGACTAAATTATGATTCTTCTTTCTTCATCATTTAACTCGTGCCACATAACTCGTATGATTGAAGCCAAGTAATCTTATTCTATGTTAGGACATGTAGTTTGCTAGGGTATAGCTTGGTAATTTGAACTTTGAATTTTGTGCGTGATAGTTGGGATTTGATAGTTTGCGTAGTTCCCTTAGGTTGTGACCTAATGATTACCCCTTAGCTTTAAATCACGAAATTTGTACCCATAGCTCAATACGAGTTAAATCCCTTTCCCCTTAACGGCTAGTAACTCTTCTATCCCTACGATTGACACATGTTCTATGGGCACTTGACCCTTACCTATATAATGTAATAGGAGACCCTAATAAGAGTTTCTGTTCTATGTACATGTGCAAGATTTTTTTTGTAGGTATCCTTAAGGCAATACAATAGTAGTTAAATTATTTTAAGTTGGATAGTATACCTCACCACCTAGTATCACGTAGTCCCTGTGATCCATTGATGAAGTATAACTGAATGACATTAATTGTATGCTAGCAAAGATGACAGTGTTTATTCAGACGATAGGATTTAGAGGTCCATGTCCCTATTGGTCGACTAGCGACTTAGACAAGGAATTAGTATGACAACTGTAGAGATTGTGTAGTCTTTCATTATTATTGCTTATTTTGCTTTTGTTTTTGTGAATTTGAATTGTTATGAACCTTCTTTCATCATAATCTAGCGTATTCATAGTTGCTGTACTACCTTGACTTATGCTGCTATTATAGCCTAGTTTTTGCAAGCTTATTCTTTATCGAGCTTGTTCATGACATACGTATTATTGGGGACCCACAATAATACATTTCAAAATCAGTGTATTAGGGTCTAGCTAACCTTAGTGCGCTTGGTTCGCCCTTCGCATAACTACTTTACGTGGATTGAGATATGTAGTGATTAGTAGACGAATATACTTACCCTCTAGATACGACAAAGCATATCATATCAAGTACATAACTGCACCGATGTGAGCATGCGAATAGAAAATTACCAAATTAAGATTTCAATCCACAACTGTCTTGACAATTTCCATTTGAATTCTTTAAACGCTTTGATTCCCATACTTCCATTCTATTACCCCTCCTTGAACTCTTTTCCGTTGCTTTCCGTCTTCCCTTGTTTCGGAAAGACGAAATCTCGTGCTTGGATATAAGTGATACCCGGATAGTACAAGATATACCCCATAGGCCAATCACATTATTTGGTGACTATCTTTCATAATTGATTAAGGACATATCACATATGATATAGTTGGTGTTAAAGTTTTGAGGATTGAATGACATGAGAAAATAAATTGAAGAATATTTTCTTAAGTGTAAGAGCCTTATGTGATAGATGGATAAATTCTAAGTTGGGTAGAAATTGCAGTATTAAACTTGAGGAGAATTCTTTTAGATTATGATCAAGTAGGATTAGATTGAGAGATTAAGTCCTTTTAAATGTGGAGAATTTTAAAAGAGGAATTAAGATAATGAGGATTTAATGAATTTTAAAAATCTTGATATTGAGGACCCAATATTTATAGTTTGAGCACATAATTTAAATTTTGAATATTGAAGGATGAATTATCGATTTAAATTTTGAGGATAAATATAGAATTTTAGACTTGAACAATTGGTTAATTAGATTTAAATTTTATAAATTGATGATTTGAATTAAAAGTTCAATTTTGATTGTTGGGTCACCTATTTGAAATATTGAGGATGTAAATTGAGTTTAAATATTTGAATAGTACAAAATTCTTAAGTTAAGAATAGGAATAAGATTTGATTAGAATTATTTATTGTTCAAAGTCTAGAGGAGATTATGATAGTTGGAAATTTTGATATAAATTTTGATGTGGGATGTCATATAGACTTGAGTCAGATTTGGATGTTGATTATTTAAAAATCGAGAAGAGATTACGACAGGTTGAATTTTGATTTAAACAGTGGTTATATTAATTTTGAAGTGATCGCGATAGATTCGAATAGATTTTGTTATTTAAATTTTTGGAAGAGATTGCGATTGACATACCTTATGTACGAATGTGAAGGATTTAACAAATTATGTCTTATTTTAATTTCGAGGACGAAATTATTTTAAGTTGGGTAGATTGTAAACTCCCTCACCCAAAATAGGTATTTTGAGTATATTTTATATTATTATATTTATTATATATGTTGAATTTATTTAGAATTTGCTCTTAGTTAATTAGAAAATAAATTTCTTGATATATTTACTTATATAAATATTTATTTAGAATTATTTTAGGTTATTTTAGATTTTTGGAGATTTTTCTAGAATTTTTGGTAATTAAAACTTAGAAAACATAAATTTCTAGGACTTCTATGATTTATTATACGACCATACTTGCATGTCGCTCTACCAAATATTTATTTTAGTTTAAAATAGTTAATTATATTTTTTGTAATTTATTTAGAATTTTAAGAAATTTATTTAGATTTTAAAATTATTTAGGATTTATTTGGATATATATAGTCTTAATATTAGATAGATACTAATTTAGTGTTAATGGATATTAATAAGATTTTATAAATTATTTGTATTATCTTTAATTATATTTAAGGTTATAAATTATTGAGATAATTTCAAACTCTATTTTAAATTAATTCAAATCCTGAACCTACTAGGAAATCAACTTCATGCATATCCTATCCTTATTTAAATTCATCATAATCCTATCCAAATTAACCAATCCTATTCTTATTTAATTAAGTAGTGTCCACCATTATAAATACCTCATCCTTCATATTTTTCTTTCCCAAATTTCTCTCTTTTTCGTCCAAAAAATAGTCAAAATTCGTCATAAATTCAGCCTTATTTTCTACTAGTTATGACGAATTAAAAAGACGATATCTCCTAGCTCCGGACTCCAAACATGCTCCAGTTTTTTTTGTTAGAACGATAATGAGGTTAGCTTTCTAATAATATAAATTGTTTTTCTAAATTATTAGTATTAAATTCTGTAAAATTCGTAGAGCATAGCATATCCGAAAATAGACGTGTTTCGATGTTTTCACGATTCTGGGAGAACCAGGAATCAGAATCATGAACCGTTTAAAGTTTCAGAAAGCTAATGTCGAGATCATCGACATATATTTTTCGCAGAATTTATTTCGAAGTATTTACATACTGTTAATTCTGTAGAACTTCTAGGTTAGAATTTAACCATCGGTGCACAATACAAAATTTGTATGTGCCATAATTTTCAAACGAATTTGAATTCAGACGAGCCGTAAATTCCAGTATATTTTTGATGCTGAAATCTACAGGAAATCATGCATGAAAGTCGAGTTTGTATCGGTTGACTTTTTGGTCAACAGATCGCCTCGATTTGCGTGCCATGAGTCTCGAGTTGATAAAATTCAGTTTCTTTGGACAAAATTTAGGAATTAACATAAAAATTAGAATAATAAGATTAAAATAAGATTTTAGAGTAATTATTCTAGAATTAAATAAATTAAAATAAATTAATGGTTATATTATTATATAGTTATATGAATATATATGTAAGTAAATGCTAATTGATAATTATGACTAAATATTCAGACTGTATGACCCTAGGACATCGTGGACTATCCCATACTTACCTTGACCATGTTGACCCTAAGAACTTGTGAATTTGTCTGCCTTGCGTACACTAACGTACTGGCATAGACACCTGTCAGTTGACTGACTGATTTCGTACAGTACTTGAAGACGCGACACCCGCATAATTCAATGCATAATTGACCGTGTTAGATGACTAGTGTTACCCCTAGTATACCCCCTGATTCCAGTGTAAATGTAGTTGAGTATGTGCTAGTGTAATGACTAATGATTCTATTATATTATATTTATGTGTACATAGGATATTGGATTGTTCTGCGCGATTTCTGGAGCAGGTTATTGGTACATTGCAGCTTCCTTGCCAGGCAAGTATACCTTGCCATTGTACTGTTATTTATATTCCATATGTTGCATGCATCTTTATTTTCTGTCTTTAGTTCATATATTTTAACTGTTATATAAAATGCGCACGACGGTGACGTCGCGGTATATTTTTATTTATGTATTTGCATTGACCTTGTTTATGAGACTACCCCATCATCATGTAACATCTTTAGGTTCATTGGCCGTGACATAGTTGTTACACGAGTTGTGAGTCTCATGTAGATCACGGACTTGCATGCATGTTGGCCTCCTGTACGTGTGGGACGTGCGTTAGGAATAACTGCTGTTAGAAACTTTGCATGCTAGTAGACTTGGCAGTTATTAGAGTGTTATCGTGTCATGGATGTGACATGCTCATTGGGTGGGGAGAACAACAAGTACCGCATTTGGGCTCCTTTGCACTTTTCTTGTGTAACCCGTACGCTCCGCCGGAGATACGCGGTCATGATGACCCCTATATATTATCATGGCGGGCCTCCGACGTTCGAAAGTCGTCGTGCCTTTGTAGGCCCCTGGATCTCCAAGAGAACTATGCCAATCCTATTTATGGCCAGATAGCCCACTTGTTAGAAAGTTGTTCTTAAACTGCATTCACTTTAGACGGTTAGGCGACCCATTGGATATTTATTTCAGTACTTTATTGGCATGTGTTTAAGTATCTTGTTATGTCCCTCTGAGGACCTGGTCCGCTGCCAGGTGTATCTTTTCTTGAGTATTTGCAGGAGCGCAGATTTGGATGGTTACATGTGATCCGAGGATGTCTTCTCTTCGAGCTGTGATGGATAGCTGGTATTCTTATATTGTGTTGTGGTGTTGTACTTATATTGTATTTGCTCTTATATTCGAGTTGGTAGTGGATTTGTTTCCATCCAACTATCATCCTTAGATACTTCTTATTGAGATCTAGTTTCATAGATATTGTTTATTTATTTCTATATGATTTTTATGGATGAGATCTAGATTATACCCTGTGACTTGTGACATATGTTTATACCACTTGTGGATTGATATTCATATTACAGCGTACGCGTGGATTTGGTTTCCATATATTGGAGTTGCCATATCCATGCGGCTGGCATGCTTACGTGTTCTAGTCCTACGTATTTTTGGGACTGGGACGTGACATAACGCACCTATACAAATTCATGAAGCTAAGGAATAACGTTTGAGAAAACAAGAAAAAAAAAGTCATAATATTTTATAGGACAAATATATAAATTTTTATATTTTTTAAATAACCCATTCATTTTCTCTCGTTAACCCTCCAACTTGAGTGTTAAATAAATGGACAAAAAAGACTAAACAAATATCCATTTAACCCCTTATAACTTTCTTCCAAACTTTCATTCTCAAATCAAACATAATTTTTATTAACCCTCAATCCAACATTGTCACCCATTATATTTGCCCTAGATCATCCCATTTATCCAAAGTACATACATCCAATCTCAGCCGTCCGATCCTTTACACAGCACCCAAGGAAACCCCTTAAATTCTTTCCCCTCTGAATTGGCCTCCGCCTCCATTTCCAGATCAAAGAGGTAATAACCGAAACCCTAACCCTAGAAATCTAGGGTTTCATACTTTTCCAGATCCAAGGTTTTCTAACAAAATCCCCATTTTCTCTTCTTCCACAGTCAAGGAAGGGAGAAGCAGCCATGGCCGAAGCAGAAGCCAAGTCGCTGGTCCCGGAGTCCGTCGTGAAGAAGACAAAGAGAGCCGAGGAATGGGCTCTGGCGAAGAAGCACGAGCTCAACGCCAAGAAGAAGAAGGACCGCGAGAACAGGAAGCTCATCTTCAGTCGAGCCCTCCAGTACTCCAAGGAGTACGAGACCCAGGTTCGATAAAAAAAACCCTAATAAAGATCGAATCTTTTCCTTTTTTTCGCCTAATTTCCGATGATTTGTCAAATGGGTCTTCGCTATTTTTTGCTATTTTAGGACAAGGAGTTGATCCGCCTGAAGCGAGAGGCCAGACTGAAGGGAGGCTTCTATGTAAGTCCCGAAGCGAAGCTCCTTTTCATCGTCAGGATCCGTGGGTACGAATTATCAAATTTTCTTTGATTTTCTTTTAAAACTTTAGAACCTTTTATGTTAGGGTTGTGATGCATTTTGAAATGTCTGTGTTTGCCTAGTATCAATGCGATGGATCCCAAGTCGCGGAAAATTTTGCAGCTTCTCCGGTTGAGGCAGGTCGATAAATTTAATACATTTACAATGGGATTTTTAATTGAATTTCTTCGGTTTGATGATTTTCTTTGTGTTTAAATTGTCTACAGATCTTCAATGGAGTATTTCTGAAAGTGAACAAGGCCACGGTGAACATGCTTCATAGGGTTGAGCCTTATGTGACTTATGGGTATTTCTTTTGCTGATATCAATAGCTTTCTGATTTGTGACATGTTTAGATTTTGAGAGAAGTACATATCTTTTGATTGTTGATATTTCAGGTATCCTAATCTTAAGAGTGTTAAGGAGCTCATATATAAGAGGGGATATGGAAAGTTGAACAAACAAAGGACCCCGTTGACCGACAACTCGGTCATTGAACAGGTTTGTTGATCTCGTGCACTTGCCTCTGTTTTTATTAGCTTGATACAATAATAAGTATATGTCTGCATTCTATGTACACTCACGGATATGACACGATACAAACATACAATAAAGACATGATGACACTGGTAATCAATGATATTGGTGTCTATTAGATTTTGGATTCTGACTTGTCAGATACATTTGTGACTCGACAAGAAAATAACATCAGATTTTGGAGCTTGCTTTGTATGCAGCTCTGTACCACTAATAATGTCTGTAGTCTATGTACAGAGATTAACACAACATTATACAAACATATGTTGCAGACATGCTGAAATGAACGAATCAGTGATATTGGAATCTGATAAATGTTTTGATGCAACACAAAATTAACATTGACGTTGGGGTTTCTGTGACTAGTAGTCTGCAACTGATCACACTCCTAATTAAAACGGCATCCAATTTGTTATGATAACTATATGTTCCATAATCCATTATTGGTTGGTTATGCTAGTTGATTCTGATGCAAACTTTGTTCTGCTATAAGATTTCGTTTTTGTTTTTTCATTCTGCCATTTTGGATCAGCTTATTGCCATGGCTATTACATTAATTAGATTGAATCTTATGGTTCTTTTTGTTTCTGCCATTTTTTCTGCCATTTTTGTATCAGCTTTCTGCCATGATATTGTGTCGGTCAGATTGGATCTCATGGTTCTTTCTTTTAATTGATGAATTTTAGAGTCTCATACAAATTGAACAAGATGGGGACCAAAACATGTCCTTTTTGAAGGCAACTCTAGAGGGGGGGAGGGTGAATAGAGTTTGTGGCAATATCTACCAACTAAAAGTTAAAGGCTGATAACAAACTAATAACTTATGCAAGCAGGTAGGAAAATATAGCAAGTATATGAAAGAAACAATGAGTAAAAGGCTGATAATCCACTAATAACTTGTGCAAGTAGATACGAAAATATAGCAAGTATATGAAAGAAACAATGAGTAAGAAATTACAATACTATAACGCTGAGATTTATACTAGTTTTCCTCGTGGATGACTAATTCAGTCTCGAGAACTCATGCTCGGAGTTGAATCCACTATCAGTGAAACACAAGCTTTGATCCGAAGGCTTGCTGGCTTCTTACAGACACGTGCTTTGATCCGAAGAGCACGATGACTTCACACTTTGAGATGAAAAGCAGACTTATAATTTTTTAAACTAGTACAACTTGAACAACTTCTAATCGACTTGCACTTTGGTACTTAGATCTTGGGAAGCTGTTGCTTTGGAGATGGGAAGATGTATAGCTCATGAGAGAAGAGATATGAAAGTGAATTGGTGTCTTTAGAATGAGAAACTTGAGCTCTATTTATAGGGCTACTGGGGGGCCGAGTTCGGGCCGAGTTAGGTCCCCTAACGTTTATAAATTTGAACGTTGAGTTACTGGTCCAGGGGTTGAAGTAGTCATTTCAGGAAACTGAAAATACTGGGTCCTAGCGGACCGAGTTTGGCCCGAGTTCGGTCCTAGACCGAGTTCGGTCACCCTAATTCCAGAATGTTTCAGTTAAGTTTTGGCCATTTGGTTTTTGAATAATTGGACTTGGATTAGGGTTTGGGCTGTTTGAGTTGGACTGAAGTTTGTGGAAATGGGTTGAGCATTTAGTTGCCAAGTGCGACTCAATGTACAAAATTTTCTAGACCTTAGAAGCCAGAAGCGGGAGCGGGGACGAAAGCGGAGGCGGGAGCGGAGGCGGGAAAGCGCGACTACTTCGAAGATTCTAAATTTGGGAGTGTGATGGGAGCGTGCGCTAATAAATTTTTAATGTTTATTAATTATTGTTATCAAAACTTATAAATATCTTAAAATTTATTAGAATTTATAAAGTTTAGTTCAAAGTTACAAAGATATTTCGCAGTTAATTTTTTATGACGTCAAAGTAAGAAATCTTTAGTTTCTTGGTACTTTGATAAATGTGTATTGAAAATATTCCAATTTCTCTCACAAAATTTATGTCTTCTAAAATTATGGTCATATTATGGGAAGCGATCATATCGTCGGGGAAACGAGCTTCCGTCCCCGGAGAAACGAAGCTCCCGTCATCGGGGAAACGAGCTCCAAACGAGCTTCCAAGTAAGAAACGCAGAATCGAAGGTTCTTACTGAGATTCGTTGACCTCCTAGAAGTTTCTGGCTTTCTTGACTCAAATAAATATAAAAAATTACACTCAAGTAAAACCACAACTTCATCATTTGGGCATGTAGCAGCGTTGTCTACAGTGATGTAATGGAAATGTTTCGGTCTTCATTTTATGTGTCGTATTGTGTCATATTAGACCATAGTTAGTCGATTAACAAAATCGAGTTGTCTGTGACCAGTTTAGGCCAACATTTTTTTTTAGGCCAACACTTTTTTTTAGCAGAGGGTGGTGGTGTTTTGCCACCCCTTGAAAATTATAGGATAGCTGAAGAAATCGTTTAGATGCTTGGGAGGTGCACTGCCTTTTGGCCATTCTTTGAATGCCTCTTGACCATACAAACCAAGTTTGGAGTATTGAACGATAACTATACGATAAGGTCATACCATATGGTTTGGCATGTCCTGATCCAATACTGTCCACTACCGATACCATGTTTGAGGTCTCTTTTCCCAGCTAATTTGACAGAGAAACTGAATTGAATAGACTAATAATCAGTAAGGATGTAAAAGTATAGTAATAGTGTAAAAGCATATAATGAAGAAAACTTATTTATGAGAGGTAAATCAATCAGTAAGGGTTACTATTATTTTATTCAATTTTAAAACTAATAAGAAACAACACCGAAAATAATTTAAATCATACCTAAATGTATAAAATATATTTTTCTTCTAAATCTTTAATAATTTATAAATAATTGTTTACATTTCGTCACAAAAAATATAATACTCTGATCCGAAACCTTCTATACCATCGATCTTGATACTCATAAGAAGGGTCCGATATTGACTATTATTTCATTCAATTTTAAAACTAATAAGAAACAACACCAAAAATAATTTAAATCATACCTAAATGTATAAAATATATTTTTCTTCTAAATCTTTAATAATTTATAAATAATTGTTTACATTTCGTCATAAAAAATATAATACACTGATCCGAAACCTTCTATACCACCGATCTTGATACTCATAAGGGTCCGATATTGAATATGACAGCGATAGTGCGAATCTTGCTGCAAAGAACCTTCATTGTGCTATTTTTTTCCCTGATTCCTGATTATTTTCCTTTTAATGTTATGAGTGGATGATGCTATTCCTTTGTTGCATGTTTATCACAAAGCTTTTGGAAAATTTTATTGAATTTTGTACAGACAATTAATTGATAGTTCCTGATTTCCAAATCTTTATCTTCATTAAAAACAATCTGATAAAGATGCACTACCTTAAACCTATTATATAAAGACCTCTGTTGGTGTGATTGGTAATGCTGGCTCCTGTTGCCATTTTCTCTTTCATTTTAGTCGGACTTTTCAAAATTTCTGAATGTCAAACATCAAATCTCCCCACCTAGTCTTTTTAGTTCCGTTGATTTTTGCTCTGAGTTTCATTTACCATATCTTGGTGAAATTAAGTATCTTTGCCCTTAGCGATATTGAATCATGACTTTTTCTACTTAATGCATTAGTTATCTTGTTTGTATTACGACATCCTATTCTTTAATTACAGGCTCTGGGAAAGTTTGGTATAATATGTATTGAAGATCTAGTTCATGAGATCATGACTGTGGGGCCTCACTTCAAGGAGGCAAATAACTTCCTGTGGCCATTTAAGCTCAAGGCACCATTGGGTGGCCTGAAGAAGAAAAGGAACCACTATGTTGAAGGAGGAGATGCTGGTAACAGGGAGAACTATATTAATGAGCTCATTAGGAGGATGAATTGATTCTCTAGTAGTCCTTTTCATTATCTGATATATGTGTATGAGTTCCGTGAATCTTGAAGTTGAAATTTTGTCTTTCACATTAGGAATGACAGATGTGTTTGTAGCTGTGGGATTTTTCGAGTCATTTTGCAGTTTTGGTGCTTTAATCTCGTTGTGGACGTGTTTTTAATTAGTAGCATCCTGCCTCTGTTAGATTCTGTCTGACATGCCAATTTATCTACTGCAATGTTTTATGTGGAACCCTCGTTTGAAACTGGGAGTCATCGAGTCACTTCTATTATTTGGATTATTATTTAGTTGCTTTGATTGTACAATATATTGTAGTGTGGGTTCAGAGTCTAATTGTTTGAATTGTAGTTGGTTAATAATTTAATAAACTCTTTGTTTGTCTTTGCCTATTTATAATTGAGTCACTATCTACTTCCGAGGCCTTTCCTCAAAGCGCTTGAAATAAGGTTGAATTGTTGCATTACCGTCTGTAATTGGAATATGACCTGGTGGTGGTTTTTAATAGGTTATAGTGGAAGTACATGCTTTGGCTCCATTTTGTATGTTCTTGGTTTTTTTTATGTTCGGTGTAATGTTTGAAACTTTGTACATGTTGTATTGTATGTCTTTTGATTTTGGGTTCATTGTTTTCAGCTTTTATCATTTTTATAAATGGAAGAAATAATTTTCTCTTGTGGCTCTGGCTCGATCCAACGATCGTTTGTTACCCACCCAGCCCTTTTTTATGTTGTTTAAGTAGTGCTTTATTGCAAATCAGTTTTATTGACACTAATATATATATATATATATATATATATATATATATATATATATATATTATCGGACTTTTAGTTAGTTTTTTTGTTCTTGGAAGGAGCAAAAGGTATCAAGAGCAAGTTAAATCTTAACATTTTTTATATACATAATTACCTAGTTACTCTTATTAAATTTAATGGACAGTTTTAAGTAATATTGTTAGATATGGACATTTGGAAAAAAAAAGTTTACGGTAAAGCTAACTTTTCTTATTATGTAGTTGTATAGATATTTTACGAAGAGAATGTAGTGAGTTCACATATTTTCAAGGAAAGATTCTTTTCTTTTATGCCAGCTTATTGAGTGAGTAGGTTGTGGATTCGGATTGAAACAAAATAGGCAAAATTAAATAAATTAAAATTCTAAAAAATTAATAATCGGCTTGGTTTTTTTTTTTGTTATTGGAATATTTATATTGTTTAATAGATCGGATCTAAAGTTGTAATATGTTAAATTATATTAAAAATTATAATTTTTATGTACATATTTGTTGTTTTTCAAACTTGTGTCCAAAGTTGGATTAGTTTTAAATTATTATTCGGACTTTCAAAATAAATACATATCATTATTGTTTTTAAATACGGTTTTTTTCATTTAAAGTAATAAAAAATTAAATATTTATACAAAACGGGAAAAGTTTTTGGTATTTGCGGAGGGGGGACCACTCGCCAACTCAGTTGGCGAGGTGCTGAGTTGGCCAGCATCTCGCCAACTGAGTTGGCGGGGCGCTCTCCTCGAGAGGCCGCTCGCCAACTCAGTTGGCGGGCTATGCACCGTTGGCTATCCAGCCGTTGGGCAACGGCTCCATCCAACGGCTCTCTCCAACCCCTATAAACACCCCCACCCCCCCCCAAACACTCCTCACACAACACATTCTCCTTCTCCTCCTCCTCCTCCTCCTCCTCATATTTTCGCAGCTTTTTCCTTCTATTTTTACAGCTTCCTCCTTCTGTTTTCTGTAGCAAAAGTTCTCAACCGTCATGGATCGTAGCGTAAGAATTGTATGCTCGCACGGCGGTAAAGTAAATGGGTTAAATTACGAAGGAGGAGAAAGTATAATTTTTTCAACTTACCCGAATATTAGTTTTGAAAATATACGTAATCATATTATTGAACGTTGTTCTATTAATTATGATTTTATTCTGAAGTCTATTTTCTGTTCTAATTGTTTTTTGATAGATAGTGAAGATGCATGGAATTATATTCTTGAGATTAATTCACAATCACGATATATAAAAATATTTGTTATTAAAGTAGCAGCAACCTTAGATAGTAGAAATAATGAATATTTTTCTGAATATCAGCATGTTAGTTCGGGTGCTAGTTCTTCTCAACAAATAGTTTCATTTATCCAAGAAGGTCATTCATCATCAGATGAATCTAACCATGATGATGATAGTGACAACGACGATGAAAATAGTGATGATTTAGTTGAAAATGTAGATTATACGGTAGATGATGATGTTGTAAAAGCTATCACTGATGAATTATTTAAGGGACAATCATTTCCTAGTCGTTCTCACTTTAGAAGCTTTATAAGTAATTTAGCAATTAAATATAATTTTAGTTGTTCATCTAGTCTTATGAATAATAATCGTGGAATTATTTATAGTTGTGATCAACCGAATTGTAATTGGAGAGTATATGTCAAATCTATTGGAAATGGCGATATAGTTAAAGTTAGTACATTAGAAAATCGTCATTCTTGTTTAGGAAGACTTAGTACAGGACGTCATCGACTAGCTACCGCTTCATGGATTAAGACCATGATAATTGACATTATTAGAGATAACCAGTCATACAGTCCATCACAAATTGTTAAAGATATATATAGGGAGCACCGTATACATGTTAGTTATTCCAAAGCATGGAGAGCCCGAGAGACAGCACTAGCTGAAATTAATGGTAGTTATGATGAGGCATACGCTAGTCTTGAGGAGTATTGTTATAGAATTATGGAGACAAATCCAGGTAGTACATGTTTTATTAAAACTACCGAAAACAATAGCTTCCAACGAATTTTTATTTGTTTTAAGTCATGTATTGATGGATTTTTAAGTGGATGTTTACCAATTATTAGTACTGATGCTACATTTCTTTCGTCTAAATATCAAGGTATCTTATTTATTGCTTGTGCTCACGATCCTAACTATAAATTATATCCTATAGCTTATGCTGTTGCTGAAGGTGAGAATAGTGATTCTTGGTCTTGGTTTTTAAATTCTCTTAAAAAATCTTTTGAAAGTTGTTTTAATGATTGGAGTACAATTTCATTTATATCTGACAAGCAAAAGGGTTTAATAAATGCTGTTCGTGCTATTTTTCCTGCATCTGCTCATTTTTTTTGTATTTAACATTTTAAACAAAACATGAAAAAAGTTTTTTGAACCCAATTTAGCTCCCACGATCTATATAGTGGAATCCAAAGGATTCCACCAAAGCTTTTTGAACCGAATTTAGCTCCCACGTACGATAATTCCTTTCGGCCCGCCAATGTACGTGGATCCGGGTTCGTAAAGCATGATCATGGTCGTATAACTATAAAAAATATATGCATTAATAAAGTAAACATAGGCATTACAAAAAATATATACATTAATAAAGTTGGCAACTTGTAATTTCAAAATTTACCTCGCCAGTAAATATCTGACTTGAAATGTGGTCTTCACGTTGCTTAATAATAAGCACGGTAGTCGGTCCGCCCGGAATACGACCGTCATTGTGGGTAGCCATCGCCAGGAAGTTGTGAAAATAGGAGGAGAATGTGGTGTGTGTGAGGAGTGTTTGGGGTAGGAGGAGAATGTGGTGTGAGAAGTGTTTGGGGGGAGGGGGGGGGGGTTTATAGGAAGTGAATATAGCCGTTGGCTAACGGCCAAATTGCCAACGTTGTACGGCCCGCCAACTGAGTTGGCGAGCGGCCCCTCGAGAAGTGCGCCCCGCAAACTCAGTTGGCGAGATACTCGCCAACTCAGCACCTCGCCAACTGAGTTGGCGAGTGGTCCCCCCCTCCGCAATTACCGAAATTTTTTCCCGTTTTGTATAAATATTAATTTTTTTATTACTTTAAATGAAAAAAACCGTTTTAAATATATACATTTCAATCAATATGCATGTAACTGAGAGTATTTACATATTGCACAAGTGTTATTCGGGTTTGGATCGAAATCCAAAACCAAAATTAAATAATTTTTTTTTGTATTTTTAAAACCGAATCGTGTCGATTTTTTTTTTTTTTTGAAACAGAATCGAATCTTTTATTAGGTTTGGTTCGATTCGATTTTAAGTCCAAAATCGAATAATGCTCATACCTATGCGTGAGCACCTAAACATATTATAACTAGATTAGAGTATCCACATTGGGAACACTACATATCTTACTTCAATTTTTTTAGAAATTATGTAAATTATTACTATTGTAGAGTCCTCCTGATATTGATATACAATAATACACTCCAAATAACACCAAGTCCAAATTTCAAATAACACACCAAAATCTATACTCCAAATTAATCCTCCTTTTTTTTTCCCCCCTTTATTTGTCTTTATTACTGGAATCAGTTAGGTTACTGTTTAATTGCTAGGACACACTCAAAATTTGGATAGCTTTTAGGCCAGTTGGGATTTTTCATGTAGCAATTGAAGTCACTCTCCTTAGGGCTGTTACCAGGTTGGGTCTGGGGCGGATTTGTATAAGATCTTAATCCGTAGATTAAAAAAAAAAAACTTTTGGGTTCCGAATCAAGCTGAACAACATTCGGGTTTGTGTTACATCCAGACTCCCAGACCTGAACCCGCTGTACAAGTAATAAAATAAAATAAAATAAAATCACTGATAGGGAGAATTGAACCTGCACCTCACCAAGCTAGCCAAAGACGCTTGCTACATTTGCAGAAGAAAAATTTATATATTTACCAAGCCCGAACCTTACCCGATTTCTCTTATCCGACCTGGATTTACATATTTGGGTTTGTACTTTTACATTCCAACCTTTTTATATCTAAGCTTTAATTTGTAGTGAAAATTTTGGGTTACATGCAAGGACCGAAGAAGTTTGGGCTGGTGTGGGCTCCTCCAACCCACCCCTCCAATTTTTTTTTTCCATATGTTTTTTTTTCTCGTATGAGTCACTTCACATTCCAGCTCATCCCATCCTATCCCATTCCAGCCCACGCCCACTCAAGTTCGAATTTTTAGTTCCACCATTTGTTTACAGGCCTAATACTAGGAGTAAATGAAGCAGCCAAGCACTTCTAATACCATTTTGGGCGGGCAATGTAATTATGCTTATGTGGTAGCCTATAATTTTAGTTAATTATGCCTTTGCCTGTTCAAGGTGTTGCTGGGTAGAACTAGGTCCACTTAACCCGGATTTGATTGGGCTTGGTCAGGCTGGGCTAACTGGGGTTCTATGTCGCTTTGGACTATAAATTAAAATGTCTAAGCCAAACTCGGATCCATGGGCTAGGAAGTGCCGCAACATTGTTATTATTTTGCTGAGATCACAATGTAACTAAGGTTTGTTGTGCTCAACCAACATACAGAGATATCTTGATCTCTTTGTAATCTTGTAAATGTAATCTTGTATAAAGTTGTTAAACCATTAATCCCAACAGATTGAGATATCTTTATCTCTGTGTAATATTGTAAATGTACTATTGTATCAAGTTGTTAAACTATCAAGCTATTATAAATATATTCTTAAAACCTTAATGGGTTTTTCACAATCCATTCTCATTTTAGAGGTACGAGTACATGGCCAAATTCAGCATACATTCCAGTATCGTTGATAATATGTTGTCTAGGTCTATAAATCACTATATCATTACTCACAATCATATTTTTGAGGAGATGGGACACGTCGAAGTTGATGATGGGTGGACCAAAGTTATGGGCAAAAAGCTAAATAGAAGTATGCAGTTAGGCACGTGGAAGCAAATGCTTTAAAGGCTATAGTCTTTCATAGGCTAATCTTGGACTGACGCGTAGTAGCTATGGCATTGGGAAGAGGTTATCAGTGCAAAGTGGGTCAGTAAAGAAATACGACATAGGTAACAACAATGGAAAATTTGTTTGAATCATGGTAGCAACATAATACATGGCCAGCAACATCAGACATGCAATACTATTGCTATAGCAGGAGGAGGATTGCAATGGTCACAAGGGAAGTCTCTCGCCAATGCCAGGCTAACATCTTTGGAGAGGTTATACAAGGATCCCCTTCCCTTAATCTAGACCAAACACGTGGGCGGACATTTGTAAACCTAAAAACTCTGTAATCTGTTCACAAATGAGTTTCTTGCCTCCTATAATCCGAGAGGGAACTCATGCAATAGAGGGGTCTTCTTCAAAACTGGAGGCGGTTACTAGGAATTGGTCGCAAACGTTAGCCCTATACGTAGTGGGGGACCGACCTTCGTTTCCTCATCTACAAGCCTATATTCGACTGTAATGGCAAACTTCGGGTAGGAATGATATGTTCTCGTGTGAGAACATATACTTCCTGGTGCGGTTCAGATAATAGATCTCACGGCTTGCGTTTACATTTATCTTGGTTTAAGTTGTTGCGACTCATTCCTTGCCAACTAAGATTATAGTGTTCCTACCATCGGGACACGAGATCGTTGTTCAAGTTATCTATGAATGGGACCACCAACGTGCAAAGTATGTCGTTGCTTTGGCCATAGTGAACAATATTGTCCTGACCCGTCGAGGGAAGGCATACTGGAAAAGCTTACGGAAGTGCTACAAGAAAAAAAAGTAGAGATGGAAGCGACTGTAGAAGCATAAAAAATCTCCAAGTGCATATCTCATGTCCGCGGAAAAGCAACTCCAATAGATCCCCGCGGAAGGTCCACTCCCAGAGATCTCCACGGAAGACCTAGACCAGAGGCCCCATGTAATAACTGCTTACAAAAATACGTGCTTTTATTTTTATTTTATTTTTCTTCTTTCATATAAGGTAATATAGTAGCAATACTGTAAATTTTCGTAATATTTTTGCAATATCAATTTAAATTATTGTAAATTAAATTTTTTTTACTATTTAAAATATCATAATTAATACTAATACCAAACCCTTATTTCCAAATTTATCCTTACATCATTTCCCTTTTTGCAAAAGTTACCTACCAACATAAGTAGACTTTGGTGTCATGGAATGGAACCATGAGGGACACATGTTCTTTCCTAAGCTATACACCTAAACCGTACAAAAAAAAAAGGAAAGAAAGAGGAGTAGCAACCTACCTCTTCTTCTTTATCACTTATCTCCTCCCCGTCTCTCCACTCTCCCTCTCACTCGGTTACTTCTCCTCCCCTCACTCCCTTCTCTTCCTCCCTTCGATCACTCGGCTAACACTTCTCACCACCACTTCCTCTTCCCTCTCGACCACTCTTTCTCTCCCTCACTCTCCTCTCCCTTGCGCACCTACCCATGCCGTCGCCGTCCGCCCGGCCCGCCCGCCCGCCCCCTCATCACCGGTGGACCACCTCCATCGATATATATATATATATATATATATATATATATATATATATATATATATATATATATATATATATATATATATATAAAAGAAATGATCTAAAACTACCCGGGTGGTTTATATTATGGAACAATCTTATGTTACATGGATTGGATTTAGATTGGACGATTGTGATTAAAAAGTGGTGGGGTCCACACCTTTTAATCTCATCCACTCAATTTTAATCAAATCCATGTAACATAGGGTGGTTCCATAATATGAAACCACCCGGATGGTTTTATAGCATTACCCTATATATATATGATTTTTATTTTAGAAGTAGAAGAAGGCAAGCCCTCTCTTTCTTATTTCTCTAATTCAAAAACTCTTGTCCATGCTTACAACTTATTTGTCAAAATATTCCGTTGAACACATATTTGATTTTCAGTGTCCAAATTTTATCTATTATCATGTAATATTTAGGTATTGTAGGTTAGAAGATTAAATGAGTATATATATTTTACTTGATTGTGTATGTTTATCCTTGTCTTGGATATTTGGAAAAAAAAATAGAACTTAGCACAAGGCAAGCATTCCTACTCTTTTATCAATTCCAAATTTCTAAATATGTTTATGGTTTAGTTTTAATTTCTGAAAATTATATATATTGTTTTGATCATCTACTTTTGAAATTAGGACAAATTCAGATACATAATTTTGAGGAATGTTAGAAAAAGGGTAATGGTTGCATAGATTTCGTTTTGGATTGTCATGATAAAAAATTATGTATGTGTTAGTATGTTAAAATATATAAATGGGGTTAATGATTATATGTTAATTGTTTTAATGAAGGTATATGTTGGAATGATACCAATGTATGTGAATGACTAAGGACTTACCATCATAAACCTTGTTAATGATGTTACATGGGTCATTTTTAGTAATTATATATATATATATATATATATATATATATATATATATATATATATATATATATATATATAAACAAATGACCCACGTATATCTTGATATATGAATAAATATATGTGGATATGAGTATGAATAATATGGTTACGACATAGACCCTCAAATCAGACACTAAATTTATATTATTTGGACTCATGGATACACAAGATTGGGACAAGATATTAAGGATGAGTGTTTATGTTCTTTTGATGGTATGATAGACTTAATATATACATAGCTATGTCCAAAGCTATGTCCATAGTCAACTGAGCAAAGGAATCGCTTTGATCCGATATCCATCGTCCAACTTCTCTAGAATCTCGGACTTGTCATCACGCTGTTGTGCTTACATTCTCTTTGTAATATGGTCTGACGACTAGTTCAATAAAATTTATTTTCAATCTCTATACACATCTCTTGAGCACGAAAACAAGCTAACAACTTTGATGGAGAAGACTTTCTCCTACAACGAGAAAGTAGTGACGCAATCCGACACGCTATTGCTGAGAAATAGTATCGACACCTTGATTATAGATTTAGATTAACAAAAGTTTGAATGGACAGTCTCAGAGGACCATATTGGCCCGCATAAAGCACCTTGCGATATTGGGCCTCCATACCGAACCAAGATCGCCATTAACAATGCTGATCCTAACAAACAAGGATGCACAACTTACTCCCCTAAGGAGGTTATCGAGCATGTCAAGGCCTTCGGTATATGCAAACCAGTGGAGCACATCTTGAGCACAGTTATAGTCGAACCACACACCGTTAACGGGTTGCGATAAGGCATTACCTAGGAGAAATCTGCCAGAGTTATTTCCATAGGAACCTCTTCCCCCAAAATGAAGGCGACGTTATCATCGACTGATGATACCAATAGTTGGAGGTATCTGTCCTGCATAGCACCTGAGTGTGAATAAGGTATCCTACTAGAATTTCAAGCATCACATGAAACTTCTGTTGGGGGTAGATATTCTCCCAAGGACGATCAACCTTCGAAAGGTAACCAATTCTCTGGGGGTAGACAATCTTGCGCTAGCCGGTGACTCACTAGAAGCTGAAGTATATCTGGGGGTAGCCACGCCAATAGGGCATGTGCAGCAATGACAAGATGCCGAGAAGATGTCTCATTTATCCCATAACCAGCGGAAGTTTCACACCAAGCTAATCTAGACCTTCATGGATATCTCAACCGTAGGAGAAAGGTCCTTCATGATTGAGAGGCTTCGTGTCCTCGCCTAGCTTGATGCCATCAAATTCTAATTAGGTACCATTGTTCCAAGCATCGTGTAATGCCCGTGCGACTTTTTGCCTTTGATAGGCGCCAAGCAGTCTCAACGCCGACCCAAAGATGGTGGCCACAACAAACCACCAACAAAAAATTATTGTATACTTCTGTCAACATAGTGGGACATGCGACTAGCCAGAAGAAACCTAGAAGGTCAGAAGAAGCTATCCAACCACCAACATTGGTCAAAAATCTAGTACAGTATGATGATGAGCAAATAACATCAGTCCAATTCAATTTTGTTAAAGGTGTTTACCAAGGAATCAGATCAAAGAGCCACTATACGCAATATACTACTACCTCTGGTGGTAGCCTATTAATCGGATCCAAATTCGAGACTAAAAATGATGAATCAATATATGCTTCTTTTGATATCCTGCCTTCCATTGAAGAAAGAAGCGCACCAACTCATATGGCTACACATGGTGAAGGTATGATAATGTCTGCATACAGAACATGGAGGCAAAACTATAAGAACTATAACTACTTCTGATGACTTTGAGGATACAACGAAGCCTAGCAGTCGTAACCCCTCAACAAACCAACAAGGGCGACCAAGAGACCGACGCTGTGTCCGTTGCCCCAAAGCCCAAAGTTCGAGTCACTTGTCAACTGAGAGAACCTCCAGAAAGTGTGGGTGGGCCAGCCATATCCGATTAAGTGGGTCGATGTAGTTGGCCCCGCCAATTATAAGCCATCAATATTTATGCCATACGAAGGTCTAACGTCACCAAGTCAATACCTCTATCATTTTAAGTTGCAGACTTTCGGTATCTCGACGAACAACACCCTTCGCGAAATGCTCTTCATTGGAACTCTCCGTGGATCTGCGTTTGACTGGTTTCATTGTTCCCTGCTGGCTCCATCAAGTCGTAGAATGAGTTGGAGACGGCTTTTCTCTCTCGCTTCTATGAGGAGGAGATCACCTTCAACATAACTTTCTTAATGAACGATAGACAAAAGCAAGGGGAGTCAACCAAGGATTTCATCAAACGCTTTTGTAGATTGGATCTTAACTGCCCTCAAGGTATTCCAGTAGCCATGCTTA
>JAYESA010000018.1:102694171-102696671 GCA_036927795.1 Iris macrosiphon | reverse complement strand
CCCAGGTCGACTCACCTGGAGAGTGATGCCTCCACGCGACGCGAACCAAGTAAATAGTCTGGTTCCTCAACACCTTCTTCCGCTGATCCAGAATCTCTACCGGCTGCTCTGGATAGCTAAGAGTAGGGCCCACCATGATCTCTGAGTGATCCAATACGTGACTGGAATTCGCCACGTACCGTCTCAACTGCGACACGTGGAACACATCATGAACTTCCTCCAGCGTAGGCGGCAAATCTAGCCTATACGCCACAATGCCGACCCTCTCAAGGATGCTGAAGGATCCGACAAAACGTGGGCTAAGCTTCCTGCCTCCACCGAAGTGAATAGTGCCCCGCGTTGGAGAAATTCTCAGGAACACTAGATCTCCAACCTAGCACAAACAAGGTCTCAACACTTAATCTAAAACAAGCAATCATAAGCAAACGCAAGAACAAAATCTAAATTCTAAGCTATACCTCGAACTCCAAAGGTCTCCTGGCTATCGGCCCAATGTCGCTGCCTGTCCTGCGCCACCCGAAGTCTATCTCTAATGAGCTTGACCTTCTCCGCTACATCAACCACCATCTCAGGGCCAAGCAAAGCTCTCTCGCCTACATCATCCCATGATAACGGAGTACGACACCTCCGTCCATACAATGCCTCGAATGGTGACATCTCGATACTGGCTTGGTAGATGTTGTTGTAAGCAAACTCTACTAAGTGCAAGTGATCCTCCCAAGAGCCTTTGAAATCCAGAACACAAGTGCGAAGCATGTCCTCAAGTGTCTGGATGGTCCTCTCTGACTGACCATCTGTCTGTGGGTGATATGCACTACTAAACTTGAGCTGGGGCCCAAGCTAGCCTGCAGACTCCTCCAAAAATACGAAGTAAAGCGACTGTTCCGGTCTGATACTATGCTCACAGGGACTCCATGCAGTCTGACTATCTAGCACACATATATCTCTGCTAGTCTCTTCGTAGACGTATCCACTTTGAATGGTAGAAAGTGGGCCAATTTGGTCAACCTGTCTACGATAACCCAAATCACATCCTTACCTCCTAGAGAACGGGGAAGTCCAGAAACAAAATCCATGGTCACATGCTCCCATTTTCACTCCGGAATAGGTAACGGCTGGAGCAATCCTCCTGGCCTCTGCCTCTTCGCCTTCACCTGTTGGTATACTAAGCATCGGGGTACGAAGCGCGCTACCTCTCGCTTTATTCTGTACCACCATACATGCTCTCTCAGATCTCTATACATCTTGTTGGCACCTGGATACATAGAGTACTGGGATTGATGCGCCTCCTGAAGAACCTTCTCGCGCAATGACCCACTCGGCATACACACAACCTGGTACCGTGCCGTAATGAACCATCATCAGCAATGGTGAAGTCATCTGATAATCTAATCTGAACCTGCGCCCTGATGCTCCTCAGGGACTCATCCTGAAACTGTGTAGCCCTAATCCGGTCTATCAAGTCTGACTGAATCTGCAGTCCCCACATCTGTATCTCAACTCCAGGCACTATCACCTCAATGCCCAAGCTCTCTAGATCTGCTAGAAGATAACGATCTGTAGTCAGGCACATAGCTACCGGATACCTGCTCAGCGCATCCACAACTACGTTCGCCTTCCCTAGATGGTACTGTAACAATATGTCGAAGTCTTTCATCAACTCCAACCATCTCCTCTTGTCACGCCCTTGTCCCAAAATAATGAGGGACTGGCCACGTGGCAATGTCCAGCAGCACGCCCCGATGGACAAACCCAATTTAATGGATCCATCGGGGCATACTTAAGCTGTAATACAACTATTAGGGTCTACTAATCTCATCCACAGAATGAATATATCAAATATCAACAAAAGGAAACATAAACATAAAATATCAGGTCACAGTAATTTAAATCGGGGAACAACCCGATTGATCAAGTCTGATACAATTGTTCTTTAAACAAGAATAAAAATAACAACACAGACTGAGTATGGAAGAAACATATACTCAGAAAATCCATGGTAATCACCTAGTCCTCAGTTCCTGGTTCTGCTCCAGTGCCTGCTCCTGAATCTGCTTCTGCTCCTGCTAAAGCACATGTCCTGTAAACCTCAGAGTGGATCTCCTCTGCTAAACCTGGGGACATAATCCATTCCAGGTCCTCAGGGGACATAGCAAGGTACAGATAATACAAGCCAAACTAAATACAGTACAGCAAATAAATGAAATAATAGGGTGAACTAGATAACCAGCTAAGTGATATGCAAGTTGAGAGCATCACTAAAACTCAGGCTGAAACCACTATAAGCTCTGTGTCGGGGAGCCGGTAGCAGTAATAGCACGTAGTGGGCCAAGCTCGGGCTTAGAGTCTTGAGCACTGCAATAATATGGGTTATATATATATATATATATATATATATATATATATATATATATATATATATATATATATATGATCAGCTTATAGCCTGTGTGTCTCTCCCCACCCAATGTAATCACACGTCTCATGTCCATGACACGCA
>JAYESA010000018.1:102402614-102694071 GCA_036927795.1 Iris macrosiphon | reverse complement strand
GGCAGGGAAAACCCAGAGATCTTTCTTTGGCTTCGTCTGGGACTGCTTATCAATCATGTCCCCGAAGAGAAAGGCCAGCTTTATATACTGGTCCCCGTCTACATACGTCAAAGGCTCTCCATTAATCATGTTCAGCAGCGTTCGCTCCCCCTGAGCCGATATTAAGATTTCCCTCCCTTTGGGATATTGGGGCCCGGAGATAGGAAATACCACATGGGACAGATCCTCCAGATAGTTGGAGTGCAGCAACCCGGCGGCAGAACCCATCACCACGGCTAGCGGAGACACGCCCAAGTTAACTGCAAGGGTGCAAGAAAAATATGTCAGTTTTATACTAGACGTTATAATATCGCAGCACATGCCAAAAGGCAACGGTCTGAGCTCTACGCCAAGACTGTACAAACTTGATCGTTTGCTCCGAAATTGTCATCCAGAAGCGTAAAATTCAAGTCGGCAGTATACTGTCTGTGCTTTACGCCAGACTACCAAGGTTCGAGCTATTACGCCAGAATTTTCATCCACAAGCGTAAAAGTTCAAAATTATACAGTATACACCAAGTTTTCGGCAGTCAAAGCTTTTTACGCTCAATTACGAAAATCTGGAGTTTTTACGCTGACACATTAGAAATGTGGGCGTAAAAGATAAAACGTCTCCGTACATCATCTTCCTCAAAGAGGCTATCAGCACAGAAGACGACCTAGCGCGGTCACGTTCAACGTGTGCGAAGGATTTTTCAGTCATTCTCATTCATCCCAAAAAGCTCTACCTATCAGCCCGGGTGCACTGCTCGTCGGCGGGATGCTCGGCTCAGAATGGGGTTCGCCCTGTCCAACCGGAGGCACTCCTGCTTGGGTAGAAGAACGAGAAGAGGAATAAATCTTCTTTTCCTTAGAGGAGGAGGATTGCTTAGAGGCCATTACTGGAAACTTTGAAGACTCAGAAAAAACTCGGAGAAGAGCTCGAACAGTCGGAGGCTTTCTTTCGCAGAAGACGGATGAAAAGTTTTTCTCTCAGAAAACTTGGGATATATAGAGAGTTCGGATGGACTCCTCGGACCCCGAACCAAATCTCCTAATTAAATATTTGGTTATGATTGGGTCCTACATCAGCCTATTATTCAGAGAAGATGGACAGTCAGCGAATTCGAAAAGTTTTTCGCGCAAAGCAGGTCAGCAGTTCTTACGCTAAGGAGCTTTCTACGCTCGACAGCAACAGATCTACGGTTTCACACTTGCAAGCTATAAGTCTATGGTTTTACGCCCGGATGCCTTTGTGCTGGGTAGCTTTTATGCTTCAGAGGCCACAATCCTACGACTTCATGCCAGCAGATAACAAATCGATGATCTCACGCTCGATGGCGCCTAGTTTACGCTCAGAAGTAACAGATCTGCGACTTTACGCTCGAATATTTTTCTTTTCAGAAGCTACAAATCTATAGTTCTACGCTAAGGAGCTTTCTACGCTCGACAGCTACAAATCTACGGCTTTACGTTCGACGGCTACAAGTCGGGTTTTACACCCAGATGCCTTTGTGCTCAGTAGCTTTTATGCTCGAGAGGCTACAAACCTACGACTTCACGCTCAGGAACTACAAGTCTATGATTTTACGCTCGATGGTGTTTAGTTTATGCTCAGAAGCTGCAGACTAATGATTTCATGCTCCACGACTTCCCACACATCTGAAGGATATGCGGCCAGATTACGCGTACATCTGAACGGTCCTCAAAGCGGTCAATTGCAAAGAGTTCACACAGAAGATACTCGTCCTTGACCTCAAGTTATCCCAAGTACCCGAAACATGCAGAGTTCAACATTGAAAAACTACTCTTCTTCATGGTTCGGTTCGAAGTTCATCCAGACTCCAGTCTGAATATTTCATCTATCAAGATGGCAACTCAGTTTGACAGCCATTTCTCGACCCTGTTCCAAGGTATTTTCGAGAAATTATTCTTGAAGATGATGTCTGAACAAAGAAATTTTGTTATCAGAAGCAGCAGTTCAGAATTCTACGCGGTTCCTCACTCCTAAAAAATAGCAGGACAGATCGAACACTCGAATGCTAAAGCGACTTTCTACGCATCCCTAGTTATGCGTAAGAGATAGGACAGGACCCAGCACTCTTTCTAAACAGAGTCGGCGTAAAGAATTAGACGTGTCGAAGCTACACATATTCAGACTTCACAGCAACAAAGTATGGCAAGATGATCATAGGAAGAAGCAAGACAATTTTATTAAAAGATTAAAGTCATGATTATATATGAGGGAAATCCAATCTACAAGGGTTTTTCTTCATTTTTATGATTACATCTGAGGGAAACCCCGTCTACAAAGGGCTTCCTCATAATCGTCTGAAGATCGCACCGAGAAGCTGTTCTGACAGGTTCTCACATTGGTGAAGGTCTTCCTCTTCTTCCAAGAAGATGATCAGTGGCGGGAGGATACAAAACTGGGCATAGACCCATCCTCTAACAGAAGGAAAGTAGGGTAAATCTGCTTACCTACAGACTACCGTCATTCAAGCGGGGACAGAGATAGTCTGTCTGACTCTCGTCCCCGGAGGTAACGGGAGAAGGCGCCACTTGCAAGCGCCATGGTAGAAAATGATTCTACCTCTCTCCCGAAGAACCACCATACAAAGTTGCTGATTATTCCGAGCAAAGGAGGCTATGATATCCTTCCATGATCCATCGTTGCAGATGAGACTTGCTCGAAGACGCCATCTTTTTTGGCTCCCTACATGCGGGAAGAACATGGTCTTCTTCTTCCTCAGATCAACCCGACGGACTCCGGCGATCATCCTTGTGTGGCGAAAGGAATGCAGGAAGAACAGGTTAAACTCCTCGGCCTTTTATAGGCGAATAACATTGAGGGAGGCTCCCTTTATATTTATAGGGCCGACCATTATGTAGGGTTTGGGTTTTGTTGATGCACAATGAATCTTTTTCCTCAATGGCTTTTCATGAAGAGTTATTTAATAAGGACTTTAGTCTTAAGCGAGGTATTTCACGAGATGCTAATTAATAGCATAAGGATTAGTCTAGTGGGTTAATATCTAGTCTACTGCAAGGTCCATGGTCACATCAAATCTAGTTCACTAATCTATGTCATTAATGAATATAATATAATGTATATTACATACCATGCAATTATTAACATAATAAATATAAATATTATAAATGACAATAAAGCCCCTACTCTAGAAATATGGTAGTGACAAGTCTACCATCCTAAAAAAATTATGTCCTCGAAATTGAATTAAACTAGCACAAGAGAACAATCAGAACAATAAGAACCATAACTCAAGACTCGAAGAGATACGGGCACTTCTTGCGTATTTCTTCCTCCCTCTCCCAGGTTGAATCGCCTTGAGAGTGATATCTCCATGCAACATGAACCAAGGGAATAGTCTAGTTCCGCAATACCTTCTCCCTTTGACTAGGATCTGTCATGTACCTTCTTAGCTGCGACACGTGGAACACGTCATGTACTCCCTCTAGTGTAGGCGGCAAGTTTAGTCTATAGGCCACTGCACCGACCTTCGTAAGAATATCGAAAGGTCCGATGTACCGTGGACTAAGCTTTCCTCTACCAAAATGAATCGTGTCCCGTGTCAGAGAAATTCGTAAGAACACCAAATCGCCAAGCTAGAACAAAAGTAGCCTTGAAACGCAATCTAAAACAAAACAATCATAAGCAAAAATAACAAAACCTATACCTTAAACTCTAAGGGTCTACGGTGGCTGTCGACCCAATGTCGCTGTCTGTCCTGCGCCACTCGAAGTATGTCTCTAATGAGTTTCACATTTTTTGCTACATCCACAACCATCTTTGGTCCAACATGACTCTCTTTCCGACATTATCCTAAGATAATGGTGTGTGACACCTCCGTCCATATAGAGCCTCGAATGGTGATATCTCAATGCTGCCTAGTAGATGTTATTGTAAGTAAACTCTACCAGGTGTAGATGATCCTCCTAAGAACCTCCGAGATCTAGAACACAAGTGCACAACATATCCTCGAGAGTCTAAATAGTCCTTTCAGACTGCTCGTCTGTCTGGGGTGATATACGGTAATAAACTTGAGCTGAGTGCACAAGATAGCCTGCAAACTCCTCCAGAAGTGGGAAGTGAAATAACTATCCCGATCCGAGATGATGCTCACAAAAACTCCATGTAGTCTGATAATCTATCACGCATACATCTCTGCTAGCTTCTCCGTCGATGTACCCACTTTGAATAGTAAAAAGTGGGCTGATTTGATCAACCTATCCACGATAACCTAATCGCGTCCTTTCCTCTGGAGAACGCGGAAGCCATAAGACAAAATCCATAGTTACATGCTTCCACTTCCACTATGGGATGGGTAAAGACTGAAGCAATCCACCTGGCCTCTATCGATCTGCCTTTACCTGCTGGCACACTAAATATCGAGATACAAAGCATGCTACCTCGCACATCATACCGTACCACCATAATTGCTCCCTCAAGTCTCGATACATCTTGTTGGCACCTGGATGCATCGAGTACTGAGAGCGATGTGCCTCCTGCAAAATCTTCTCGCGTAGATCCCCGCTGGCACACATATCCTAGTACCGTGCCGTAAAGACCCATCATCAGCAATAGTGAAGTCTTCTGATAATCTTGTCCAAACCTGAGCCCTGATACTCCTTAGAGCCTCAACATTATACTGCGTAGCTCTAATTCTGTCCATCAGCTCGGACTGTATCTGTAATCTCCATATCTAAATCTTGATACCGGGAACTAGCACCTCAATTCCCAAGCTCTCAAGATCGGCCAATAAATGTCTATTTATCGTCAAGTACATAGCCATCGGATACCTGCTCAAGGCATCGGCGACTACGTTGGTCTTTCATGGGTGGTACTGTAATAAAATATCGAAGTCGTTTATCAACTCTAATCATCTCCTCTGCCTTATGTTTATCTTCTTTTGCGTAAATACGTACTTCAAGCTCTTGTAGTCTGTGATGATCTCCAAATGCTCTCCGTATAGGTAGTATTTCTACAGCTTTAGAGCAAAGATAACCGCTGCCAACTCCAAATAGTGGGTGTGGTAGTTCTTCTCATGCGGACGTATTCGCCTGGAAGCATAGGCAATTACTTTTCCGTACAGCTGAAGAACGCAACCCAAACCCTTTTCTGAAGCATCACTGTAGATAGTGAATCCACCTGTCCCTGATGGAAACGTCAATACTGGAGCTATCGTCAATCTCTTCTTTAACTCATCAAATGCGGCTTGACAATCCTCTGTCCAGACAAAATCTACATACTTCCTGGTCAGCCTAGTCATTGGCTCTATAATCCTGGAGAAGTCTTGTACAAACCTCCTATAGTAACCTGTTGGCCCAAGAAAACTCCTAATCTCTGCTACTGAACTGGGACTGGCCCACGACTCCACTGCCTCGATCTTCTTTGGGTTAACTGAGATCCTGTCACCCATTACCACATGCCCAAGAAATTCAATCTTGTCAAGGAAGAACTCGCACTTTAAAAGCTTTTCGTAGAGCTCCTCTTTCCTGAGTATCTAACACCATCCTCATGTTCTCTTCATGATCCTCTGGGATCTTCGAATACACAAGAATGTCATCGATGAACACCACCATGAACTTGTCAAGGTACTGGTGGAACATCTTATTCATCAAGTTCATGAATACTGTTGGGGCATTAGTGAATCCAAACGATATTACCATGAACTCAAACTGGCCATAGCGGGTCCGAAAAGATGTCTTCCGAATGTCTTCTCTCTTTACCTTCACTTGGTGGTAGCCTGACCTCAAGTCTATCTCAGAAAATACCTTTGCTTCACTCAACTGATCTAAGAGATCATTTATCCTCGGCAGCGGGTATTTATTCTTGATAGTGCGGTTGTTCAGGGCTCTATAGTTAATGTACATGCGTACCGACCCATCCTTCTTCGGTATGAACAATACCAAAGCTCCCCATGGTGATAAACTAGATTTGATGAAGCCCTTGTCCTATAACTCCTCAACTTGCTTTTCAGTTCTGCCAGCTCACTGTTGTTGACTCTATAGATATTTTATGATATGCGCACCGCTCTTGGCACCAAGTCTATAGAGAACTCGATATCTCTGTCTGGCAGCAAACTTGGCAACTCCTCTGGAAAGACATCTAGGAACTCTACTATCAAAGGATGTGGCAACTCCTCTTCTTCCATCCTGGCTCTACAAAAAGTGCCCCTGCTCTGCTTCGCTGCTCCTTTGGTGACCTCGAACTCTGGCTCTCCTGGCAGTCGAAATATCACTCTGCCTCCACGATAATCTATAGTAGCATGGTACCTACTCAACCAGTCCATTATGAGTATAATATCGTATCCCGAAAGTGGCATTACGAGTAAGCATATGCTCAACTCTCGGCCTTCCAATGATACTCTATAGTCCTTACAAAAGTTATTGACTAGGATAATGCCTCCGCCAGTCATGATCTTGCAAGTCCTATCTAATGGTTCCGCCTCTAAATGATGCTTAAGAGCATAAGATACAGGCAAAAAACTATAGGAAGCACCAGAATCGAATAATACAAGTGTTGGAATAGAACTGAGAAGAACTGAACCTGAAATCACGTCTCCTGCTGGCTCAGCCTCCTCGGTCGTCATGGCATATGATGACAAAAACTATAAGACAGAGTAAGAAAATACATGATGAAGAAATACTAGAAAAATAGGGAATACTGGAGAGATGTAATCAGCAATAGTACTAACTAGCAATGAACATATATATGTGAATGCTAAAAATGAGTGAACTGGAATAAAGAAATAAAAACTCTAGCTAAGTGTTATGAAATATCAGTTTACTATGTGATCGGCTTGGGACTAGATCAGGCTTGTTATACATGATTGGCTAGTATACATGTGAGGTCAGGCTAACCATCTGGTTAGCTATGATACGATTAATAGTCAGGCTAATCATATATAATAGGCTATGAGGCATATAAATGGTCAGGCTACACCCTACGTGATATGTGGGATGAGCTATGATGCATGTAAAGTGGGATATGATCACATAATCTTGCTAATATTTCTCCCTCCCCAGCTAGCATGATTGATTCCAATCATGAATCCTCATGACAAGTATCTATGATACTAGTCCGTATATCCACAGTGTCAGAATCAAGTATACACTACAACTAGAATCATAGTAATAATCAACATAATGAAAACTGTCAGAGAATATACTTGCCTGTGGTCCTGAGCAAGGTATGAGGATCGATGTCCAAGGTGGAATCACAAAGACCTAATTATAAAAATATTAGTGTTAAAAGGTGTTGAAAAGATATACATATATACATATTCTAGTTTAGGCATTCTGGACGTTTCTAGGTGATGTTAGGTCTACACTAGCTAATCATAGGGTATACTAGACTATACTAGTTAATTTAGCTATATTAGTTAAAGTCTAATGATATTAGTTAGTATTAACTATATTAAGTATTGTTAGTATATATATAATTCATATGCCTTGGTATCAATTGATACCTTCTAGTATCAAGTACTTCATAGTCACCATCTAAGCCAATACTAAACCGATACTCTTAACTTCTACCCCCTTCACTGAACTAACCTATTAAACCCCTTACTGATACTTGCACAGTGTCACATACCCATATACACTTACACACTAAACTAACTAACACTAGTATACATATAAACTTAGGAAGCAACATAAAGAAATATATGATACCCATATAATAACCAAACTGACCCCAAGTATCCAATAGTGCTGCCAAAACTGAACTGAAATATGCAAATAGGCAAGACAAAATCTGCAAATAGACAGCAAAAACCAAACTGCTATGCTTTGCCCTATAGAGGCAGCATACAGGCAAATTTGAAGAAAAAATACACCACATAATAAAATCTACAAATAGATACAAATTTGCTACTGATACCCACATAAAGAAATCTGCAGATAGATACAAATTTGCTACTGATACCCACATAAAGAAATCTATAAATAGTTATAAATTTGCTACTGATACCTACATATACCAAGGGCCTGTTTGGCTCATTAAAAGTGAGGTATAATTACCATCAAAATTGGAAAGTCTACTGAACTTGGCCTAGCAAATACCATACATAGGCATGCCGATACCAAGAAGTTGATACCAAAATATATAATTTACTTAAAAGTATAGGCAGTAGTGTGGCAGCAGAGAATGAGCTGCAAACCAGTATGGCAATCGTTGGTTCCTTCAGTGATACTACTACGGCAGAGTTTCCCTGAAGCCACTGCCAACCCTCTCACTCACACAACCATACGAACATACCTCATAAACACAAACACATATATAACATACCTACACATATACATCTAACACACTCACTCACTGATACACTAAACTAAACTCACTGAAATACTACTGAACTAATACCTCACTCAAGGGATACACTTGTTTGTGGTATTAAACGAAAGAATGAAAGTGTATTTCAATGACGGGGTTTGTTCGAAACCTGCGCCCTTTGGTTTACAAACAAACTTGTACAATGTAATCCTATACGAGGATGTGGGAGTACAATTTATTTAATCTGGGTATAAATTGCTATAGGTGTCTGATCTGCGGTCGATCACTTTAGCCCTTGGACCACGCGATATTGAAGAAGTGCCGTGGAAGACAGGTAGCAGCTTCGAAGGTTGTAGGAGAGGGTGGATGCACGATGTCGAAGTCGTCGATCCCCGCTCTTTGCCTGAGCTCCGGGCTCTCTCTCTCTCTCTCTCTCTCTCTCTACTCTTCCTTGTTCGATCTTCTCCAATTGTCGACCTTGGATCTGATATTGGTATTCTTGACCAAATTTTTCGACCTTGTTCCCCATTGACAGGGGCCTCTATTTATAGATTCTTTGGTGACAGTGACCACTTCGTTGGTGTAGCAACTGAGGATTGGAAAGTACAGTACCCTTTTATACAACGATTAAAGTAACCAATGCCTACGTATAGATGATCTTTTGACTGAGCGGGTGACGTGGATCTAACTAAGGGGACACAACACGTACGGTTGCTACTAAGATCACGGCGTAAAAGCCACGTGGGTAGGTATCCATTGTGTAGAAGAGGTTGGCGTAGAAGCCAAATATCCGTCACCATGGCATAGAAGCCAAGTAGGCATAAAAGCCGAACAGGCATGGAAGCCGAGTAGGCATGGAAGCCGAGCAGGCATAGAAGCCGAACAGTCGTAGAGACTGAGTGATCGTAGAGACTGAGTAGGCGTGGAAGCCGAGTGAGCACAGATCCTGAATGGGGGTAGAAGCCGCTGCATATCATGCCAGAATGGGCGTAGAAGCCGCTTGAGCACAGATCCTGAATGGACGTAGAAGCTGCTGCATATCGTGCCAGAATGGGCGTAGAAGCCGCTTGAGCACAGATCCTGAATGGGCGTAGAAGCTGCTGCATACCGTGCTGATATGGACGCCTTAGCCAAAATTACGGCTTTTGAAGATATAACCAAATCTCTTACAGAGATTTGCCATCATCTTATGCATTAAATGCGGAGGCGTGTTTCGAAGGTCTGCAGGCCTTCTGTGCACCCGTCGCAGAGATATGTCTTGAGAGAAACTGTCACCGCTCTGTGCAATTAGACGTGGAGACGTGCCTCGAATCCCGTACGAAGTGCAGCTTTTGACGTGGCAGGCGGTTTGTCTACTGTGGAGCGTAAAACAGCTCATGTTTGCCTGTGTAAAACAGGGCGGCGTATTCCCTTGTATGCAAAAGAGCGGTTTATGCTGAGGGGACTCCAGTAAACGACGATTTGGTGATGTTTTACCAAATTCTCTGCATTAAATGGTGAGATTCGCCATCATACTGTGGGACGCGTCCCAAGAGGTCTGGGTAGCCGTGCATCACCTTTTGTCAGAAGTCAGAGGTCAGATTCACTGCGTGACTTGACAGGTTCATTTCGGGAAAGATGAAGCGTTCCTCGTACGCTATAATGCTGCTTTGAGAGCGGATAAGTTTTACGTCATGGAGGCGATGAAGAACTCTGTTCACGCTGGAGCGGCCTGGACGTACTGCACTTATACGGATGGTCCTTTGAGCTTTATTCTTCACGCTGTATTTTAGCGGAGAAAACTCTGTTGTACGCCTGATGGCTCTGAAGGCCTCTGCTTACGCTGCTCTGTATCAAGAGGCTGTGTAGCTCTTCCCAGCATATTTTTCATGCTTCTACAAGACCCCCTTCAGAGCTTTTAAATTCCTTAGAATTTGAAACGCTTTGAACGAAGCATGAATGGCCCCTCGTAACTCGAAACATTTCTGAATGGAGCGTTGAAACGGTCGGTGCAGACTTTATGGCGAATTTATGGGGGACCGCTGTGATCTCTTTTGCCTATAAAAGGCTAGGGGAGTTAGCCTGTTCTCCCCACATCTTCATTACCACGCAGAGATGATCACCGGAGTTCGCCGGGTCGATTTGAGGAAGAAGGAGATCATGTTCTTCCAGCGTGTAAGGAGCCGAAAAAGACGGCGTCTTCGAGCAAGTGTCCACTGCAACGATGGATCATGGAAGGATATCTTAGCCTCCCTTGCTCGAGATAATCAGCAACTTTGTATGGCGTTGCCCCAGGAGAGAGAAAGGGTTGTATTTGACCACGTAGCTTACAAGCTGTATCTCTTCTCCTTAGATCCCCGCGGACGAGATTAGACAAACCGTAATCTATCGTCCCCGATCGAGTTGGGTGGAAGACCCCTCAGCTGGATTGGCCATGGCGAATGGATGATCTTCTTATTCATTACTGTGGAAGTAAATGAACCGCCATGGAAGAAGAGGAAAACCTTCACCGGTGCGAGAACCTGTCCGAACAGATTCAGGGTACGGTTTTCCGACGACGATGACGAGGAAGCCCTTTGTAGACGGGATTTTCCTCATATGTAATCATGAAAATGAAAAGAAAACCCTTGTAGATCGGGTTTCCCTCATATGTAATCATGACTCTGATTTTAATAAAATTGTCTTGCTTCTTCCTATAATCATCTTGCCATACGTTGCTGTGAAGTCTGAATATGTGCAGCTTCAACACGTCTGAATCTGTACGCCGACTCTGTAGAAAGAGTGCTAGGTCCTGTCCTTTACGTATAGCGAGTAGTCTATAGAACGCTGTAGAGCATTTTGAACATTTTTAGCACTGTCCTGTTGCTAGGACTGAGGAATCGCGTAGAGCTCTGAACTTCTGGTGAACAGAATTTTTTGTTCAGGCTTCGTCTTCAAGAGTGACTTCTCGAAAATCTCTTGGAACAAGGTCAAGGAATGGCTGTCAAAACTGAGTTGCCATCTTTTGATAGACGAGATATTCAGACTGGAGTCTGGATGAACCTCCAATTGACCCGAGAAGAGTAATTTCTCAATGTTTGAACTCTTGTATGTTTTGGGTACTTGGGATATGTTGAGGCCAAGGAGGAGTATCTTCTGTGTGAACTCCTGTAATTGACTGTCTTGGGGACTGTTCGAATATACGGAAAGTCGTGGAGCGAGAAATCATCAGTCTGTAGCCTCCGGGTGTAAAACACCGTCGAGCGTGAAATCGTAGACTTGTAGTTCCTGTGCGTGAATTCATGGGTTTGTGGCCTCTCGAGCATAAAATCTACTGAGCACAAAGGCATCCGGGCCAAAAACCTGACTTGTAGCTGTCGAACGTAAAGTTGTAGATTCGTAGCCGTCAAGCGTAGGAAGCTCCTTTAGCGTAGAACTGTTTATCTGTAGCTCCTGAAAAGAAAATTTCTCCGAGCGTGAAGTCTTGCGGATCTGTTGCTTCTGAGCGTAAACTGAGCGCCACCGAGCGTGAGATCATCGATTTGGTATCTGCTGAGCGTAAAGTCGTAGATTTGTGGCCTCTCGAGCGTAAAAGCTACTGAGCACAAAGGCATCCGGGCGTAAAACCATAGACTTATAGCTTGCGAGCGTAAAATCGTAGATCTGTTGCTGTCGAGCGTAGAAAGCTTCTTCAGTGTAGGACCTGCTGAACCGTCTTTGCACGAAAAACTTTTCGAATTTGCTGACTGTCCGTCTTTCAAGGTTAGTGGGCTGGCGTGGCATCCAATCATAACCCATTATTTAATTTTGCGAGATTTGGTCAGGGTCTCGAGGAGTCCGTCTGAGGATTCGAGGAGTCGGCCCAAACTCTATATATATCCCAAGTTTTCTGAGAGAGAAACTTTTTATCCGTTTTCTGCGAAAGAGAGCTTTTGACTGTCACTACCACTTTTCCATATAAGGGCATTTCTGTAATTTAACTATTTAAAAATTTATGTATTTAATTAATTGCTGAGTTTTATAAACTAATTATATTATTATTAGTGATATTTGGTTTAAGGTAAACCCTAGAATGCATTAGGGCAAACCCTAATGACCAAACCCTAATGTGTAAACCCTATTCTAGCAAAACCCTAGAATTCTAAAATCTGGGGTGAACCCTCAATACTCTAGCAGACCTAAACCTGAGTCCATTAGGTTCTGCATGACTTAACATAAAGGTTTAACCTAAAACTAAGCTTGGAAACCCTAACCTAGTTGTTTATATAAAAGGAAGCCTCTCTCTAGGCTATTCTTCACGTAGAGGGAAAGGAAACCCTAGCCTCCACCAGAGAAAACCAATCCTCCACCCCATTTTCGAGATTAAACCTAGGGTTTCCATTTTCTCCTCCTCCAAAGCAAGGAAAGCAAGGAACGTGGGTCAGGAAGCTTTGGGGAAGAAGAACCTCATTGAAGAAACCATCCCTGCAGGTAAAACCCTAGTTTTCATTCCTTTAATTTCTGTTTTCAGATAATAATGGCCATTAGGAACCCACCCTAAGGTTTAGAATTCGAATTTTAGGGATTCTATATGAACACCTAGGAGATCTAGGGTTATGGTGAATTTCGTTTGGTTTTCCCCGATTATCATGAACCCTAACCCTAGGTATTGGTAGGTAGATTGATTTCATCCCATGTGTGTTGGTTAAACTCGATTTTTTGGGTTTTAAGTTGGGTTCATGAGTAAACTAGGTGAAACCCTATTTTCCACATGATAAGTGTTTGTTGTAATGCCAAGATGGAATTACCTATCTAACCTACTTTATTATTATCTAATTTGAGGTAGGATATTTGATATATATAAATATATGCATATGTGTGGAGGTATTGTTGTTTGATTCCTGTGGAGTCGAGTTTTCTGTGCTGTGTGCACTGTGTTAGGGAAGGACTGTGCACAATCGGGTTTTGGCCAGAACTGTGCAGTGCTAGCTAGGATTCTGTGTGTATGTGGCTGTGCGTTGGTTAGTTCCTGTGGTTGGGGGGTAGTGTATCAGTTAGGAATTATAGCTATGTATCCTGTGTGCATTAGAGAAACGTGTATGTCTCAGTATTTGGGGGATGGGTTGTAAGTACTGTGTGCAGTGTGTAAAGTTTGGCTCTGCATTGAATTGAGAACAGTGTATTCTGTGTTCAGTAGGTGCAGCATTGATGTATCAGTAAACATTCAATTCTGTGTATCTACAAATATTCAGTATATGTGTATTAGATTAGGTGAGGTTGTGTACTGTGCATTAGTACTGGAGGTTGTGTCAACCTGGGAATTTATTTATCTGTGTGTGTACACATGAATATGTATCAGTATACATATTAGAGGGGTGTACACTGTGCAGATACTATTTGTGTAAGTTTAGAGTTTTTGTCAGTAGCTAGAGGGGGAAGTGCATTACCTGTGTAAACAGAGCAGTGTATATATGTGGGTGTTTCTCTAACTATGTATAATTTAGTATCATAATACCTATGTGTTAATATATGTAGACTGTGTGTATGTGTGTCCAGACTAACTTGTGTCTGTGTGCAGCACATGTGTATGATTTCTGTGTTAGTGAGTAGCAGATTATGTGGGGGGTGTGTAAGGTTTATGTGCAGTGAACAGGGGATCCTAGTGTGCAAGTGTAGGACAGAATTCAGGTCTGTGGCAGCATTGTACCATGTGTGTGTTTATGTATCAGTCTATATATATGTGTGTGAGGATGCTTTAGTGTTGTGTGCAGATTTCAGTTGTAACTGTGGGTTCAGTATAAATTTCAGTATGTGTGTAAGGTTGTATCAGTGTATTGATTTGGGGGAAATCTGTTAAACTAGTCTGTGAATGCAGTGTAGATATGTGTATCAGGGAGTTGATGAGTTGAGTATCAGTGAGATGGGGATTTGATGGCTGCTGTGTTTTACCTATGTGAACATCAGTGTGAATGAGTGTGTGTGTGTACTAGCACTGAATGTGTTCAGTATTTGAACTGTGTCAGTGTGTGTAAGTGTATCAAGGTGAGTTGGGTGCTATGTTCCTGAGTTCACAGTTAAATTTATACCTGTGTGCAAACTGGGGTTAGGAATTAGTGTGTGGCTGTGTAGCAGAGTAGGGGATAGGCATGTGTATTGTGAGGTGCCCAGTTTTTAAACTGTGTATGAGTTGGTCAGTGAGTTGTGTATGTGTGAGTATTAGTTTAGAGGAGCCAGGAGAGGGAGTTGTGTAGCAGTGTCTTAGTGTTTTAGTGTCTCAGTTTAGGTACCTGTGTGTATTAGCTAGATATGTGTTGAGTTGAGTATTAGAGTTAGGAAAGTGTATCAGTGTGGAATTTGCAAGTATCAGTATATAGTAGTAGTATTGGGGACTGATACTTAAGTATCAATATCTGTGTGTGTTCATGTGTCAGTTGGTATCAACTCAAGTATCAGTATTGGGGACTGATACTTAATTTCAGTTAGGGTAATGGTGAAGGTCTGTGTGTAGTTGTTATGTGGCAGTCAGTTAGAGTTAGAGAGTAGAGTTAGTATGTTTTGAGAGTTAGTAAGCTAGGATTGATAGTTAATATATATTAAGAATCAGTTAGCCAATTAGAATGTCAGTTAGTATTAGTAGCTTGTTAGTTATTTGGGTATATATGTTAATATGATAAAATAAGTTACTAGTTAATGTAGATAATTAGCTAAATAAGCTAGTATCACTTAGAAACTTAGGTAAATACCTAGAATAACTAGTGTTAGCTAGTTAGTGGCCAATTTAGACCAATTAACTTAGTTTGGACCTGGTATTGACTAGTAAACTTCAGAGTTGACCTAGAAACCCCATCTTTTGTTTAATTAAGCATGTTATTCTTCTGATTTAATGTCTGACATTAATATTCCATAAATAGGTCATTGTGATTCCACTTTGGACATCGATCCTCACATCTTACTCAGGACCACAGGCGAGTACATTCTCTGACAGTTTTCATGGTTGATTACTTCTATAAATTGTAGTGTATTTCATACTTGATTCCGACACTATGGATACACGGGTTAGCACCCTAGATCCCCATCACGAGGAGTCGTGGTTGGAATCCATCGTGCTAGCTGGGGGATGGGGAACTATTAGTAGATTATGTGATCATATCCAAACATTATATGTACCATAGCTCACCCCACTTCTCACGTCGGGTGCAGCCTGACCACTTATATGCTCCATAGCTGTTATATATGATTAGCCTGACCACTATATGCACCATAGCTAACCATGCGGTTAGCCTGACCTAAAAGAATCATAGCTAATCATATATAACCAGCCTGATCCAGTCCCAAGCCGATCACATAATAAACTAATATTTCAAACACTTAGTTAGATGTTTTATCTTTATTCAGATTACTTGTTCTAGCACTCACTGTTTATTGTTCATTGCTAGATGCTTTATTGTCTATTGCACTTTCTCCTGTACTTCTTATTTTCAGCATTTATTTCCATCTTGTATCTCTTACACTGTTTATAGATTTTGTCAATTTAATGAAACTGCTGTTAGTGCTTGTGCTTCGCTCCAATCCTGACTGGATAACAACATTTTCAGAGGACCTGGAGGACTTTTGCCCTACTTATTCGGCCCAGGAATAGAGGGAGATTTCACTCCAGAAATCCCAGAGGAGGTGCCTATCCTAGAGGAGAACTTGCCTGCCCATGCTTAGATTATTTTTCTGCATTTATTGTTTTCGACTGAGACTGAGACTGAGATGTATTTATTTTATTTGTGACTTTGTGAGGTCATTTAGACCCAGGATTTGAGTTGGACTTCTTGTGTTTGGTTTAAATAGAACTCTTTTCAATTCTCATCGTGCCATTATGTTATAGTTGTGATTGAGTGTATTATAGAACTGTGATTCATTTATCATTGTCCTCCGTACGGAGTTGAGACTATTGACAGGATATTCTATGTGTGTGACCTAGACAGCGTTCTACCGCCGATGCTGCGGCGTAGGCTGGACGTACCCACGACTCATGCCCAATTTCCGGGTGCGGGTCGTGACACGTTTTAGTGGTGGCCCATACAGGTCTAGTCTGTAGTCCAGTCAGTAGTCGAGTCTTAGATTCAGATTAGAGTGATATCGTAGTGGTGCTCGCTTAGAGTATTACTACGAGCCTGTTTTAGGAAATAGAAATTAGGCCGAGGATATGCTCAATCACAATTAGGAATTCTGATTCTTATGATACTATTCTTAATGATTAATTCCTTTAGAAATTTTTCTGTCCTTCCTTGATATTATATCTATTGCCTTAATTAAATCTTTCGATCTGTCTTCAGGATGCCGCCAAGAAGGTCCCAGAGACTCGGAGCAGCAGATTCAGAGAGGTCTGCCACCTCTCGCGCTGCCGGACAGACATCAGCAGCACCTCCTACATCTCCAGTGCAAGTGGGAGTGTCTGCAGCAGTCGGGGGTCCTCCACCACCTGTTCAGAGGGTCCCCGCAGCTACGACGGAGCTACCACCACCACCACCACCACCAGTTCAGTATCCAGGAGGTGTGCCCGTCGATGGAGCACAGATGTTCGCTTTGATTCAGGGCATGGTCGATGCCCAGAGGACGTCGGCACAGGCCCAGAGAGTGCAGGCTGAGGCACATCAGGCCCAGACAAAGATGATGAGGGTGAACATGGAGAATGCTCACCAAGTGGCTCTCCAAGCTGTGGAGAGAGTCACTCAGCAGCAGCAACAACCTGGTCAGCAACAACAGAGGCCGGACACCATTGTGGACTTCAAGAGGATGATGCCTCGGGAGTTCAAGGGGACAGAAGGGATACTCTACGCCGATGATTGGCTAGAGGACATCGAGAGGAACTTGCGTTTGGCGCAGCTTCCAGGGGCGCTCAAGATCGAGGCCGCTGGCAGCCAGATGTTCGACATTGCCTTGACGTGGTTTCGCACGGAGCCGAGACTCTTGCGCGGGGGACTCACTTGGGAGGCTTTCAAGGAGCTCTTCAAAGAAAAGTTCTTTCCTGATGTCGCCCTGGGAGCTTTGGAGAGTCAGTTCCATGACTTAGCCCAGGGGAGCTCGTCCGTCGACGAGTATGCCGCGGAGTTTTCCCGTCTGAGCCGCTTCGCGCCATCGATGATTAGAGATCCGGGGGACAGGGCCCGGAAATTCAGAAAGGGGCTGACAAGAGAGATCAAGTCTCGCACGTCGGGACGTCGCACAGCTACCTATGAGGGCATATTGATGGATGCCCAAGTAGCCGAGGATGACTTGGACCTCAGGCCCAAGAGGGGACGCGATGTTTCCGGAGGAGCAAACAGTAGTGCGGGACCAGGCAAGCGTCCACACTTTCAGCAGCAGCAGAGGCCCTTTCAGCAGCAACATCAGGCACCAGCCCGAGGGCAGGTCCAGCAGCAGCAACAGAGACAGAATCAGCCCGCCATCCAGTGTGCGTACTGCGGGAAGATGGGACATACTAGAGAGGTCTGCAGGCATAGATTGGGCTCATGTTTGTCCTGCGGATCGACGACACATCAACTGAGGGATTGCCCTACCATTCGGACTCGTCCAGGCCAGGGTGGAGCAGCCGCCCAGAGAGGACCAGACAGGGTACCAGCAGCACCAGGAGGCCAACAGCAGAGGGGACCACTTCCACCGCAAAATCAGAGGTTTGCCCAGCATCAGCAGCAGAGAGGTGCACCCCAGGGGCGAGCGTACGCCATGGCAGTCGAGGAGATCGAGCCGACAGGAGACTTGATCACAGGTTCGGTTCTTCTCGATTGTATTCCCGCATTTACCTTATTCGATTCTGGCGCTTCCCATAGTTTTGTGTCTGTATCATATGCACTTCGACATCATTTAGACACAGAACCATTAGCTAGGACTTGCAAGATCATGACTGGTGGAGGTATTATCCTAGTCCGTGATCACTGCAAGGACCGGAGAGTGTCAGTAGGAGGCCGAGACTTGAGCGTGAGCTTACTTGTCATGCCACTTCCGGGGTATGATATTGTACTCGAAATGGACTGGTTGAGTAGGCATCATGCTACGATAGATTGTTATAGAGGCAGAGTATTGTTTAGACCACCAGGAGAGCCGGAGTTTGAGGTCGTCAGAGGAACAGCGGAACAGAGAGGGAGCACATTTTGCGGAGCCAGGACGGAAGAAGAGGAGTTGCCACATCCTCTGATAGCGGAATTCCTGGATGTATTTCCAGAGGAGTTGCCAGGCTTGCCGCCAGACAGAGACGTTGAGTTCTCTATAGACTTGGTTCCAGGAGCGGAGCCCATTTCACAACATGTCTATAGAGTCAACAACAGCGAGCTGGCAGAACTGAAGAAGCAAGTTGAGGAGCTGCAGGACAAAGGCTTCATCAAATCCAGTTCATCACCATAGGGAGCTCCGGTATTGTTCGTACCGAAGAAGGACGGCACGGTGCGTATGTGCATTGATTATAGAGCTTTGAACAATATCACTATCAAGAACAAGTACCCGCTGCCGAGGATAGATGATCTTTTCGATCAGTTGAGCGGGGCGAGGGTGTTTTCAAAGATAGATTTGAGGTCAGGCTATCACCAGGTGAAGGTGAAGAAAGAAGACACGCCGAAGACAGCTTTTCGGACCAGGTACGGCCAGTTTGAGTTCATGGTAATGCCATTTGGTTTAACCAATGCACCGGCAGTATTCATGAACTTGATGAACAAGGTGTTCCACCAGTACCTTGACAAGTTCGTGGTAGTGTTTATCGACGATATTCTTGTGTATTCCAAGACCCCGGAGGAGCACGAAGAGCACCTGAGATTGGTCTTAGAGACTCTCAGGAGGGAGAAGCTGTACGGGAAACTCTCTAAGTGTAAATTCTTCCTTGACAAGGTCGAATTTCTTGGGCATGTGGTATCGGGTGACGGAATCTCGGTTAACCCACAGAAGATCGAGGCAGTAGAGTCGTGGGCTACCCCCAGTTTGGTAGCTGAGATCAGGAGTTTCCTCGGGCTTGCAGGATACTACAGGAGGTTTGTACAAGACTTCTCCAAGATTGCAGCGCCGATGACTAGACTGACTAGGAAGGATATGGATTTTGTATGGACGGAGGAGTGCCAGGCTGCATTTGATGAGCTGAAGAAGAGGTTGACGACAGCTCCAATTTTGACATTGCCATCAGGGACATGTGGTTTCACCATCTACAGTGATGCTTCAGGGAAAGGTCTGGGATGTGTTCTTCAACAGCACGGGAAGGTAATTGCCTATGCTTCCAGGCAGTTACGCCCTCATGAAAAGAATTATCCCACCCACGATTTAGAGTTGGCAGCAGTTATTTTCGCTCTAAAGCTGTGGAAACATTACCTGTACGGAGAGCGTGTGGAGATCTTCACAGACCACAAGAGCTTGAAGTACGTATTCACACAGAAGGAGCTGAACATGAGGCAGAGGAGATGGTTAGAGCTGATGAAGGACTTTGACATATCATTGCAGTACCATCCAGGGAAGGCCAACGTAGTCGCCGATGCCTTGAGCAGGTATCCGATGGCTATGTACTTGACGACAGATAGGCATCTGTTGGCTGATCTGGAAAGCTTGGAGATTGAAGTGTTAGTTCCCGGTGCTGAGATTCAGATGTGGGGATTGCAGATACAGTCCGAACTGATGGACAGGATCAGAGCTGCGCAGTACGATGATGAGACTCTGAGGAGCATCAGAGCACAGGTTCAGATGGGATTGTCGGATGACTTCACTATCGCAGATGATGGTTCCTTACGGCACGGCACAAGGATATGTGTGCCTAGTGGGGAACTGCGCGAGGAGGTTTTGCAGGAGGCACACCGCTCTCAGTACTCGATGCATCCCGGTGCCAACAAGATGTATCGAGACTTGAGGGAGCACGTATGGTGGTATGGAATGAAGCGCGAGGTAGCACGCTTCGTATCTCGGTGTCTAGTGTGCCAGCAGGTAAAGGCAGACCGGCAGAGGCCAGGAGGTTTGCTTCAACCTTTACCGATTCCAGAATGGAAATGGGAGCACGTGACCATGGATTTCGTTTCAGGGCTTCCACGTTCTCCAGGAGGGAAAGACGCGATTTGGGTCATCGTGGACAGGTTGACCAAATCAGCCCATTTCTTACCCTTCAAGGTGGGCACGTCGACAGAGAGGCTCGCAGAGATGTACGTGCGACAGATCGTTAGACTTCATGGAGTTCCTGTGAGCATCGTCTCAGATCAGGATAGTCGTTTCACTTCCCACTTCTGGAGGAGTCTGCAGGCTAGCTTGGGCACTCAGCTCAAGTTCAGTACCGCATATCACCCCCAGACAGACGGGCAGTCTGAAAGGACTATTCAGACTCTCGAGGATATGCTACGCACTTGTGTGTTAGATCTCGGAGGTTCTTGGGAGAATCATCTGCACCTGGTAGAGTTCGCTTACAACAACAGCTACCAGGCCAGCATCGAGATGTCACCATTTGAGGCTCTTTATGGTCGGAGATGTCGTACACCGTTATCGTGGGACGACGTTGGAGAGAGAGCCTTGCTAGGACCAGAAATGGTCGTGGATGCAGCAGAAAAGGTAAAACTCATCAGAGACAGATTGCGAGTGGCGCAGGACAGACAGCGGCATTGGGCCGACAGCCACCGTAGACCCCTTGAGTTTCAGGTATAGATTGTTGTTTTCTGGTTGTGTTTGTTTGTTTGTTTAGACTGCATGTTGAGACTGTTTTTGTGTTAGGTTGGCGATCTAATATTCCTACAGATTTCTCCGACGCGTGGGACGATTCGTTTTGGTAGAGGCGGAAAGCTTAGCCCACGCTACATCGGACCCTTCGGTATTTTGGCAAGGGTAGGTGCAGTGGCATATAGACTGGACTTGCCGCCTGTATTGGAAGGAGTGCATAATGTGTTCCACGTGTCGCAGCTGAGACGGTACGTGGCCGACCCTAGTCACGTACTTGATCACTCGGAGATTGAGGTTGGTCCGACGCTCAGCTACCCTGAGCAGCCCGTAGAGATCTTGGACCGCAGAGAGAAGGTGTTACGGAACCAAACTATTCCCTTGGTTCGTGTTGCATGGAGACATCACTCTCCAGGGGAGTCGACCTGGGAGAGAGAGGACGAAATGCGCGAGCAATACCCTTATCTCTTCTAGACTTGAGGTATATTCCTTTTCTGATTTCATTCTTGTTCTAGTTCAGTCCAATTTCGAGGACGAAATTTCTTTTAGGAGGGTAGACTTGTCACTACCACTTTTCCATATAAGGGCATTTCTGTAATTTAACTATTTAAAAATTTATGTATTTAATTAATTGCTGAGTTTTATAAACTAATTATATTATTATTAGTGATATTTGGTTTAAGGTAAACCCTAGAATGCTTTAGGGCAAACCCTAATGACCAAACCCTAATGTGTAAACCCTATTCTAGCAAAACCCTAGAATTCTAAAATCTGGGGTGAACCCTCAATACTCTAGCAGACCTAAACCTGAGTCCATTAGGTTCTGCATGACTTAACATAAAGGTTTAACCTAAAACTAAGCTTGGAAACCCTAACCTAGTTGTTTATATAAAAGGAAGCCTCTCTCTAGGCTATTCTTCACGTAGAGAGAAAGGAAACCCTAGCCTCCACCAGAGAAAACCAATCCTCCACCCCATTTTCGAGATTAAACCTAGGGTTTCCATTTTCTCCTCCTCCAAAGCAAGGAAAGCAAGGAACGTGGGTCAGGAAGCTTTGGGGAAGAAGAACCTCATTGAAGAAACCATCCCTGCAGGTAAAACCCTAGTTTTCATTCCTTTAATTTCTGTTTTCAGATAATAATGGCCATTAGGAACCCACCCTAAGGTTTAGAATTCGAATTTTAGGGATTCTACATGAACACCTAGGAGATCTAGGGTTATGGTGAATTTCGTTTAGTTTTCCCCGATTATCATGAACCCTAACCCTAGGTATTGGTAGGTAGATTGATTTCATCCCATGTGTGTTGGTTAAACTCGATTTTTTGGGTTTTAAGTTGGGTTCATGAGTAAACTAGGTAAAACCCTATTTTCCACATGATAAGTGTTTGTTGTAATGCCAAGATGGAATTACCTATCTAACCTACTTTATTATTATCTAATTTGAGGTAGGATATTTGATATATATAAATATATGCATATGTGTGGAGGTATTGTTGTTTGATTCCTGTGGAGTCGAGTTTTCTGTGCTGTGTGCACTGTGTTAGGGAAGGACTGTGCACAATCGGGTTTTGGCCAGAACTGTGCAGTGCTAGCTAGGATTCTGTGTGTATGTGGCTGTGCGTTGGTTAGTTCCTGTGGTTGGGGGGTAGTGTATCAGTTAGGAATTATAGCTATGTATCCTGTGTGCATTAGAGAAACGTGTATGTCTCAGTATTTGGGGGATGGGTTGTAAGTACTGTGTGCAGTGTGTAAAGTTTGGCTCTGCATTGAATTGAGAACAGTGTATTCTGTGTTCAGTAGGTGCAGCATTGATGTATCAGTAAACATTCAATTCTGTGTATCTACAAATATTCAGTATATGTGTATTAGATTAGGTGAGGTTGTGTACTGTGCATTAGTACTGGAGGTTGTGTCAACCTGGGAATTTATTTATCTGTGTGTGTACACATGAATATGTATCAGTATACATATTAGAGGGGTGTACACTGTGCAGATACTATTTGTGTAAGTTTAGAGTTTTTGTCAGTAGCTAGAGGGGGAAGTGCATTACCTGTGTAAACAGAGCAGTGTATATATGTGGGTGTTTCTCTAACTATGTATAATTTAGTATCATAATACCTATGTGTTAATATATGTAGACTGTGTGTATGTGTGTCCAGACTAACTTGTGTCTGTGTGCAGCACATGTGTATGATTTCTGTGTTAGTGAGTAGCAGATTATGTGGGGGGTGTGTAAGGTTTATGTGCAGTGAACAGGGGATCCTAGTGTGCAAGTGTAGGACAGAATTCAGGTCTGTGGCAGCATTGTACCATGTGTGTGTTTATGTATCAGTCTATATATATGTGTGTGAGGATGCTTTAGTGTTGTGTGTAGATTTCAGTTGTAACTGTGGGTTCAGTATAAATTTCAGTATGTGTGTAAGGTTGTATCAGTGTATTGATTTGGGGGAAATCTGTTAAACTAGTCTGTGAATGCAGTGTAGATATGTGTATCAGGGAGTTGATGAGTTGAGTATCAGTGAGATGGGGATTTGATGGCTGCTGTGTTTTACCTATGTGAACATCAGTGTGAATGAGTGTGTGTGTGTACTAGCACTGAATGTGTTCAGTATTTGAACTATGTCAGTGTGTGTAAGTGTATCAAGGTGAGTTGGGTGCTATGTTCCTGAGTTCACAGTTAAATTTATACCTGTGTGCAAACTGGGGTTAGGAATTAGTGTGTGGCTGTGTAGCAGAGTAGGGGATAGGCATGTGTATTGTGAGGTGCCCAGTTTTTAAACTGTGTATGAGTTGGTCAGTGAGTTGTGTATGTGTGAGTATTAGTTTAGAGGAGCCAGGAGAGGGAGTTGTGTAGCAGTGTCTTAGTGTTTTAGTGTCTCAGTTTAGGTACCTGTGTGTATTAGCTAGATATGTGTTGAGTTGAGTATTAGAGTTAGGAAAGTGTATCAGTGTGGAATTTGCAAGTATCAGTATATAGTAGTAGTATTGGGGACTGATACTTAAGTATCAATATCTGTGTGTGTTCATGTGTCAGTTGGTATCAACTCAAGTATCAGTATTGGGGACTGATACTTAATTTCAGTTAGGGTAATGGTGAAGGTCTGTGTGTAGTTGTTATGTGGCAGTCAGTTAGAGTTAGAGAGTAGAGTTAGTATGTTTTGAGAGTTAGTAAGCTAGGATTGATAGTTAATATATATTAAGAATCAGTTAGCCAATTAGAATGTCAGTTAGTATTAGTAGCTTGTTAGTTATTTGGGTATATATGTTAATATGATAAAATAAGTTACTAGTTAATGTAGATAATTAGCTAAATAAGCTAGTATCACTTAGAAACTTAGGTAAATACCTAGAATAACTAGTGTTAGCTAGTTAGTGGCCAATTTAGGCCAATTAACTTAGTTTGGACCTGGTATTGACTAGTAAACTTCAGAGTTGACCTAGAAACCCCATCTTTTGTTTAATTAAGCATGTTATTCTTCTGATTTAATGTCTGACATTAATATTCCATAAATAGGTCATTGTGATTCCACTTTGGACATCGATCCTCACATCTTACTCAGGACCACAGGCGAGTACATTCTCTGACAGTTTTCATGGTTGATTACTTCTATAAATTGTAGTGTATTTCATACTTGATTCCGACACTATGGATACACGGGTTAGCACCCTAGATCCCCATCACGAGGAGTCGTGGTTGGAATCCATCGTGCTAGCTGGGGGATGGGGAACTATTAGTAGATTATGTGATCATATCCAAACATTATATGTACCATAGCTCACCCCACTTCTCACGTCGGGTGCAGCCTGACCACTTATATGCTCCATAGCTGTTATATATGATTAGCCTGACCACTATATGCACCATAGCTAACCATGCGGTTAGCCTGACCTAAAAGAATCATAGCTAATCATATATAACCAGCCTGATCCAGTCCCAAGCCGATCACATAATAAACTAATATTTCAAACACTTAGTTAGATGTTTTATCTTTATTCAGATTACTTGTTCTAGCACTCACTGTTTATTGTTCATTGCTAGATGCTTTATTGTCTATTGCACTTTCTCCTGTACTTCTCATTTTCAGCATTTATTTCCATCTTGTATCTCTTACACTGTTTATAGATTTTGTCAATTTAATGAAACTGCTGTTAGTGCTTGTGCTTCGCTCCAATCCTGACTGGATAACAACATTTTCAGAGGACCTGGAGGACTTTTGCCCTACTTATTACGGCCCAGGAATAGAGGGAGATTTCACTCCAGAAATCCCAGAGGAGGTGCCTATCCTAGAGGAGAACTTGCCTGCCCATGCTTAGATTATTTTTCTGCATTTATTGTTTTCGACTGAGACTGAGATGTATTTATTTTATTTGTGACTTTGTGAGGTCATTTAGACCCAGGATTTGAGTTGGACTTCTTGTGTTTGGTTTAAATAGAACTCTTTTCAATTCTCATCGTGCCATTATGTTATAGTTGTGATTGAGTGTATTATAGAACTGTGATTCATTTATCATTGTCCTCCGTACGGAGTTGAGACTATTGACAGGATATTCTATGTGTGTGACCTAGACAGCGTTCTACCGCCGATGCTGCGGCGTAGGCTGGACGTACCCACGACTCATGCCCAATTTCCGGGTGCGGGTCGTGACATTGACTGTTCAAGTTTTTCTTCGTTCTCTCTCCGAGCATCTCGAGTCTTCAGAAAATGGCATCGAAACAGACCTCCTCCGCCAAGGGAAAGGGTATAGGTTCTTCTTCTCATTTTTCCGCCCCAGCGAGGGGATCTTTGGTCGGTCAAGGCGAACTTCCTTCTGAGCGAAGTGTCCTGCCGACGAGCAGTGCACCCGGTCTTAGAGGTAAAGCCTTCGGGGTGACAAAAACGACAAAAAATCCTTCGCACACGTTGAACATGACCGCGCTAGGTCGTCTTCTGTGCTGATAGCCTCTTCTTGAGGAAGATGATGCACGGAGACGTTTTCATCCTTTACGCCCACATTTCTAATGTGTCAGCGTAAAAGACTCCATATTTTCGTAGTTCTGAGCGTAAAATCTCTGGCTACCGAAAATTGGGGTATATCGTAAAATTTGAATTTTACGCTTGTGGGGGGACCTCTGGTGTAAAATTGTCAGATTTGCACAATCCTGCGTAGAGCACAGACTGTTGTTTCTTTCGGTCTGTATGTTCGTGCAAGACTTGTGATGATGTATTTTCCTTGCACTTTTGTAGTTGACTTGGGTGAGTCTCCACTGGCCGAGGTGATGGGCTCCGCTGTTGGGATGCTGCACTCGAACTACTTGGAGGATCTGTCCCACGTGGCATTCTCTATCTCCGGACCCCAGTACCCTAAAGGAAGGAGGATCTTAATATCGGCTCAGGGCAAGCGAATGCTGCTGAGCATGATCAACGGGGAGCCTCTGATTTATGTAGACGGGGAGCCGTACGTAAAGCCGGCTTTCCTTTTTGGGGACATGATCGACAAACAGTCCCAGACGAAGCCTAAGAGGGAGCTCTGGGTCTTCCCAGCCAGGAATTTAGTTTTGTACCTGCCAACGATGCCGAGAGATTATCCCATCTCGGCCTTCTTCCACGCGACGCATCCTAGGAAGATGTCATGGATGCTGACTCCTGATCTTCACGGCAAGCCGGAGAAGATTTTTCATCTGAAAGGAGCTGACCAGGGGTCATTCGTCAGTCGCCCCTCCGGCGTTGTGACGTTGTTCAGAGGACTGTGCCCGGGCAGTGTTCCAAGTGAAGATAGCTTGGTGATCCAGCCGGTCCAATTGCTGACCTTCTGCAACGACTTTATGGGTCGAGGTGGGGTATATCCCAAGGAGAATCCTCGGTGCAATGGGTGGATCGCCCCAACGAACTCCCGATGGAGATGCCTAGTTGACTGGGCCTTGACGCACTTCTGAAGAGAGTTGGAGGGCATTGGACTATATGCTGCTGTGAGTGTGACGAGCGTCGGGTTGCCTCCGAACCCTAATTTGTTCCTGGCGCTGATGGAGCGGTACGTTCCGCTCACCGGGACCTTTGCCACTCTACTGGGGGAGTTGGGCTTCGCGCTCCACGAGATGGCAGTTGTCTCGAGACTGCCGATGGGGGATACTCCAAATGAAGAGTATGTTCCCACCAACCGGGAGTTGGAGGATTTGGACCCTCGGGTGGCGGAAGTATATCAGGAGCTGATGTATCAATACTTCGCGTGCACCGCCTTTTATAACGAGCCTTCTGATTTGGCTCACACCACCAAGTGGATGTCCTACCTCTTCTTCCACCGAGCCAGGGCCGCCAGGTCGAAGAAAGCCTCGGGTGGCAAGAATGAGCCCGTAAACTGTTTGGGCGTGCTTAGTGCCCAGGTTGTGGAGACTCTTATGGAGGAGGCTGAAGCTCTGGATCAGATTCTTGTCGAGGGGGTAGGAAAGTACCCGGAAGGCACTAAGGCATGTAGTTACTTGAGGCGTTGTCGCAGGCCTTTGTCTAAGGAAGCCCAGCTGGCTGGTTTCCTCTCCATATGTCGGTGCCGAGTAGTGGTGCCAGGTACCGCGTCCGCGGACCGCATTCACCGAAACATCCTGTGGCCGGCAGTGTGCCTGGTATTTGGGGCAAGACTGGGCTTGCTTCCTGCCATGGTGTGCCGTATACAGGCTGGCTTGAGAGCCATAACTGACGGGTTGCTCGTCGACGAAGCTCGACGTAAGAGTTTTCCCAGGGTGGAATTACCATTCCTATACTTGATGGGATGGTTGATTCTCCACAATCCCCGGGTGATGTCTTCTGGGTCCGGTAGCAGCTCGGGGGGTATATTCTTGCTGAATTACAAGGATTCCTCCTGGAATATGAGCACAGTTTTAGACTGCCGGCTGGTGTTGAACCTCAGCCACGGTTGGAAGCTCCTCTGTACTGCTCCCCCCATGCATCGCAATCAATCAGGGGTGCGGCTTGAGGATTCAGGTGGAGAGAAGACCGACCTTTCCCCGGAAGCTTTTAACTGGTTGGTCTGTATTAGAACCTCCCATCTGCTGTACAGGAGCGAAGATCACTGCTTCTTCGAGCCCTACTTGCCTAGTCGGTTCGCTAGGCAGTTTGGGTACGATCAGTTGCATGTGGGCAATGCCGTTACCAGCTTTAGGTCCAGGGGCGGACTCATTGATGGAGCTAGAGGGTGGCGATATTTTATCATGGGTTGTACGAGGGCAACCTTCATTGTGCCGGTCGTTACAACCTCCACGGAGCTTCGCATTCTCTATTCTTACGCCCAGTTTTACGTGGCGATTAACACCTTCCATCGTGATTTTGACGCGCATGGAAGCTTTCGGGTGCCTTCTCCCAAGCCTGGGGGAAGAGTTGACGTCCCTTCGGTTTCTTCGGACGAAGGTGAGGAGTCTGGTACTACGGACGAGCTTCTGGTGTCGGTGCCGAGGTGCGAAGTGCCTCTGCCTGCGGGGGCTTTGGTAGTCCCTTTTGGGAAGCGACGGGCTTCTGCTCTGAAGGAAGTTTCTCTTCGCAAGAGGAGGAAGGAGACGGTTGCTCGTCCTCTCCGCATTCCTGGTATTACGGCTCCTGGGAGTGAGCCTGCCTCTCCCTACATCGGGGATGATTCTTTGGCTGGAGGTTCCTCGCCTTCTAGAGAGGGACCTCCTACAGTTCCGATCGTCGATGCCGGAGAATCCTCGTTAGAGGTGGCTGTGGCGACTACTGCTCCAGGTAGCGGAGCGAGATTGCCTGGTTGGCCAAGGCAGATGGGAGAATCTTTCCCGAGGCCAGCAGCGGGCATGACTCCTGCCGCGTCAGTGAGCGCGTCTGGCGAGATTCCGGCCGATGAACTTCGACCACGTCTTGGTGGAGGCCTGACAGAACTCTTGGCGATGTCGGTCGGCCCACCTCCTTCTCCAGGCATGACGATTCGTATTGCGTCATTAAGGCGTGGTTTAGCTATATCGACTGCAGATGCGTCGTATATGCCGTTGGCTCCGGGTAAATATCGTCTTTATGCCTCCCTTCAGAAAGATTTTCATCATACTGATATTGACTTTCTCGTCTTCTTCTCAGGGGATAGCGCCCACGGGGAGTATAGCGTTGAAGCGCATTCTGGTTCTGCTTGGGCTTCTGACGAGGAGGCATTCGACTTTGATGAGGAAGTGGCTTCGGGGGCCAGTACGCCCGGAGTAGCTTCGTCACCTCGAGAGGAGGATGAACACGTCGTCGTGACCTTGCCTCTTGTGAGTGTGGCAACGACTTCGACCGCCGTTATCGCACCTTCTTCGATTGCGCCATGTGTCGATGTGACGGTTGTGGCCACCTCGTCTGCAATCATCCCTGGAGAGGGACTTGCTGACATTGCGGGCGCTCCCGGCGTTCAGTCGGATTTAGTTGCGTTGATCGAGCAACATACCAGCCTTTTCTACACCGGTTTGAGAATGATGGTATCAATGGTGTTAGCAAAGAGTCTGGATTTTAAGAGCCTGAGGAAGACTTCTCTCGCTTCGATCGGAGTCATCAGGGAGCTCGGTGATCCCGGGGTAGTTGACGCCCTGGAGGCGGTGGTTAATGGGTTAGAGCAACCTATTAACGAACATTTGCGGCTGACTCGGGGCCTCGATGCTGATGTTCAGGCTCGGTTTGACCTCATGACTGTGCGGCTTGCTACGAAGCTGGAAAGCCTAGACAACTCTATCCAGAAGCATAAGCTGGAGGTGGATAGGAGAAAAGTTGTCGTGGAAGAGACTCTTGCTGTTGAGATGCAGTGTCATTCTGAGTATGAAGGGAATGCAGCGAGGGTCTCCATGCTGAAGGAAGAACTCGCTCGGGCAGAGGAGTGGGCTTCCCAGTCGTTGGCGGGTCTGGAGGTAGCGTTTGGCCGACTGAGCACAGCGCGACGGGAGTTGGACCGTGCAGAAGCTGCTCGCGCGAGCTGTCTTCGGGCAAAGGCTGATCTGACCCTCACGGACACTCCCGAGGCACGGTTGGAGCAGGCTCGTACCGACGCCTTGGTTCTTAGGAATGAGACGATAGCTGCGCTGGAGCGGCTGATTCACAATCTGACTCACCCGCCATCATGATGTATCCTTTCCCCTTTTTGCTTGCCCAGATGTAATTCTGCCTCCCTCTCGGGAATAAATAAAGGCGACTCTTTTCTGACTTTTGTGGACCCTATCATTTTGGAATGTAAATGACAGGTTTTGGTGAGAGTGATATCAGAGGTAGTATGGACATGATAGACTCCCGATAAACTTCTTAGCAGGACACATCTATTCAGAGTTCATACGGACATGATAGAGCGTAACCCTACCAATTGCGTTTTGGAAGTAGTTTTATCAGAATCGAGATCCTTGCTATGTCCCACCCGAGCAGGAGAGATTAAGCATAGTACCTTTTCAGGAATTTGCCGTTGATAGGAGCCATTAACAGGTCTCCATTAGGCTGGGCTATCCTGTAGGTGCCGTTCGAGAACGTTGTCTCGATCACATAAGGGCCTTCCCACTTGGGCTGGAATTTGCCTTTACTTTTGTGGGTAAGAATCATCGACCTTCTTACGGCTAGAACTAGCTCGCCGATCTTGAACACTCTTTCCTTCACTTTATGATTAAAAGTTTTGGAAATGCGTGCTTGGTAGAGCGCGATGCGCTGTTGAGCTTGTAGGCGTTTCTCGTCTAATCCTTCATGCTCTTGGAGCCTTAACAGGTCATTATGCCCAGAGACATTTGCCCAGCTTCTCGTTCCAGTCTCTTTTGTTTTAAGAGACAAACTTCTTCAGGAGTTTGATAATTATTTTGTTGAAAGCTTCCTCCAAACCATTAGCAGCTGGATAATATGCCGTAGAGGCAATATTATGTATTCGACTTTTATCGCAAAATCGATGAAACGCTTGGCTGATGAACTGAGGCCCATTGTCATGGATTATCCTTCGAGGAATCCCAAAGCGATAAATGACGTGGTGCTTGATGAAGCTGATCACGTCAGACGCTTTTACCTCAGCCAGAGGGATCACCTCTGCCCATTTGGAGAAGTAATCCGTGATGGCCAGTATGAACCGGTGGCCTCTGGAGGAAGACGGGTGAATGGGACCGACGATATCCATACCCCATGCTTCGAAGGGCCAGGATGAGACCGTAGGATGTAGATATTCAGATGGTTGGTGTATGAAGTCTTCATGAACCTGACAGGCTCTGCATTGTCTTGCATAGCTGATCGCGTCTGTGATCATAGTGGGCCAGTAGTAGCCCATTCTCCTGATACGATCCTGTAGCTTAGGACCGGGCTGATGCGCTCCGCATACGCCGTCGTGAGCTTCTCGGATAATCTGCTGTGCTTCATCGTCTGAGAGACATCTTAATAGCAGTCCGTCGTAGGTTCGACGATATAGGCAGTGTGAAGATGCATCGAAATAGAAGCGTAATGATCGTCTCTTGACGGATACTACTTCTTTGGGGTCCTCTGGCAAGATTCTGTATGCGACGAAATCTATGAAGGGACTTCTCCAGTCTCTTCCGGGGGGATCTGTGTTCACAGCGTGGCTGCGTTCTATGTGAAGGTTGTTCTTCACGCAGAATAAATCTCTGTTAAGAAGGATCACCGAATCTTGCCTTCTTATAGGGGTAGCTAAGTCCGCAGCTAGACTGGCCAGGGCATCAGCTTCCAGATTCTGAGATCGAGGTACATGCTCTAGGAAGAACCCTTTGAACATCATGGCTATCTCGATTGTCGCTCGATGAAAGGGGATGAGGTCTGGATTTTGGACTTCGTATATTCCTCTGACTTGATTGACGATAAGCAGAGAATCACCGAAAGCTTCCAAGGATTCGACCCCCAGATCTTCAGCGACTTGGAGCCCGATCAATAGGGCGTTGTATTCTGCCACATTGTTGGAGCTTGGTTCATTAAGAGAGTATGCCCGGTAGATGACGAGTTTATCAGGAGTGACCAGGACGATTCCTACCCCTGAAACCACGTTTCCCTGGGGACCAGTCCTGGAGGCACCGTCAAAGAACAGTTGCCATGTGTCACTTTCCATTGCCGAATTATACTCTGCAACTTCGTCGGGAATGTCTTCGTATAACTTGGAGGCCTCCGGGATCGGATAAGCAGCCAGGAAGTCGGCCAGCGCTTGGCCTTTGATGGACTTCTGCGGGATGTACACCATGTCATATGGTGTTAACAACATCGCCCAGGTTGCGAGTCGGGAATTAAGAATACTCGGCTTTCTCATCAGTACTCGAAGAGGGTTAATCCTGGAGATGATATGAATAGTCTGGCCGGTGACGTAGTACCGCATCTTTTGGATAGCGAACATCAGAGCCAAACATTCTTTCTCCACTGGGTTGTACCGGTGTTCGGCTCCGACCATCATCCTGCTGAGGTAGTAGATAGCCTGCTCATGCCCCACGTCGTTCTTCTGCGCTAGAAGAGCTCCTAGCGAATGATCTATTGCTCGGACGTACAGCAAGAATGGTTTCCCCATGATGGGGGGCACCAGAAGTGGCGGATTGGTGAGGTAGCGTTTGATCTCCCTGAATGCTTGCTGACAGGTTTCGTCCCATACGAAGGATACACCTTTTTTCATGAGGTGCAAAAAAGGCTGGCATCTTCCTGAGAGGTTGGATATGAACCTCCGGATATAAGCCAGACGGCCTTAAAATCCCCAGAGTTCCCTCAGATTGCGGGGTAGTCGCATTTCTACGATGGCCTGGACTTTGTCAGGGTCCACCTGGATGCCTTTGGCGGTGATAACAAATCCCAGGAATTTGCCACTAGATACGCCCTGGAAGGACTTCGTAGGGTTCATCTTGAGTTGATGTCGGCGCATTAACTCGAATACCGTCCTTAGGTCCTGAATGTGATCATCCTTGAGGCGGCTCTTGACGGCTATGTCGTCTACGTAATATTCTACTGTTTTGCGTAAATGTTCATGGAATATGCCGCTTATAGCCCGTTGGTATGTAGCCCCGGCGTTCTTCAATCCGAAGGGCATGACCGTATAGCAATACACTCCCAACGGGGTGCGGAAGGCAGTGTGCTTCTCGTCTTCAGGATGCATCTTGATCTGATTGTATCCTGAGAACCCGTCCATGAAAGACATGCGTTCAAAACCGCAGGTGTTGTCGATCATGATGTCCATGATGGGAAGAGAAAATTCATCCTTGGGGCAGGACGCATTCAGATCTCGGTAATCGATGCAAATACGTACCTTCCTATTTTTCTTCATGACTGGGACAACGTTGGTGACCCAGTCGGGATGTTGTTCTTTCCGGATGAACCAACAGGCTATCAGATTTTTGACTTCAGCTTCAATGGTGTCCAACATATCTGGTCGGAACCGGCGTTGTGCTGCTTCACAGGCTTTGAGTCAGTCAATATGTTGAGTTTGTGAGTAGCCACCTTCGGGTCTAGGCCCGGCATGTCTCCATAATCCCATGCAAAGACGTCGACGTATTCCTTTATCAGTTGTATGATTTCTTCCCTTTCGGCTTGTGGAAGATTGTCACTGATAAATATCGGCTTTGGCGAAAGCTCACCCCCAACATCGATTTGGATAACTTCATCTTTGGTTGGAGGTTTCCTCTGTTCGAAGCGGAATTCCCACTGTGTATCTATTTGTTGAGCCCAAGAGTCATTCTCAAACGGCTCAGAATTTCGTTCCTCTGCTTCTGATGGATCTGTCATCACCATATTTGCTGATAGTGCTTGTTCGGGAGCACTAGGTGAGTCGGGGGGTGACGAGCCATCCCAGGAGGAGGAAAAGATGTCCTCATCCGACGTGGAAGCCGTAAGGGAGGTGGCATACATCTGCTCAGAGGTGATATGGACATGGCAGCTTTTATGGACTTAACACCACTAGCGTACTTAGAGTTAAGTACGGATGTTAGGTGTAGGTGACAGTCGATTATCAGAGGTAATATGGACATGATAATTGACGGTCGGAAGTTTATTCAGAAGTAACATGAACATGACAAACTTCATGGGATGCAATTCTATCGGAGATGGAAGTGCGTATCTGCTCAGAGGTGATATGGACATGGCAGCTTTTATGGACTTAACACCACTGGCGTACTTAGAGTTAAGTACGGATGTTAGGTGTAGGTGTCAGTCGATTATCAGAGATAATATGGACATGATAATTGACGGTCGGAAGTTTATTCAGAGGTAATATGAACATGACAAACTTCTTGGGATGCAATTCTATCGGAGATGGAAGTGCGTATCTGCTCAGAGGTGATATAGACATGGCAGCTTTTATGGACTTAACACCACTGGCGTACTTAGAGTTAAGTACGAATGTTAGGTATAGGTGACAGTCGATTATCAGAGGTAATATGGACATGATAATTGACGGTCGGAAGTTTATTCAGAGGTAACATGAACATGAAAAACTTTTTGGGATGCAATTCTATCGGAGATGGAAGTGCGTATTTGCTCAGAGGTGATATGGACATGGCAGCTTTTATGGACTTAACACCACTGGCGTACTTAGAGTTAAGTACGGATGTTAGGTGTAGGTGACAGTCGATTATCAGAGGTAATATGGACATGATAATTGACGGTCGGGAGTTTATTCAGAGGTAACATGAACATGACAAACTTCTTGGGATGCAATTCTATCGGAGATGGAAGTGCGTATCTGCTCAGAGGTGATATGGACATGGTAGTCTTTGTGTAGGAAGCTTTGTTCAAAGATATCTCCCTTGTTTTTACACACATGAATCTTGGCAGGAGCAATTTGTTATGTAAGAATGGAAATCCAATCGGGTAAGGGCTGTCCCCTCGTTTACAGATTCAAAGTGATGACCTTGGCCTCTATCAACTCCTGAATCTTCCTTTTTAGCACGTAGCACGCCTTTGTGGGGTGATGTGTGTACCGATGGAAGAGACAATAATCTGGGTCATCCACTTTGCCAGCCCTCTCAAGACGTCTGATGTTGGGTAGGTGAAGCTTGTGCTCTTTCATCAACATATCGAAGATCTCAATGATGTCGTCTTCGCTGAAGGAGAAGGTTCCTTTTAGTATTCGGGCTCCTGATGTCCGAATTTCGTGGTCTCGCGAAGAGATGGTCGTTGTTGTATCATCTACGGCCTTTGAGGGGATTCTACCCCTGGCCTTGGATGTCACTTTGTCCTGTCGAGGTATGTTACCTCCGGACATGTCGCGGTTCCTGGCCATAAAGACCGATTCATCAAGAACTGTCTCTGGTTGTTTAGGACTGGACTTCGGGATTTTCGGTCTCTTGAGAGAAGCGGCATATCCCAACCCGAAACGAGCTTCTTGATAGCGAGAATTACTGCGCACCGGCGTTCGCCTACCTTTCCCATAGTTGAGACCTTGTTTTAGTTTTAAGTCGTAACCCATATTTTGCATAATATTTAATGCTTGTGGGCTGTATCTGTGGGTTTGTATTCTGCCAGATTCAGACTCGCGTGATTCTTCCTGTACGACTGGAGTGTTCCGCCTACTACCGAAGATTATCGGACGCTGATCGTCATGGGTGGGTGGGATGATAAAGATGGAGTCTTCCTGTGGCCCACCTGTGATGACGACATCAGACGTTGACGTATCCTCCCATAAGATCTCCCCGCGTTTGATTGTTAGGGGAACTGCAGGCTATTTATGATTCATGCCTTCGCATTTCTGGGTTAGATAATCCCATAGGTCCGAAGAATTTACAGAAGAGGACGATGACTTATTTCTTCTGTTCCTATCAGTGGGCACGCGGAGATTGGGCACCCTGGCTTTCCCTATTCCACCTGTGTACAATAGGCTGGCCATCTGGGCGGCGGATAATCCCTGGGGAGGGGGCCTTCCCGTAATCTGAGCTCGTCCTTCGTCGTGACGTAATTTAGGGATCTGCTCAGACCGACATAAAGATGAAGAGGTTCTTAGTCGTCCATCGGCTTCTCGCGTAATCCGGAGGGTAGGCAGATTGTTCTCTTGCTGGCGTAAAGGCCGAGAGGCTGAATATTTGCCTGCTTGCTTCCCCTTGTGGAGATCACCGCGCTCATCTGTTTTACCGTAGAAGTCAGATGTTGTTTCGTGCGTGGAGCGTGATCTGCTCTTCCGATTTGGCGTTGAGGCACCATCGGAAGTTTTGTCTGTACCGCGCGTAGCGGGAGACTGATTCCTACGCGTAGAGCGCAGTGGATACTTCTGGGTTAGCGCAGAGGCCTTGCCCGAAGTTTTGTCTGTACCGCGCGTAGCGGGAGACTGGTTCCTACGCGTAGAGCGCAGTGGATACTTCTGGGTCAGCGCTGAGGCTTTGCCCAAAGTTTTGTCTGTACCGCGCGTAGCGGGAGACTAAATTTTAAGTGCAAGGCACGGAGGGAGCGATGCTACCACCTCATTGATCGGAGAGATCGGAGAGTCCACAGGAATGGTTGAGGATGTCTTGGGCATCCACACTTTGCGCAGCTTCCTGTTGTCTTGGACGGAGAGAGAGTGAGAGCTACCCCCGGTTCGAAGCATGTCTTCGTAAGCAGACTGGTCAAAATGAACGACCAGCGTCTTCTTCACGGTTCCTATAGATACCGCATCGCGTTGAGCAATTACTTCCTCGTCAGAAGAGAAAGACGTCCCCAGCAGAGTCGCCATCTTGTTTGTGGTATTAAACGAAAGAATGAAAGTGTATTTCAATGACGGGGTTTGTGCGAAACCTGCGCCCTTTGGTTTACAAACAAACTTGTACAATGTAATCCTATATGAGGATGTGGGAGTATAATTTATTTAATCTGGGTATAAATTGCTATAGGTGTCTGATCTGCGGTCGATCACTTTAGCCCTTGGACCACACGATGTTGAAGAAGTGCCATGGAAGACAGGTAGCAGCTTCGAAGGTTGTAGGAGAGAGTGGATGCACAATGCCGAAGTCGTCGATCCTCGCTCTTTGCCTGAGCTCCGGGCTCTCTCTCTCTCTCTCTCTCTCTCTCTCTTTACTCCTCCTTGTTCGATCTTCTCCAATTGTCGACCTTGGATCTGATATTGGTATTCTTGACCAAATTTTCCGACCTTGTTCCCCATTGACAGGGGCCTCTATTTATAGAGTCTTTGGTGACAGTGACCACACCGTTGGTGTAGCAACCGAGGAGTAGAAAGTACAGCACCCTTTTACACGACTGTTAAAGTAACCAATGCCTACGTATAGATGATCTTTTGACTGAGCGGGAGACGTGGGTCCAACTAAGGGGACACAACACGTACAGTTGCTACTAAGATCACGGCATAAAAGCCACGTGGGTAGGTATCTATTGTGTAGAAGAGGTTAGCGTAGAAGCCAAATGTCCGTCACCATGGCATAGAAGCCAAGTAGGCATAAAAGCCTAACAGGCATAGAAGCCGAGTAGGCATGGAAGCCGAGCAGGCATAGAAGCCGAACAGTCATAGAGACTGAGTGATCGTAGAGACTGAGTAGGCGTGGAAGCAGAGTGAGCACAGATCCTGAATGGGCATAGAAGCCGCTGCATATCGTGCCAGAATGGGCGTAGTAGCCGCTTGAGCACAGATCCTGAATGGGCGTAAAAGCCGCTGCATATCGTGCCAGAATGGGCGTAGAAGCCGCTTGAGCACAGATCCTGAATGGGCGTAGAAGCCGCTGCATACCGTGCTGATGTGGACGCCTTAGCCGGAATTACGGCTTTTAAAGATATGACCAAATCTCTTGCAGAGATTTGCCATCATCTTATGCATTAAATGCGGAGGCGTGTTTCGAAGGTCTGCAGGCCTTCTGTGCACCCGTCGCAGAGACGTGTCTTGAGAGAAACTGTCACCGCTCTGTGCAATTAGACGTGGAGACGTGCCTCGAATCTCGTACGAAGTGCAGCTTTTGACGTGGCAGGCGGTTTGTCTGCTGCGGAGCGTAAAACAGCTCATGTTTGCCTGTGTAAAATAGGGCGGCGTATTCCCTTGTATGCAAAAGAGCGGTTTATGCTGAGGGGACTCCAGTAAACGACGGTTTGGTGATGTTTTACCAAATCCTCTGCATTAAATGGTGAGATCCGCCATCATACTGTAGGACGCGTCCCGAGAGGTCTGCCATCATTTTCAGCCGTCGTCTGGGTAGCCGTGCATCACCTTTTGTCAGGAGTCAGAGGTCAGATTCACTGTGTGACTTGATAGGTTCATTTCGGGGAAGATGAAGCGTTCCTCGTAAGCTATAACGCTGCTTTAAGAGCGGATGAGTTTTACGCCATGGAGGCGATGAAGAACTCTGTTCATGCTGGAGCGGCCTGGACGTACTGCACTTATGCGGATGGTCCTTTGAGCTTTATTCTTCACGCTGTATTTTAGCGGAAAAAACTCTGTTGTACGCTTGATGGCTCTGAAGGCCTCTGCTTACGCTGCTCTGTATCAAGAGGCTGCGTAGCTCTTCCCAGCGTATTTTTCATGCTTCTACAACACTGATACACACAGGGGAACCAAACACCCTAACTCCTCATCACTGGTACACTGATACACAGTGTGGTTGAGGCACACTATATACCTCACAGTGAATCTGATTCCCCCCTGATACACTGGCACACTGATGCACAGTTTCAGGGCCCGAGCTTTCCTTCACTCACACAACACATAAACTCACTGAACCTGCTCACTCACTCACACACTGGAAACTAATACACTACTCGACTGCACAGTGACTGATAATTGAGGAACCCAACTCCCCAATGTCAGTCCCACACCATAATATATATACATATATATATCAATACATATCCATACATATATACACACATCCAATGCATAAGAAATAGACCATATAATAGATATACTTCCTATTAGACTTTACAACAAACACCTTGAAGGCCCCAATGTGATACTCTATGATACACTACAAAAATTTATGCATAAACCCTAATATATAATTAAACCATTTACATATAATATATGGATATATCACATCTATATTTAATAGGATTTAGAGTTACAAAAATTAGGGAAATACATCCTAAAAACCAAAACTCCCAAATATACATATGACACTATGGTAAATTATCATGAAACCAATAGAGACTTATGCTGTCCCTTAATAGTTATTCCTAAATCAATGGGTGGGCTCCTAATCGCCAAACAAATGATTAAAATAGGAATTAAATGAGGGTTTCCAGATTTTTACCTATTAGAAGATGGATTTCCAATGTAGCTTCTTCTTCTCTAAGACTCCTTGTGCCCAAGCTTCTAGGCCTCTCTTGATGGAGGAAGAATGGGGGATTTGAGGTTCAAAAATCTGAAATTTATTTGAGGGAAAGAAGGGACTTTGGGGGCTATTTCTATGTTTTCTTCATGAATAATAAAATGGCATTGAGGGAGGCTCCCTCTATATTTATAGGGCCGACCACTATGTAGGGTTAGGGTTTTGTGGATACACAATGACTCTTTTGCCCTCAATGGTTTATCATAAAGAGTTATTTAATGAGAGATTTAGTCTTAAGTGAGGGATTTTACTAGATGCTAATTAATAACATAGGGATTAGTCTAGTGGGTTAATGTCTAGTCTAATGCAAGGTCCATGGTCCTATCAAGTCTAGTTCACTAACCCATATCATTAATGAATATAATATAATGTATATTACATATCATGCAATTATTAAGATAATAAATATAAATATTATAAATGACAATAAAGCTCCTACTCTAGAAATATGGTAGAGACACCAGAAGAAAGCAATGTCAACATTCTTCTTTGCTCTTCCCCGGTGTTTGGCCTCTCGAGCCACCTCAGCAAGACCTATGAAACGAGCAAATTTTTTGTGCTAAAGCTCCAGCTTCTTCAAAATGTCATTCAGAGCAGTCGAAGACTTAGCCACCTAACTTGACAGCTCGCATATGGCCTTTCACTCCTGATGGGCTTCCTGAAGATCAGCTCCCAACGCCTTTAGCTTAGCTTGAAGCTGTTTGATCTTTTCAGTAATAAGGACCGCTTCATGGGTTATGTAACCCTGCCGCGTAAGGCAAGCCACCTACGACCATTTAGCTCATTATGTTAGAGTCATAATTGCTCAATGTCATGCTTCAGGGTCACCTTGCTCATCGCATATATGGTCTTATCCTGCTCCATAGAGGTCAGAAGGTGACCATGTTCCTTAGCCACCAGATCAACCATATCTATTTTATGCGCCCATTACAATTTGCCTAGGCACTATTCCACTTTAGTTAATTTTTGAAATAGTAAATCAGCCGTTTGCTAGAAGCCGAGAAGGGTCCTCAGAGTATTGACTTGGCCCATGGAACAATGCTTAGCCCAGGCACTAGTAAATCAGCCATTTGCTCGAAGCCGAGAAGGGTCCACAATATTCTATACCCCTTGCTTCAGTAGCATGTAAAAGCTTTCTACGGGGATATTCACACTATCGTCTATCTCCGCGAGAGTGGATGGAGTCAAAGGAGTTTGAGCAGAGGAGATCAAGAAAATAAACAGGGCAGTTATGAAGATAAATCTGATGCGTCAAAAATTGGCCTATCAAATGGCGGATGGGACACAGTGCCTTGATTATCGTGAACCACAGTTATAATGAGTCAAACGAACGCCTGAAGTGGATGGAGTCAAAGGAGTGGATGGAGTCAAAGGAGTTTGAGCAGAGGAGATCAAGAAAATAAACAGGGCAGTTATGAAGATAAATCTGATGCGTCAAAAATTGGCCTATCAAATGGCAGATGGGACACAGTGCCTTGATTATCGTGAACCACAGTTATAATGAGTCAAATGAACGCCTAAAATTTTGTGCTCGTGCAATGGCAGCAGTTCCAACAAATTTTATCCATTAATGAAGATTTGACAGCCTAGCAGACTCGCTTATACGACATCTATCTCCGCGAGAGTGGATGGAACTGCTGCCATTGCACGATCAAAAATTGGCCTATCTATCTCCGCGAGAGTGGATAGAGTCAAAGGAGTTTGAGCAGAGGAGATCAAGAAAATAAACAGGGCAGTTATGAAGATAAATCTGATGTGTCAAAAATTGGCCTATCAAATGGCGGATGGGACACAGTGCCTTGATTATCGTGAACCACAGTTATAATGAGTCAAACGACTGAAATTTTGTGCTCGTGCAATGGCAGCAGTTCCAACAAATTTTATCCATTCATGAAGATTTGACAGCCTAGCAGACTCGCTTATACGACATCGATTCCATGCGGTAGGAGGATTTATGCGGCAGAAAGCTCCTTCGTCCATGATTCTTTTTCAAAGTATTCCAAACATAGCCCTATTTGAAATTTTGAAGGGGGACTTGTAGAAGAATAAAAAAATCTAGATCCATGTGCTCACACTAAAGGTCGCATGTATATACAAAGATCAAAGAAACTAAGCAAAATGAAGCTTATGAGGTACTAAGCTAAGACGTATGTAAGCCTGCCATATAAAGGCAGTAGCCCTGAAAGCATGTGGCATGGAGCCTAGGCGCATACAAATTTGTCGTATGGTGTCACTTCTGTCAGTCATAGCATTAATGGCGTTGACAAGCATTTATTATTTTAGGTGACTCGTAATCGATGGAAACAACAGACGTTAGCGCTTACGTCACCGTCATAATTACCTTTGTCAGTATACAGTTGTGCACTACTGCATGTATAAACGAAAAACCTCTATGTGGCAGAGTCCTCATGCGGCGTAGTCTTTATGTGGCAGAGTCCTCATGCGGCAGCGATCCCATAGGACCATGTATAGAAACTCTAAAAGGGGTTGAATAGTATTTGTGTATGCAGCGAAATAAAAATACCAGCTAAAAATATATAACATGCAAATAGTGATCAACTACTAGCAGTTAAGTAAAAAAGTTATGTAAGTTACTACTACTAGTAATATGTATAAGTATAGAAAGGCAAGAAAGGTATGTATGCAGTTGAGTTAATAAGAGAGAACACAAATACCGCAATTTTATCTTGGTTTCCCTCTAAGAGGACTAGTCCTGGCCCAAGAACTCTTGCTCAGAGTTGTATCTTCTATAATCACTAATAGTGAGTGAATCACAAGCATTGATCCGAAGGCTTGCCACTCCTTACAACTACGAGTTTTGATCTGAAGGCTCACAACTTCACACACATATGTGCATTTGATACGAAGAGCACACGGACTTCAAACAGAAGAGAGGTGTCACGACCCAATTTCGTAGAATCGTTGAGGCGTCCCCCGAATCGTGACCACCGTGCGGACCTGGGGTTGCGCCCGCACAAGGCTTTAATGATTTGCATCGCAAGCACATATTCAGAGTACGCAGATAAATTAAAACACAGATTTGAAACATGGAAAAGTTCTCTTTATTGATAATGAACATCTATTACAAACTTCTGAATGAGTCAGCTAATATGCCGCACGGGCTTACAAAAGTGTTGACTCAAAATGAGATAGCAGTCCTGTACATTACATCCCTTTATAAACTTCAAAATGATAAAGACCTCCGAGCTGGAGGATGGCTTTGCCACGAAGCTGCATTTGTGTATGAAGAGTTGCAAGCTTCAGTCTTCAAAACGCTTCAAGGGGCACGGTGAAGATCCGCCAATAGCTGGACTGGATCGAGAAGACGACTTCGGCTCCTCGCTCGGTTCGCCTTGGTGCGGAGAACCTGTTTCAACGAGGGTCAACATGTCAAAACATACTGGTGAAGGCGAGCTAACCGAACTATACCAATCAACACGTTGTTTTAATGAAGCATGCATATTTTGTGGGTTTCTATCTTGCCTTAGTTCATTTACAAGCAACAGTATATATATATAATACTGAAATGAACTTGCCACCGTTTGGTGGCTTTTACCTGTCCGTCTGAACGACCTGCACAATACTTACCTTGCCTTCCCTGCCACGAAGACACAAGTTTGTTTGCAACAGGTTAAATATACAGGGGATCACTGGTGGGATGCCATATTGGACGGGGCATAGTATATGAATGAAATAACAAGTAACGCAATGAACAGGGGCGCCACAAGTTATTCCATCCGATACAGGCGATTATTCAGGAGTTTCGTCCGGATCGGATTGGTGCTAGTGCCCCAGCAACCATCCGTAGGAACTAAGACCTTGTGCACAAGTTGTCCGTGATCAACATATACACTAAGTTAGCAGTTGAGGCAATTCAGAGCAATAACAGGCACAGGACAGTAACAGGGGGGAGATCTACTTTTGCATAGTCTCCCTATTCAGATTATTGCATTCAGGATGACATCTGATCATAGTACAATTTAAAGAAGATCATACATTCTAACTTGTATTATGCATATGATAAATATTCCGAACGAACAAGCATGCAAGTAAGTAACCGTTCCCAAGTATGATTGACAAGCAGTATTATCCAACTCTTTTATCTTGGTATCTTTTATTATTACTTGGTATCGTCTGATCGGGGCAACAAGAATACAAGAGTTTTGGTGTGAAGACTTGGAAGCAGGGCTAGCTAATCGGGATGGTAGCCACTCACTTAGATTGTTGGAAGGGAGAAGGAAAGAGGCGCTTCACGACTCCGCTCGCAAGCCGCCTACTGCTCGTTCACCTGCATTACGAATAGCTCGATCAATACCTCTTCCACTTTTCCAATCTTGGAATTGAAGTACAGTTCAAAGAACGAAAACAATGAAAACTATCGAAACTATTTAAGGAAAACAAGCAAATCACAAAACCAACTCAAAGCACGAAAGCAACAAGCGAGATCAAAAATCGAGGCAATAAAAGATAGCAGCGGAGAGGTCCCTCCTGACTCTGCCGCTAAGTCGATCCCGGGGGCCCGGTCCACTGAATATGGGAATCGATTCTGAAGAAATAAATCCATAACGAGGACGAGTTCTTGTTTCAATCTATCCCGATCGAACGATACCGTCTTGTGTTTCGTAGCCGCGCTCTCCGCACCGGGAGAACGGGGCGCTACATCCTACCCAACCAATTGAAGTTTTTATCCCAAAACTTAGGAATAGTGCTTACCGTTAGGGAGCATTATGCTGGGTACGGCGATCCGGGAGGGGCAAACATCGACCCTATGGTTGGTATCACCGCAACGGAGGCAAGACCCTAGCTTGCGACGACAATTATCGACTGTATGCCCCGGCTTGTTACAGAAATGGCAAATTGGTCTCCGATTCCATTTTTGTGAACCGTCGTCGTTGTGACGCTTTGCAGTGTTGTTTCCTCTCTCGTTGCTTTGGTGCTTGTGATTGGAAGTATGCGCAGTGCCGGTAGGAACGTGAGGATACTGCGGTTCAAGTGATAGAGCATGATTCATGAATTCACGCATTGTCTCGTACTGATTAACGACCACGTGCCCGTGTATGGCAGGGCGCAAACCACCTTCAAACGTTCTAGCTCGACTCACTGCATCAGGTAAATAGGCCCTAGCAAATTTGGAGAGTCGGTTGAATTCGGCGGAATATTGCTTAACTGTCATACTGCCCTGCCGCAGCTGCACGAACTCGTTTTCCATCTGACATTGTACTGGAGGGGGTATAAACTCCTCTTCAAACGCGGCACGAAAAGTCGTCCACGAGATCGCCTCCTCTCCGTGATCAAATTGGAGAGATCGTCGATGCACGTTCCACCAATCGTGCGCGTTGAGGCGGAGCTGAAGTTGCGCGTAGGCGACGCGCTTCTCTTCGGGGACCTCTAGCAGAGCGAAGTGATCTTCAAGTTTGGCTAGCCAATCTAGAGCTACCACTAGGTCCTCAGTCCCGTTAAATGAGGTGTTGCAGACTTTCTTGAAGTGGCCCATGTTAAAGGCAGTCATGTTCCTCGGCCTTGGAATTTGTGGCATCTCCACTTCAAGCACGGGCTGTTCCACCGGAGTCGTTGTTGTTGCAGCAGAATGGTTGGCAGCCAAAGTCTGAACGATCTGTTGCAGGGCATCTACATGCTTCTGTTGGACTGAGAATCGGGTCTCTAAATTGCTTTCAAACTTGGCTTGGCGAGCATCATCTCCTTGTCGTTGTGCTTCTAACATTAGCATTATCCGCTCAAGCGGATTGACTTGAGATATGCCACGCTGGCTCTGAGAGCTTCCCGAAGTGCCCGAACTACTTTCTTGGCCTTGTGTTTCGTTCGGTGCTTGCGCTGCATATTGCGCTGGTGCCATTCCTTCAAAAGAAGATAAATTACATTAGAATCATAATGTATTATGGACTTATTGCATGAACGTATCTCATTTTGGCCTAGTGAGTTCAAGAGTTCGCACATGAATTTGATCATTAAAGGAACTTTTCCAGTGTGAGAGTCTAAGGAACTTGAATCTGTGCTCTGATACCATTATGTCATGACCCAATTTCGTAGAATCGTTGAGGTGTCCCCCGAATCGTGACCGTCGTGCGAGCCTGGGGTTGCGTCAGCACAAGGCTTTAATGATTTGCATAGCAAGCACATATTCAGAGTACGCAGATAAATTGAAACACAGATTTGAAACATGGAAAAGTTCTCTTTATTGATAATGAACATCTATTACAAACTCCTGAACGAGTCAGCTAATATGCCGCACGGGCTTACAAAAGTGTTGACTCAAAATGAGATAGCAGTCCTGTACATTACATCCCTTTATAAACTTCAAAATGATAAAGACCTCCGGGCTGGAGGACGGCTTTGCCAAGAAGCAGCATTTGTGTATGAAGAGTTGCAAGTTCAGTCTTCAAAATGCTTCAAGGGGCACGGTGAAGATGCGCCAATAGCAGGACTGGATCGGGAAGACGACTTCGGCTCCTCACTTGGTTCGCCTTGGTGCGGAGAACCTGTTTCAACGAGGGTCAGCATGTCAAAACATACTGGTGAAGGCGAGCTAACCGAACAATACCAATCAACACGTTGTTTTAATGAAGCATGCATATTTTGTGGGTTTCTATCTTGCCTTAGTTCATTTACAAGCAACAGTATAAATATATAATACTGAAATGAACTTGCCACCATTCGGTGGCTTTTACCTATCCGTCTGAACGACCTGCACAATACTTACCTTGCCTTCCCTGCCACGAATACACAAGTTTGTTTGCAACAGGTTAAATATACAGGGAATCACTGGTGGGATGCCATATTGGACGGGGCATAGTACATGAATAAAATAACAAGTAACGCAATGAACAGGGGCGCCACAAGTTATTCCATCCGATACAGGCGACTATTCAGGAGTTTCGTCCGGATCGGATCGGTGCCAGTGCCCCAGCAACCGTCCGCAGGAACTAAGACCTTGTGCACAAGTTGTCCGTGATCAACATATACAACTAAGTTAGCAGTTGAGGCAATTCAGGGCAATAACAGGCACAGGACAGTAACAAGGGGGAGATATACTTTTGCATAGTCTCCCTATTCAGATTATTGCATTCAGGATGAGTTCTGATCATAGCATAATTTAAAGAAGAGCATACATTCTAACTTGTATTATGCATATGATAAATATTCCGAACGAACAAGCATGCAAGTAAGTAACTGTTCCCAAGTATGATTGACAAGCAGTATTATCCAACTCTATTCTCTTTTATCTTGGTATCTTTTATTATTACTTGGTATCGTCTGATCGGGGCAACAAGAATACAAAAGTTTTGGTGTGAAGACTTGGAAGTAGGGCTAGCTAATCGGGATGGTAGCCACTCACTTAGATTGTTGGAAGGGAGAAGGAAAGAGGCGCTTCACGACTCCGCTCGCAAGCGGCCTACTGCTCGTTCACCTGCATTACGAACAGCTCGATCAATACCTCTTCCACTTTTCCAATCTCGGAATTGAAGTGCAGTTCAAAGAACGAAAATAATGAAAACCATCGAAACCGTTCAAGGAATACAAGCAAATCCCATAACCAACTCAAAGCACGAAAGCAACAAGCGATATCGAAAACTGAGGCAATAAAAGATAGCAGCGGAGAGGTCCCTCCTGACTCTGCCGCTAAGTCGATCCCGGGGGCACGGTCCACTGAATATGGGAATCGATTCCGAAGAAACAAATCCATAACGAGGACGAGTTCTTATTTCAATCTATCTCGATCGAACGATACCGTCTTGTGTTTATTAGCCGCGCTCTCCGCACCGGAAGAACGGGGCGCTACAAGAGGCTTGATGAACCAAGCTATTACAACTCAAATAACTTATAACCGAGTTCATACTTGGCACTTAGAGAGATAAGGAGTTGATCTTGGAGATGTAAAAGTTGTAGCTTAGGGTATTGCTTATAATAGGATATAAAGATTAAGAATGGTTGAGTTGTATAAGAATATGAAAAATCTAACTCTATTTATTGGGTATTATTAAAAAAAATTCGGCTAGAGTTCGGATAGGTTTTTATTCAATTTTTTGAACGCTGGGCCAAGAAATTAGGGATGTAATAACTAGATAATTTCATACTAAATAGGTGACCGAGTTCAATCTGAGTTTGGTTGCCTTTTCTAGTAAAGTTTGAGCTTAAATGTGGGCTAGTTTGGTGGATAGGTTCAAAGTTTTATTTGAGTGCACTGGGTAACATTTTTGTAAGTGAGATAAGGTAGGTATCAGTGAGTGGACATGTGTTTCAAATTGCCACTGCGACTCGACTTACATTCATCCTAGACTCAATAAAATAAAATATTATATTTGCTAAAATATAGAAAAGACTAGACACAAAAGATCCAGAGGCTGATGCAGATGTTTGTCTTTAGCAGTAATAAACTTTATCTTAGTCGCTTTTTCGCATCTAGTACATGCCTCTTTGTATTTAGATTTGATGTTTGTCGATTATCAGAATCAGGTTGACCATGACCATTTTGTGTCAACAATCTCCCCTATTATGATAATTGACAAACTATACCAAATAAAAATAGATGTATCCTTGATGTAAAAATTGATACGAACTTTTTGAAATAAAAGAGCTCTCCCATAAGAAGAGCTTTCTTACGAATTAGCACAGAGTTCAAATGACCAACCTAGAACCTGTCACTTCTTTATAGCGAATATGAGTATCACAAATGCAATAAATATATCACAGGTTGATTATCATATGCCAATATTTGTATTTGACTTTTCTCCCCTTTGTCAAATATTATAAGAGAAAATATATTATTCCATGAATGACTAGGATAATAAGGAATAAGGTAAATAGATCATATATATCGCAGATAAACTAGTTATACAATGATTATAACATCAGATATTTAATATAGTCACAAAAATTCATAATAAGTGCATAGAGATTAAACATAGAGCATAGATGTTGCTAGTACAGTAAAATAATAAAAGTCTATACAAATAGCTGAAATATAAACTAAAAATTAAGAAAATATCTCCTGAGCAGTCATAGATTATCATCAGAAGCATGGTCATCAACAACAGGTGATCATCAAATATGCTCCAGTCGGGTCAAGATACTGCTAGACAAAAGGTTCATCGAACCGAAAGCCTAGGCGAGAAGGGTCACGAGCCACTGAGAAGGGTATGACTGGATGATCAGCCAGGTGGTAATGAAGATCCGCAATAGAGTTGGCCAAGGTATGGGCCTGAACGGTAGTGTGGTAACTCTGATCACGGATACTAGTGATGATCCTCGTAGTCTGCTCTTGGTATTGAGAAGTCATCAATGCGGTATGAAGTCAAAACTGTCCGCGAAACATCTCCTAGATAGAATCCAAGGTAACCGGAGGTATAGATGAGGATGGTGCATTAGGAGTTGGGTCTGGAGGAGTAGGGTAAGTTGGAATGGCAGGAGCATCAGAATCAGATCTAGAGGAGTTATTCTCAGCAGGAGCAAAGGTCGGCTGAGTCCTGCAGGCTTTAGTGGGGTAAGCTGGCTCAGCGAGGTAAGTCGGATCATCCATAGGGATGTGGAAGTGCTTAAAGATGATGGGTAGATACATAGCATAAGGAAGTTGGTACTTGGCCACATAATAGTTTATCATCTATCTGATGATGGTCTTAGGAAGACTGAAGAGAGTAGAAGGTGATATAGGGCTGTCATTTCCCGATAGAAAATCTTGTCCTTTGAGGTTTGCTTGGGCAGAATAGTGGAGTAGATGATATGGTAAAGTTCATAATAATATTCATTAAGGTAGTAAAAAAGAAACTTCCCTCTGGACAGGGGTAAGGAGCTCACAAAATATCCTTAAAGAAATTGATGGTCATATCATCCAAAAAAGTTAAGTTTATCGATGCTAACTATGGTGTCACCCTCATTTTGGATTTCAAGAATTTTGCCTAAAGTTACATCATTAAACTCAATATCTATGCCCCCGACCCTTGAGTATATAATTCCCTTATCATGAACAAGATTGCAATAGAACATTCGAATTGCATTAAGATATATAGGTCTTCTAGTGGTAACCAGACGGTCAAGATGAAACTCAACAAACTTAGATTATTGTTCATGGAAAGTAGTAAAATTGATAGGACTGCCCGTATAAATATTTTCCTTAACAAGATTATTAAACCAAGAATTTGAGGCTTTAATGGATGAGAAGATAAATTTATCAAATTCGCCGGGGTTAGGCATAAACTAAGGAGAATAGCATACTATCGGTTGGAGTCATGATCGTTGTGCGGTAGGACAAGTGACATTCACCAAGATTCTCATTTCAATTGCCTTTATGAGATAAAACGAACCTCTTGAGTAGTTTAATGAATTTTTGTTGAAGGTTTCTGGTAATCCATTCACTGCTGGATTATATATTGTAGAAGCTATGTTTTGGATTCAATGTTTATCACAAAACCAATAAAAAGCATGGCTTACAAATTGTGGATCGTTGTCGTGGATGATCCTTCGAAGAAAACCGAAATGGTAGATGCGTGATGTTTGACAAAACTGATCATGTTTGATGCCTTCACTTCAATGAGTGTTATAGCTTATGCCCATATAGAGAAGTAGTAGGTTATAGCAAGAGTAAATCGATACCCTCTGGACGACAGTAGACTAATTAGGTCGATGATATCCATGCCCCATACTTCAAACAGCCAAGATGCTACTGTCGGGTATAGAAACTCTGAAGGTTGGTGGATAAAGTCAGCATAGATTTGACACATCTTGCATTTTCGTGCATAATATACTGCATCTGCTGCCATCATGGGCCAATAATAACCCATACGTCAAAGACGATCTTGTAATTTATGACCTGGTTAATGTGCACCACAAGTACCATCGTGAGCTTCATAGAGTGCTTGATTTGCTTCTGAGTCTGATAAACATCATAGTAGGAGTCTGTCATACGAACAAAAGTATAATATTTTGGTATTTATATCATAGTAGAATGGGAGGAAGCACCTTTTAATGAAAGCAGCTTCCTTCGGATCATCCAAAAGGATCCCGTAGATCGCGTAGTCTATGAAAGAAAACCTCCAGTCTTTGCTGTCTATATTTGTATCCACGGTATAGCTTTCACACACGCACATGTTACTTCTGCCGTAAACCAGTTCTCGACCAATTGTTGTGATCGAACATTGGGTTCAGGTAGGTAAAGTCGAGGAAGCTGTGAGACCGACAAGAGGGTCTGCTTTAGCGTTGTATAACTGAGGTACGTGTTCTGTGAAGAACCCGATAAAGGTAGAGATTATATCAATCGCCACTTGATAATAGGGGATTGGATCCTCATGTCAAACTTTATACTCGCCTCGGAACTAGTTGACTATTATCTTGGAGTCACTGTAAGCCTCCAAATAGACTACACCCAACTACTTAGCTAAATTAAGACTGATGATAAGAGCGTTATATTATGCCACATATTTGAGCATGCCTCCATGAGGGAATATGCATGGTGGATGACCAAGTTGTCAGGAGAGACCAACATTATCCCAACTCCTGTGATAATAATACTCTTGGGACATGTTCTCGAAGCACCATCAAAGAATATTCGCCAAATAGGATCTTCCATCGCCGTGTTAGATTCTAATACTTCATTTAGAATATCATCGTAGAGCTTCGATATTTATAGATTTGGATGTGCCGCCAAGAAATTAACTAGTGTCTGACCTTTGATCGCCTTTTGAGGGACGAATACCATATCGTATGGCAAAAGAATTATTACCCATGTGTCTAGGTGAGAGTTTAGTGCCCCTGGCTTAGTCATGAGCACTCTGAGCGGATTAACTTAGAAAATAATATGAATTGTCTGTCCAGCCACATAATGGCACGTCTTCTGAATGGAGAATATTAAAGCAAGGCATTCTGTCTCGACGAGATTGTATTTTTGCTCGACACCGACCATCATCCTTCTCAGATAGTAGATGGCTTATTTATGGCCTACACTACTCTTTTAAGCTAATAGAGTGCCAAGATGATCCATTGCACGAAAGTAGAGTAAGAAAGGTTTTTCGACGACTAGAGACAACAGCACTGGGGATTCGTAAGATGTCACGCCCCGATCTCCCGCTTGAATCGGGCGTCCCCGCTAGGCGCGAATCACCGCGCCAGCGCTCCCACGAGACGTACGTTTCCATCGGGACGCGATGCTGCACGAGCCTGGGGTTGCGCCCGTGCGAGGTAAATACCGAAACGGCTGTTGATAACTAGTTCACAGAGTCGTCATAGCGGAAACATAAAATGAACACAAGTATTGAATCTAAATTAAGCTCTTTATTGATATGAAGTAAAGATTACAAGCGGCGCTAGGCCAAGAATACAAACCGCTCATGCTCTCTCTCTTACAACGAACATGCCCTTAGGCTCAGAACCAATACAAACGATCTGGATGATGATGTTGTTCCCATACATTATGTCTCGTATATGCGAGCTCCAGGTCCGTGCGCCACGCTCCAAGACGCCAAGTACGGTCCGGCGCCTCATTGCGTTAAGCGATCTCCGAATCCGTATGAGTTCTCCCTGTACCCTACATGCAGACTGGTTGGGTATCAGTACATTAAATGTACTGGTGGGGAGGCCTCTCGCCCACACCACAAAACAAGCACGTTCATTAGTTATGTGCACCGACTAGTTTCGTTGTCTTTCTAGTCTTTTGCCTTAGGATCAGTTATATGGCAATATAAGGAAAGTAATCTCCGTGTCATCCCAAGAGTGTCATATTAATGAACAATTGAGTTCACCTTACCACTTCTTACCATTCGGCCTTCCCTGTCATATGCAGTAATATAAACAATGATCTACGAAATAACAAGAAGCAACTATGAAACCCAAGTGTTATACCGTGCCTCTGCCTCACAAGACCCATTTTTACTAGAACTATATGTGATACCGTGCATCCATTCTACTTATGCAAAATATCGTGCAAACGTACTTCTTTCCGTTTCTCCTTTATTCAATGCGGATAGCCGCTATGCAAACATGACTTATCTATATGAAGGTCACTGGCTCTACTAGCCATATTGGACATAATCTGCGATGGACGATCGTCTTTCCAGCTAGGTTGCTAGCCTTGCTGGGCCTCCCAACCGTCTAACGAGTCGACGCCCATCCAGGTCGGTAGCAAGCCTTGCTGGATGTCTCGCTCTCGCCCGCTAGTCATCAGCTAGCGTATCGCCAGGAATACACTGGCACTTTCTTCCCGTGCCGACACGATTCGGATGCCTACGCAATCGTATCGAGGACTCTCTCACCTGGTGCGCAACCAGTTGTCCGTGACTATGCAACTACTCCCCCACTTCCAATCCTAGCCGAGGACAACTCTCGGATCAATCTTTGCCGAGGACTACACTCGGATCTATTCTTTTTTATGCAGCTCTCTGATTAGAAACTGCCTCGGTGATCAGCATATCCCGAGTATATTCCTTCCTTCAATCTTTTGACTCGGAATGACTACTTGATAGCCTTTCTCGTCTATGCATGCAACCTGGTTTTACTCCATCCCGTGTCATGTTCCGTGCGGTGCAATGCCTCAGTATGAACTCACACTACTTTATGGCATATGTGAAGGAAATTACGACATTCCAACTCAATAAATCCTAACTACACAAATAGCAAGTAAAATCTCCATGTTCTATACAATGATAAGGCGGGGTTAACCCCTTAGCTATGTACGTTCATCTCTTTTATTAGCATGCAAAGGTTATCGCCTGTGAACTAGCATGTAATATTAATTTTCTTAGTGTGCAGCTAAGTAGAGACAGGTTCACCGGGGCCACCCACCTTAGCGATGTATCGCCTCGGTCGAGCGAGACTCCGGACGCGCCTCTGATAGTCTAAGTCTGACTCCAACTAAGATCCCAGCATAAATGCCTTTGCATCGAACGAGCCATCTCGTTGGGCAAGGCGGTTTGAATAGCTACACTTATGCCGTTTGAATCGGCCCTCCGGGTTGAGCGGAGCGGGTCTTTACATTATACACCACTCAGAACAAGTCTCGTCCTCGAGACTTCCTGAGCGCAACACGTACTATCGCACAACTTCTAAACCAACTCTATATATCTCGTCTAACCTTCAAGGACTGTATCATTAATGCTTTAATTTATTTCTCACCATAAGTTACGTGCATGCTTAGCCAATCCCCATCGAACGACTCTATCGTTAAATGCTATCGAACTATACTCAACTCAATCGTTGCACTCCCGACTCAATTCTACTACACACGGCACAGGGCTGTAATACCCAAGCACATGGTATTCTATAACTCAATGGGCACTTTGGGTGGACTTGCCAAACTTGTTATATTATCTAACATAGGAACCAAATACAGCCAAACACATTTGATAGTTTTACTTGACCTCGCCTATCGAAACCCATCGTTACGCCTAAACCCGAAAGCTAGAATCTCAGCAAATTTTTCAATCTCGTTTGCATTAAATCTCTCTAAGTTACCATCCAATCTTGCTAATTAATCACACCCAATCACCTACGTTTTCTGACTCAGTCTATATTGCGCCTTAGCATAGAGCTAAGTTTCCCACCTGGGGTAAGCTCTAATCCTTCGCGTCTTTTGGTTCAATCGAACTTAACTCCCTATGTGTTTTACTCATTCCGTTCGCACGAGTGCTTAATCATTTTATCCGAATGATCCCTACGTACAACTATTGCATTCCCAAACTTAGTCTCGTATTGCGCCTTAGCGCAGAACTATATCGGTAGCACGGGGAACGATACAATCTTTCCTTTAAGAAATTTTAGGTTGAGGCTAACCTATTTCAGTTGTCATACTCATCCATGCGAATTCGAATATTTTCATTTGCAGCTGCATCCGAGTTATGCATATCGCTAAGTCTGGATCGTACCCATATTCAAGGCGTCATCCAAATATGTGTATTTCAACCAAGCTTAGTGACAGCTAAGTCTGACAAGCTACTCATGAAAATCTTTCGAAACGTGGATCGTTCTGCTATACGAACAATCGAACTCTAGTTCAATTTAGTTATCGTCTACTCCAATCTCACCCAATCTCAAGTTTAGTATTACTAGTAGCAACGTACATCTTCCAAGCAACGATCCAACTCATCACGCCAACTTATCATCAATATCACCAATTCAATCGTGAGAGTTCCGTCCGTCGATTCTCTAATACCATCTTATTCCTCACCGTCGCATAACCGATCTGACCCAATCAATTATTACCCGAGTCCTATCTAGTCAGCCACTCCAGTTTAACTCAAGGCATAGGATCGTCTGCCTAGCCACTAGGTCAGCTCACAAAGTCATAGGTACAGTTCAAATTTGTGACTCATCGGGCAACCGCGTTGCACAACGCTCGCCCCAAACACCCTAAGGTCAAACCATTATTCCTTTACACGGGTATTCTACCCAAGCTTATTTTACTCAGATTTCTAAACATCGAGCACAGATCATCCTATCACACTAACTCGCTCGTTCAACCGAACCCATGATACGCCCACGTTGCAGGTCTAACCCATCGATTCGCACACACACTATCTCTATCATCATATTTGATAGAATTCACCAATATATCCTTTTCTACGCCTGTATCACTAAGCCACGTTTTGGTCTCCCGCAAGTTCAATCATCCCCGTCGGACGTGATATCACCACGCCAACTCTCCCACGGAATGATCGTCCTATCCGGACGTGACGCAAGTGCGAGTAAAAAATTGTACCCGCACAAGACAAGAAGATCAATCATTATGGTTATCCTCGAACGAACAGACACCTTATCGTCGCCTTTTGTTTTATCCCAAGTTGTACATTGATCCACCAAGCCATGTTCTTCTAAAAACCGTTCTTACCGCCATCCAAGTTCGCCTAACCAAACCGTCCAACTTCACTATTACCATTTGATCGCTTCTTAGTCTACTCTTAGCATTCCTCAAAACTAAGTTTAAATCCTAAACCCAAATCTATCCCATTTGATACGTTACATTCATCGAGTTCGTTTGGAATAATCATCAAACATGTTCCCTTGAGTTCGATTATCCCCGCCGTACGTGAATCACCACGCCGGCGCTCCCGCAGGATAATCGTTCTCGCTGGGACAGATTTTGAATGTTATCCTTCTGAACTTGATTCCAAAATTGTTCTTCCATACTCCAAGCCAAATCTGTTACCGCTTAACTCGATCCATCAGAATCACCATTTTACTAACTTGCATTAATCCATACTTATCTTCCAACCATTGTTATGGTTTAAAATCTCACAAAATTTGAAATTATCGCATTCGTACTCAAACTGAAGTCTATCGAGCGGTATACTACTCAAATCCAATTTTTTCCTTGCACGTTATCATTCGTTCGCTATATTATTTCTAATTGCACTAATCCCGATCGCATATCAGATTATTCAATCTCAACTCAAGTTTTTAATTCGCTTGTTTCAACTCAAAATCGCTCGTACAATCCTTTAAGTTTCCTCGTCCATGTAATCAATTTTAATTGCCCTGAATTCCTATTCGATGTATGCCTTATCCCTTAATCAACTCATTGTAACTCGTTCGAACCAAATATTGCATGCTTCCTCCGAGTTTGCTTACTTGCTCGGCATTGTTTATTTATACTAAGGCTTTACCCGATCTCGTCGCTTGCCGCTAGACTCGCTTAATGCTCCAAAATCCCTGATTTGTTCGAATACTTCTAAGCCGACCCATACAACACTCAGGGTTCGAGTTATACTCCATGAATCTATACAACTCATCATATCCATAATTCGCATAATCGAACAGAGGACTTATCGTATACACCACTCAGGAATCGAGTCATCCTAATAACTCCAGAATCGCGTTTGCATCCTTCACTCGTATTCCCAATTCGTTCCTTAGAACTCCAACACGATCCCTATTTATCGCCTTAGCGATCTTAGACCGTATGTACCCCTATCGATAGTCCACCATACAAATATGTTGTAAATCATAACTTATCGTTATGGATAACCATCCAAACTATATCTGAAAATTCCATACACGATTCCCATTACTCGCCTTAGCGGCACTCCGATAATGTCTCTATCGACTTCCCTCCTAAGTCAAACTTTACTCTCATCCGAACAATACCCATATCTCGCTGCAACCCACTAGCACCAAGGGTCTTGGTGCACGATACTCAACGCAACTTGGCCCAAAGGCCCTGTGCATAGATCACTATCTGAACGATATTCTTATCTCGCACTCTACTCGTTTGGTATTTTCATATAGACACATAACTTGTCGATTATAACACAAGTCTACTATCACAATGTCTTTCCCATGTTGGGATAAAAGCCCTTGCATCACAATCCCATTCAAGCAATCGTATATTTTATATGCACTTTTCAAAAATATTTAGAATTATTGTATGGAACATCCATCGAAGCATCGAGAGAGAGCATCTGCCACTTCTTCCAATACACAAGTTTAAAACTGAGAGAATCGAAATGAATTCCAAGAACGTAAAGCCGTGCTATGATACCAATATGTCATGCCCCGATCTCCCGCCGAAATCGGGCGTCCCCGCTAGGCGCGAATCACCGCGCCAGCGCTCCCGCGAGATGTACGTTTCCATCGGGATGCGATACCGCACGAGCCTGGGGTTGCGCCCGTGCGAGGCAAATACCGAAACGGTCGTTGATAACTAGTTCACAGAGTCGTCATAGCGGAAACATAAAACGAACACAAGTATTTAATCCAAATCAAGCTCTTTATTGATATAAAGTAAAGATTACAAGCGGCGCTAGGCCGAGATTACAAACCGCTCATGCTCTCTCTCTTACAACGAACATGCCCTTAGGCTTAGAACCAATATAAACGATCTGGATGACAATGTTGTTCCCATACATTATGTCTCGTATATGCGAGCTCTAGGTCCGTGCGCCACGCTCCAAGATGCCAAGTACGGTCCGGCACCTTATTGCGTTAAGCGATCTCCGAATCCGTACGAGTTCCCCCTGCAACCTGCATACAGACTGGTTGGGTATCAGTACATTGAATGCACTGGTGGGGAGGCCTCTCGCCCATGCCACAAAACAAGCACGTTCATTAGTTATGTGCACCGACTAGTTTCGTTGTCTTTCTAGTCTTTTGTCTTAGGATCAGTTATATGGCAATATAAGGAAAGTAATCTCCGTGTCAGCCCAAGAGTATCATATTAATGAACAATTGAGTTCACCTTACCACTTCTTACCATTCGGCCTTCCCTGTCATATGCAGTAATATAAACAATGATCTACGAAATAACAAGAAGCAACTATGAAACCCAAGTGTTATACCGTGCCTCTGCCTCACAAGACCCATTTTTACTAGAACTATATGTGATACCGTGCATCCATTCTACTTATGCAAAATATCATGCAAACGTACTTCTTCCCGTTTCTCCTTTATTCAATGCGGAGAGCCGCTATGCAAACATGACTTATCTATATGAAGGTCACTGGCTCTGCTAGCCATATTGGACATAATCTACGATGGACGGTCGTCTTCCCAGCTTGGTTGCTAGCCTTGCTGGGCCTCCCAACCGTCTAACGAGTCGACGCCCATCCAGGTCGGTAGCAAGCCTTGCTGGATGTCTCGCTCTCGCCCGCTAGTCATCAGCTAGCGTATCGCCAGGACTACACTGGCACTGTCTTCCCGTGCCGACACGATTCGGATGCCTACGCAATCGTATCGAGGACTCTCTCACCTGGTGCGCAACCAGTTGTCCGTGACTATGCAACTACTCCCCCAATTCCAATCCTAGCCGAGGACAACTCTCGGATCAATCTTTGCCGAGGACTACACTCGGATCTATTCTTTTTTATGCAGCTCTCTGATTAGAAACTGCCTCGGTGATCAGCATATCCCGAGTATATTCCTTCCTTCAATCTTCTGACTCATAATGACTACTTGATAGCCTTTCTCGTCTATGCATGCAACCTGGTTTTACTCCATCCCGTGTCATGTTCCGTGCGGTGCAATGCCTCAGTATGAACTCACACTACTTTATGGCATATGTGAAGGAAATTACGACATTCCAACTCAATAAATCCTAACTACACAAATAGCAAGTAAAATCTCCATGTTCTATACAATGATAAGGCGGGGTTATCCCCTTAGCTATGTGCGTTCATCTCTTTTATTAGCATGCAAAGGTTATCGCCTGTAAACTAGCATGTAACATTCATTTTCTTAGTGTGCAGCTAAGTAGAGACAGGTTCACCGGGGCCACCCACCTTAGTGATGTATCGCCTCGGTTGAGCGAGACTCCGGACGCGCCTCTGATAGTCTAAGTCTGACTCCAACTAAGATCCCAGCATAAATGCCTTTGCATCGAACGAGCCATCTCGCTGAGCAAGGCGCTTTGAATAGCTACACTTATGTCGGTTGAATCGGCCCTCTGGGTTGAGCGGAGTGGGTCGTTACATGAGATACATCTTGATATCTTTAAATGCTCGTTGGCTTTCTTCGGTCCAAAAAATAAAACTTTATTTTTCATCAACTGAGTAAATAGTTGACATCGTCCAAAGAGATTAAATATGAACCTCCTAATATATGTCAATCTTCCTTGAAGGTTACGAAGCTCTCTAAGGTTCTTCGGAGAGCGCATGTCAAGGATAGTCTTTGTCTTTTCAGGGTCTAGATGAATTCCTTTCGAAGTGATGAAAAAACCCAAGAACTTATCGCTGGAGACTCCTAGGAAGGACGTTTGGATTCATCTTGAGTCGGTGCACTTACATTAGTTCAAACACTGTCTTCAGATCATGGAGATGATCGTCCTAAAAATAGCCCTTGACAGTGTTGTCATCGACATAATATTCTATTATTTTATGCAGATGCTCGCAAAAAATGGTGCTCATAGCTCATTGGCATGTCGTACGTATATTTTTCAGAACGAAGGGCATTACTGTTTAACAGTATACCCCCAATGGTGTTCAGAATAATATATACTTCTCATCATCGAGGAACATTTTGATTTGGTTGTAGCCTGAGAACCCATGCATAAAAGAAATTCGCTCGAAACCATAATTGTTGTCGATCATCACGTCTATGATCGGGAGACTAGGATCTTATCATTCTTTTTTATGACAGGAATGCTATTGGCTATCCGGTCTGGATATTGTTTCTCGCGAATAAAGCTGCTTTCTTTTAATTTTTTTACTTCAACTTCGATTGCATCGATGATGTCCGAACGAAATTGCCGTTGCTGTTGCTTCACTAGCTTAGCATTCGACAGGATATTGAGCTTATGCATCACGATTTGGGGCTCCAACCCTGGCATATCTTCGTAGCTCTATGCGAACACGTCAAAGTATTACCTTATAAGCTGAATAAGGGATTCACGATAAAGATAGGTTTAGGAGAGGACTCATCGCCCAGGTCGACTTGTACCACTTCATCTTCGGTAGAAGATTCTCGCTGCTCGAAATGTGACTCCCACTGAGATTCTAACCGTTGAGCCTATGGTTTGACCTCGAAGAACTCGAGTGATTGATCATTATATTCGACTTGGTCTACTGATGTCATGGTGATAGATAAGAATCTCTTGAATATTTCTTCGATGCTTGTATCAGAGTCCCAAATTGAAAACACTTCGAAGTGAGAACGCGTCTCCCCTTGTGCTTCCGAGCATATAAGTTATTAGGGGCATGACATATCCCAGGCCATAATCGATTCGTTGATAATATATCTCCGGCTCGCCTGTAGGGGCATAGTGACGTAATGGCAAACATCATTCTTTATTGTTATTAAGGCCGTGATTGCTCTTAAAGTCATAACCCATCTTCTGGATGAGGCTCTTAGCTTGGGAGTTGTAACGGTAGAGCTGCATTTTACTGCTGTCAGGTTTTGGTTTGTCTAGGAGAATATTTTGGCAACCTTCCACACTACTGAAGATGATAGGACTTTCTCCCCTATTTCTTGCTGGAATTATGAAGAAATTACCCCAATATGGGAGTACCTTGTTGACTACATAAGATGTTATTACTGCCATATATAGTTGTGGACCTAGGCTATGCTCTAAAGAGTACATAGTTCTCATATGTTCGATATTAGAGTAATTCAAAGATAACCCTTTATTCAAAAAATACGGTATCTCTTCATTAGGGATAACATCATCAAAAGAAGGAACATCAACTTAAGTCTCGACGTACTCTTCGAGCTTTTCTTCATTGTCTGTCACTGGTGCCGGAGGTGGGTTAGGGACCTTCTAATTAGGGAGACGAAGGCTCACTAACAATGGTTCAGAGACCTTTATTAGAGGGAGTCCTTCTTTGTGGCGTAATCCGGCCTTCTTCGCAAGATATCTTGTGAAGGTTGACTACAAGAGGCTCTACAGCCTTCTTACGAATCTTGACAACCAAGAGGGCTGGAGTGTTGGGGTCACGTCTCTACAATGGTTCAGCGAAAGCGAAGTCTGCTTCAACTTCATCATCAGTGTCAATGTCCCCTTCCTCCTGGTGCATTTTCTTGTGTAATACGGAGTTAGAGTAGTAGGATTCTATACCTTTGAAGAGGTCGACATCAGCAAATTCGGTTCAAACGACTCCTTCGCTATCGACGTATTTCAGGCACTATTGAAGGGTCGACGGTACGATCATGTAAGCCCTCTGATTTTAGTGTAGGGTTGTTCTTGGAATTTTAAATTTTATTTGGACTTCTTTTTATATTAATTAGATTTATTTAATAATTAGAATATTTATTAGATCTTTACTTAATGGATACCTTTCACCAAGGCCATAACATCTAGAGAGCTACACAAGCCTTTTTCTTCCAACCAACTTTGCATATTTGACTTAGTCAAACCAAATTATGATCATGCCATAACTTTCACTCACAAACTTGTCTTCCCATGCTTCATCTTTTTTTGCACAACTTCTGTGACACATTTTACGGAAAAATGACACTTATACTACTTTTCTATTACGGACAATTTTAATACGCAATATCGATTTAATTCTTCTGGTAGATTTGATATTCATGAGTCTAACTGGATATACTATATATGTGATATTTTTGTCATATTTATTGGATCTCCCGCATGCTCCATAAATATTATAAATCACCCTAGCTAAATTTGTTGCCTTGTGCGACACCTACTTTTTTATCGCTCTCAACTGAGCTTAAACTATTAACTCGAACCCTTGAATCAACTTCTATGACTCATGGACAATGTACCACATCCATCCCTTACTCCATAACACACCAAAAACCTATTTTAAATGCACCAAAACACATATTCAAACCCTTTGTAAGTTAATTTCAGCATTTCCTAATAAGGAAACCCTCCTATGTATTTTCTTTCTTGTAATTAATTAAGCCAAATAATATTCAACCAAATCCTAGTCATAGTGTTTGTATGGCATCCCAATATGCCATATTAATCCACTCTTAATAGTATTTGATCATCATTAATCATCACCATCCAAGCTATTACTCAAACCTTATATATATATATAACAACCCTCATCCAACCGCGCGTACAAGCCCAAGCCCTCCCCCATCCTCCTCTTCTTCCCCTATCTTTCTTTCTCTCTCTCTCTCTCTCTCTCTCTATATATATATATATATATAACAACCCTCATCCTAAACCTAACACCCGACCTTTTCCCTCCTTCCAACCGCGTGTACAAGCCCTCCCTCATCCTCCTCTTCTTCCCCTCTCCTTCTTTTTTTCCTCTTCTTTCCTTCCCTTTCCACCCCCATAACTCTAATACCCGACCGCACTCCCAAGGCCGGCCAAGGCAGTAGAACTGCTATTGTTGATGTTGTTGTGTATTGCACGCACTGTGCATAGTAGGTCCAGGCCAAAAAAAACTCCCCCTCAAGGCCATCTCCCCCCTCCCCTTTGAGTTCAAAGTGGTTTGGATGTCGTTCGAGTCTCCTAGATGCCATAATCACGACTTAAACACCTACCGTAATCAAAACTCAGTATGTTTCTTTTCCTTCAAATCAGTTCCTTACATTTATGATAAAATTTTATAATAAATGTACACCATATTAGGGGCATGAACGTACATCTCTATGATAACACCATAAAAATTGTGTTTACCCTATGCACCAAAGCTTGCTAAAATCCTAGTTGAACGTAGGATTTAAATACCTAGAAATAGGTCTTCGTTTTGATATTTCTTGTGAATATAAATAAATTTCAGATTTTATATTTTTAATTTTAGTTCATTTTGATGATTAAGATGCATGTTTAAGAGGACTAATAATTGTTTAGTTGATAGATAGGTTCATTAATAGTTTTGTGACATTATATATATATATATATATATATATATATATATATATATATATATATATATATATATATATAATCATGACTCCCATGTATGTGTGGGATCGTTGGCACGAACATTGAGAAATTGATGATGAGCGTGTACCGAGTCCTTATTTTAATACTAAGTAGATATTGGTTAAGTTAGATTTAATTTAAGTATTCATCATCAGGGCACTTGTGGTCCGTCGCACCTTCAGACTTAGGCATTGGACAGACGACTTTGCAGTAGCAGGATATAGGCAAGTGTACCTTGCCATGTTATATTTTTGTTTTCAATGTTATATATTATTATTATTATCATATTTTCTTTTAGTGTATAGTGTTACCCTAGGGCCATAATTGTTACTAAGCGTCTGAGTCTTATTCGGGTATCGACGTCCGTTAGCGGAGTCGGGTGATGATTCTAGAGTTGTTTTCGTGATGCCACAGTTGTGCTGATATCTTGTACGTCAGACCTTAGGATACTTGACATAACATTTTATGTGGCAGAATTCGTTCTCGACATGTTCTTGGTGATTGGATTCTGTAATAGGTATTAAGACTCATTACATGATATACTGTTATATCTACACTATTATGACTCAATATACTAGATAGAGGTATTGATCTCATGTGTTATGGGCATGAGACGTAAGGTTATAAGGGAGAAAAGATCATATACCGTGTGATGGGCTATTTTATTATAGTTTGTCGTTATCTCTGTAGCAGAGCTTTTGTGTTTCATAGTTTCGTTTAGGTTCCATGACACGGGGCCTTTTGTCACGACCCGTACCCGATGTAAGGATACTAGTCGAAAACAACGCCCAGCCTACGCCGCAGAATCGGCGGTAGAACGCTGTCTAGATAGTCTATCTAAAGTAATGAACCACCAATAATGATAGAATACTCAATCACAGAACTAAGATAGAATGAGCACGAATCAGATAAGAATAGAATAGTCATCATACAACTCATGAGTTTAAAATAATACACCAATGAGTCTGAAGAGTAACTAATAAGCTGGAGACAAATCCAGTACAAAAGAATACTATCATACTACAAAGCTACAACTCCAGGGTCAACTGTCTCAGTTGGGATAAGTCCCTCTTGAGCCAGGGTCTCCGAATCTAAACCCACAACATCCTGGGGTCCATAATAGGTAGGGTACTCCTCAGTGTCATCTGGAAAAATATATCCAGTCAGGAAAGGAGCAGAGTACATCTCTAACAGCAGTTCTAATCCATGATAAAAACTATGTAACAGTAAATAGCTGTGGATAAACAAGATGCACAAAATAGATACAAGAGATATATAGACAATAAGGAAATACTGGAAAAAAAATACAATAATGAACAATATGCCAATGAAACAATAATACTAATGACTAAGTGTGTGAGTACTAGCTTAATATGTGATCGGCTTGGGCAAGATACAATGCGGCCTGGCTAATCATACGTGCGGTGCATGATCAACACTATTCGCTTACCAATACTTTATTCAATAGGGATTTGATCACATATCTATACTAATACTCCCCACCCCCAACTGGTATAATAGATCCAACCACGGTATGCTATGGCACTAGATTCCCCAAGAAGATAGCTAGTCTCCCCGAGAATCGGTGTCAGTACATGTACAAGATAACCAATAAAACAATACTTGCACCATATACACCATATACCAAGGAATAACATCTCATGACGAGATCCGGATATACCAATCCGTGTAACCATAGTGTCGAGAGAAACATGTAAATCTACACTAGATACAACGAACATAGAGGATATCATAAATGAGAAACTATCAGAGAATGTACTCGCCTGAAGTCCAAAGAACAGTCTCACAGATGTCTGACTCGGTACCTCGAAGACCTAGATATAGAATACCACATTAAAACAAGGTCCTGGAAAGAGAACAAGTCAAACTAGTCAACTCCTAGGTCAATAAATAAATTCTAAGTCAAAAGTCAACTATGGTCAACTCTAAAGTCAACTAAAGTCAAACCAAGGTCAACCTCACAAGAAATCTATATAAATAATATAGAAATAAAATACAATAATTTAGAAATAAAAATTAAATCCCAAATCATACTCACACAAAGTATACTACTAATACAAATAATATATACCCTAAAATAATATATATACAAACCAATATGTATACAAATAACATAATATATTATTACAAATATTATACAAAACACATATATATACACATATATATATATACAATAATAATCACAATACATATATATAAATAAATAATTATATACTTATATATATATGCACATATAAACTTATAATTAAATACTAATAGTTACAACACATGCACATATTAATGTTCATATTTTACATGGCTAGAAGCACACCTAAAATATATACATTAATATACAAATAATTACATAATAATTATAAATAATATAATTACACAATTAAACACATAAATATATTTTATAAAATATTTATGTATAATTTATACTATTAACATAAGTACATATATAATTACATGCAAGAAAGCTACATATTATATTTGTACATCATATTAGCACACACAAAAATATATAGATCTATGCTACAATAATTACTATAATAAATCACAAAATAAATATATAATATATATATATTTACTAATTATAATTGAAGAATTTAAAGCATACATAATTAGATCTATTCAAAAATCCACACAATTGGAGAGTATCACACCGTATCCCACTAGATCTAGGATACGCATGTGACACGAGTCCAACACACAACCAATTGCACCCAGAAGGATACAAACAAATCACAAATAATATTTATGAATAAATCAAAGTGTCAAAAGTAGATCTATGTGTCCGTGTCAAAATACGACATGTTCAAAGCCCCGTGTCGGAGAAAACCCCCAAAATGACACGTATCACCAAATAGTTGGGATACGAACCATAAGTACCAAATTATGGACATGACACTAGCCCCAAACACATAAGCACATGCCCAATTGATCTATAGGATCAATTGACACACACAACAAAATGTAAATTCAGAATTCCAACAAAATTGACACAAAAAGCACCATAACTTTCTCCATGGGTCTCCTATGAACATAAAACAAAGTCCTATGGGTAGTACATACATATGGGTTGATTTTACATGATTAAATCTCAGATTTAGAAGCTATTTTAATGGGAAAAACTGAATTATACCTATTGGGAGATGGATTCCCAATGAAACCTCCAATTGAGATGAACTTGCTTCCAAATTGTAGATCCTTACTCCTCTTTGTAGATCCTTGCTTCCTCCTTCTAGATCCTTGCTTCTCAACTTTCTAATGGTGAATTGGGAAGAATTTGGGATGAATTTGGTGGAGAATTGGAATGAGAATGGAGGGAATTTGGGAGTGGAAAATTCTAGATCTAAATTGGAAATGAGAATGAGAGGAGAGAGAAATTCCCCCCTCCTAATATAGGCCGGCCATGCCCCCTTCCCCAAGCAATTGTAAAATGTTCAATGTACCCCTTAGGGCCTCTCATGAAGAAATAATTAAGGAAGGAAGCTTCTAGTCTAATCACTTAATTAATTTAATCCATCTCCTTAATTATGGGCTTTCTAAATGGGCCAAGTCTAACTATTTAATTCATGTTGGTCTATGGGTCCAAACTACACTAGTTGGGTCTACTAAAATAAGTCCAAAATAATTAAATAACATCCAACAACAATTAAATAATACAACAAAAATTATTTACCATGCACAATATTTATTTAAATAGAAAATTACTAAAATACCCTTTTTCCTAAAATGTGGTAGTGACAAGTCTACCCTCCTTAAAATAATTTCGTCCTCGAAATTTAAAGATGAAAACTACCCCCAGAAAATCACAGAACAGAACTAAAGAATCATAATTAACTAATGAACAGAACATAACTAGAAAATAACATACCTCAAGGTACAAACAAATATGGATAACGCTCTCGCATGTCATCCTCTCTCTCCCAGGTAGACTCCCCCGGAGAGTGATGCCTCCATACGACGCGTACCAAAGGAATAGTCTGGTTCTTCAGCACCTTCTCTCTCCGATCCAGAATCTCAACTGGCTGCTCTGGATAGCTAAGAGTAGGGCCCACCTCTATCTCTGAGTGATCCAATACATGACTAAGATCTGCCACGTATCGTCTCAACTGCGACACATGAAACACGTTGTGCACTCCCTCCAATACAGGTGGCAAATCTAGTTTATAAGCAACTGCACTGACCCTCTCTAGAATAGTGAAAGGTCCGATGAATCGCGGACTAAGCTTTCCGCCTCCACCGAAGCGAATCGTGCCTCGTGTCGGAGAAATACTCAGAAATACCAAACCACCCACCTAGAACAAAACACCATCTTAAGAACTTAATCTATAACAAACAAGAACAAGCACAAACAAAATCTAAACTATACCTCGAACTCCAAAGGTCTCCGATGGCTATCGGCCCAATGCCGCTGTCTGTCCTGCGCCACTCGAAGTCTGTCTCTGATCAATTGAACCTTCTCCGCTGTATCCACAACCATCTCTGCCCCAAGCAAAACTCTCTCTCCAACATCGTCCCAAGACAAAGGAGTACGACACCTCCGACCATATAGAGCTTCAAAAGGTGACATATCTATACTGGCCTGGTAACTGTTGTTGTAAGCAAACTCTACCAAATAGAGATGGTCCTCCCAAGAACCCCCGAAATCTAGTACACAAGTGTGCAACATATCCTCGAGAGTCTGGATAGTCCTCTCTGACTGCCCATCTGTCTGGGGATGATATGCAGTACTGAACTTGAGCTGAGTGCCCAAACTCTCCTGCAAACTCCTCCAGAAATGAGAAGTGAAACGACTATCTCGATCTGAGACTATGCTGACGGGAACTCCGTGTATCCTAACAATCTGCCTCACATACATCTCTGCCAGCTTCTCCGTAGACAAACCCACTTTGAAAGGCAAAAAGTGGGCCGACTTGGTCAATCTATCAACAATGACCCAAATCGCGTCTTTCCCTCCTGGAGATCGTGGAAGTCCGGACACAAAATCTATATTAATGTGTTCCCACTTCTACTCTGGAATGGGTAATGGCTGAAGTAACCCTCCTGGTCTCTGCCTCTCGGCTTTCACCTGCTGGCACACTAAGCATCTGGATACAAACTGTGCCACTTCCCTCTTCATGCCATACCACCACACACTCTCTCGTATATCCCGATACATCTTGTTAGCACCTGGATGTATGGAATACTGAGAGCGATGCGCTTCCTGCAACACCTCCTCGCGCAACTCCCCACTAGGCACACACAATCTAACTCCATGCCTCAAGGATCCATCCTCTGCAATAGTGAAATCATCCTCCAATCCTGCTCTCACCTGAGCTCTGATACTCCTCAAAGATACATCATCATACTGTGCTGCCTTGATCCTGTCCATCAAATCTGAGTGTATCTGCAATCCCCACATCTGCATAGCACACCCAGGAACAGTCACCTCAATGCCCAAGCTCTCCAAGTCCTCCAACAGATATCGATCCTGCGTCAAGAACATAGCTACCGGATACCTGCTCAAAGCATCGGCAACTACATTGGCTTTCCCAGGATGATATTGCAAAGAGATATCAAAATCCTTCATCAATTCCAACCACCGACGCTGCCTCATGTTCAACTCCTTCTGCGTAAAAACGTACTTCAAGCTTTTATGGTCTGTGAAGATCTCCATACGCTCTCCGTACAAATAATGTTTCCACAACTTCAGGGCGAATATGACAGCTGCCAACTCCAAATCATGGGTAGGATAGTTCTTTTCATGAAGACGCAATTGCCTGGATGCATAGGCAATCACTTTCCCATGCTGCTGAAGAACACAACCTAAACCCTTCCCCGATGCATCACTATAAATAGTGAAACCTCCGGACCCTGATGGCAACGTCAAAATAGGAGCAGACGTCAACCTCTTCTTTATCTCCTCAAAAGCAAACTGGCAATCCTTCGTCCAAACAAACTCCATATCCTTCCTTGTGAGTCTGGTCATCGGCTCGGCAATCCTCGAAAAATCTTGCACAAACTTCCTGTAATAGCCTGCCAATCCCAAGAAACTCCTGATCTCTGCTACTGAACTCGGAGTCTTCCAAGATTCCACTGCTGAAATCTTCTTCGGATCTACTGAAATACCATCACCAGTCACAACATGCCCCAAGAATTCTACTTTGTCCAAGAAAAACTCATATTTGGACAACTTCCCATACAGCTTCTCCTTCCTCAGCACATCCAACACAATCCTCAAATGCTCCTCATGCTCCTCCGGTATCCTCGAGTATATGAGTATGTCGTCGATGAACACCACCACGAACTTGTCAAGGTACTGGTGGAATACCTTGTTCATCAAGTTCATAAATACCGCCGGTGCATTAGTCAAACCAAACGGCATCACCATAAACTCGTACTGACCATACCGAGTTCTAAAAGCAGTCTTCGGTATGTCCTCCGGCTTCACCTTCACTTGATGGTAGCATGATCTCAAATCTATCTTAGAAAATACCTTCGTACCACTCAACTGATCAAACAGGTCATCAATCCGTGGCAAAGGATACTTATTCTTGATAGTGAGATTATTCAAAGCCCTGTAATCAATGCACATGCGCACCGATCCATCCTTCTTCGGTACAAACAATACTGGGGCTCCCCATGGTGAAGAACTCGATCTGATAAATCCCTTATCCTACAATTCGTCCACCTGCTTCTTCAACTCGACCAGCTCACTGTTGTTTACTCTATAGACATGCTGTGAAATTGGTTCTGCACCTGGCACCAAGTCTATAGAAAATTCAACATCTCGATCTGGCGGCAATCCTGGCAATTCTTCAGGAAACACATCCAAGAATTCTGCTATCAACGGATGTGGCAACTCCTTGTCTTCTACCATAGCTCCATAAATAATGCCTTCGTCCTGCTCCGCAGCTCCTCTAGTAAACTCGAACTCTGGCTCTCCTGGCGGACCAAACAAAACTCTACCTCCTCTACAGTCTATGCTAGCACGGTGCCTACTCAACCAATCCATCCCAAGTACAATGTCATAGCTTGAAAGTGGCATTACAAGTAGACACGCACTCAACTCCCGGCCTCCCAGAGTAACTCTTCGATCCTTGCAAATATCATTAATCAGGATAATGCCTCCCCCGGTCATGATCTTGCAAGTCCTAAGCAAAGACTCAGCTACCAAACCATGCTTTAGAGCAAAAGAAACAGATACAAAACTATGGGAAGCACCACTATCAAACAAAGCTAAAGCTGGAATGGAATCAAGAAGAATAGAACATGCGATGACATCTCCGGTGGGTTCCTCCTCTTCGATGGTCATAGCAAACGCTCGTCCCTGTCGAGCACCTTCCTGCTGTTGATGCTGGACAAAACGCTGCTACTGTGTCGAAAGCGGTCCCCTCGGCTGTGCTGCAGGTGGTCTCGTCTGTGTCCTCGGAGCTGGAGCTGCTCCCTGAACTACACGACGAGGACACTCCCTCGATTGATGCCCTTCAGTACCACAATACAAACAAACTCCTAACCTCCTTCTGTAAACTTCCCAGATGTGGCCAGGCTTCTTACAAAAGTTGTATGGAGCTTGCTGTAACTGTCTCTGCTGCTGAGGTGCCTGGTGAAAAGGCGCTCTAGCTAGAGTCTGGTTCTGCTGTGGCTGCTGGAAAGGTCTGGACTGGAAATGAGGACGTTTGGCAGATACTGCACTGCCGTTGGCCCCCAGAAAAGAATCACGGTCTCTCTTGGTCTTCAAACCCAGATCCCGCTCAACCTTGCGTGCCTCCGCAAGTATCTCCGAGTATGTCCCATAAAGAGACGAAATGAGGTTCAATATGGCACAAGATGTAAGATATCAAGGAAAGGACAGTTTAAGGGATCAAGTATCAATGTCAAAGGAGAATAGTTGAATCAAAAGAATATTCCTAGATGTGATTGAGTATCTCAGCCTATATCCTATATCCTATCGCAGGCTCGCAGTAGTACAAATAAGTTGTCGCACTACCACGACATCACATACTTGTGAAGCTAGACCTGCATGGGCCACCACTAAAAACGTGTCACGACCCGTACCCGATGTAAGGATACTAGTCGGAAACAACGCCCAGCCTACGCCGCAGAATCGGCGGTAGAACGCTGTCTAGATAGTCTATCTAAAGTAATGAACCACCAATAATGATAGAATACTCAATCACAGAACTAAGATAGAATGAGCACGAATTATATAAGAATAGAATAGTCATCATACAACTCATGAGTTTAAAATAATACACCAATAAGTCTGAAGAGTAACAAATAAGCTGGAGACAAATCCAGTATAAAAGAATACTATCATACTACAAAGCTACAACTCCAGGGTCAACTGTCTCAGTTGGGATAAGTCCCTCTTGAGCCAGGGTCTCCGAATCTAAACCCAGAACATCCTGGGGTCCATAATAGGTAGGGTACTCCTCAGTGTCATCTGGAAAAATATATCCAGTCAGGAAAGGAGCAGAGTACATCTCTAACAGCAGTTCTAATCCATGATAAAAACTATGTAACAGTAAATAGCTGTGGATAAACAAGATGCACAAAATAGATACAAGAGATATATAGACAATAAGGAAATACTGGAAAAAAATACAATAATGAACAATATGCCAATAAAACAATAATACTAATGACTAAGTATGTGAGTACTAGCTTAACATGTGATCGGCTTGGGCAAGATACAATGCGGCCTGGCTAATCATACGTGCGGTGCATGATCAACACTATTCGCTTACCAATACTTTATTCAATAGTGATTTGATCACATATCTATACTAATACTCCCCACCCCCAACTGGTATAATAGATCCAACCACGGTATGCTATGGCACTAGATTCCCCAAGAAGATAGCTAGTCTCCTCGAGAATCGGTGTCTGTACATGTACAAGATAACCAATGAAACAATACTTGCACCATATATACCATATACCAAGGAATAACATCTCATGACGAGATCTGGATATACCAATCCGTGTAACCATAGTGTCGAGAGAAACATGTAAATCTACAGTAGATACAACGAACATAGAGGATATCATAAATGAGAAACTATCAGAGAATGTACTCGCCTGAAGTCCAAAGAACAGTCTTACAGATGTCTGACTCGGTACCTCGAAGACCTAGATATAGAATACCACATTAAAACAAGGTCCCGGAAAGAGAACAAGTCAAACTAGTCAACTCCTAGGTCAATAAATAAATTCTAAGTCAAAAGTCAACTATGGTCAACTCTAAAGTCAACTAAAGTCAAACCAAGGTCAACCTCACAAGAAATCTATATAAATAATATAGAAATAAAATACAACAATTTAGGAATAAAAATTAGATCCCAAATCATACTCACACAAAGTATACTACTAATACAAATAATATATACCCTAAAATAATATATATACAAACCAATATGTATACAAATAACATAATATATTATTACAAATATTATACAAAACACATATATATACACATATATATATATATATACAATAATAATCATAATACATATATATAAATAAATAATTATATACTTATATATATATGCACATATAAACTTATAATTAAATACTAATAGTTACAACACATGCACATATTAATGTTCATATTTTACATGGCTAGAAGCACACCTAAAATATATACATTAATATACAAATAATTACATAATAATTATAAATAATATAATTACACAATTAAACACATAAATATATTTTATAAAACATTTATGTATAATTTATACTATTAACATAAGTACATATATAATTACATGCAAGAAAGCTACATATTATATTTGTACATCATATTAGCACACACAAAAATATATAGATCTATGCTACAATAATTATTATAATAAATACACAAAATAAATATATAATATATATATATATTTATTAATTATAATTGAAGAATTTAAACCATACATAATTAGATCTATTCAAAAATTCACACAATTGGAGAGTATCACACCGTATCCCACTAGATCTAGGATACGCATGTGACACGAGTCTAACACACAACTAATTATACCCCGAAGGATACAAACAAATCATAAATAATATTTATGAATAAATTAAAGTATCAAAAGTAGATCTATGTGTCCGTGTCAAAATACGACATGTTCAAAGCCCCGTGTCGGAGGAAACCCCCAAAATGACACGTATCACCAAATAGTTGGGATACGAACCATAAGTACCAAATTATGGACATGACACTAGCCCCAAACACATAAGCACATGTCCAATTGATCTATAGGATCAATTGACACATACAACAAAATGTAAATTCGGAATTCCAACAAAATTGACACAAAAAGTACCATAACTTTCTCCATGGGTCTCCTATGAACATAAAACAAAGTCCTATGGGTAGTACATACATATAGGTTGATTTTACATGATTAAATCTCAGATTTAGAAGCTATTTTAATGGAAAAAACTGAATTATACCTATTGTGAGATGGATTCCCAATGAAACCTCCAATTGAGATGAACTTGCTTCCAAATTGTAGATCCTTACTCCTCTTTGTAGATCCTTGCTTCCTCCTTCTAGATCCTTGCTTCTCAACTTTCTAATGGTGAATTGGGAAGAATTTGGGATGAATTTGGTGGGGAATTGGAATGGGAATGGAGGGAATTTGGGAGTGGAAAATTCTAGATCTAAATTGGAAATGAGAATGAGAGGAGAGAGAAATTCCCCCCTCCTAATATAGGCCGACCATGCCCCCTTCCCCAAGCAATTATAAAATATCCAATGTACCCCTTGGGGCCTCTCATGAAGAAATAAATAAGGAAGGAAGCTTCTAGTCTAATCACTTAATTAATTTAATCCATCTCCTTAATTATGGACTTTCTAAATGGGCCAAGTCTAACTATTTAATTGATGTTGGTCCATGGGTCCAAACTACACTAGTTGGGTCTACTAAAATAAGTCCAAAATAATTAAATAACATCCAACAACAATTAAATAATACAACAAAAATTATTTACCATGCACAATATTTATTTAAATAGGAAATTACTAAAATACCCTTTTTCCTAAAATGTGGTAGTGACACCTTTAGTGTTTTCATAGTTTGCTGAAGTGTCTATTAAGATCTTCAGTGTTCAGCTTGGACCACGAATGATGTTCTCATGTGCATTTCTCCTAGACGGTTACAGTAGTTTTACCCTTTAGTACCTTGTACTATCATACTGTTTGCTACTGGCATGCTATTTTTTGTACCTTTTTATGTCCCCTGAGGATCTTGTCCCTTGCTAGATTTAGACGAGGAGGATTATCCTGAGGTGTACGGTTCAAGCTTTCACATAGGAGCCAGAGTTGCAGCGGAGGACGAGAATCTTCCAGAAGAGTTTACTTGATCCATTTAGGATCCTCACTCATGGGTTCGATGTCATTACCTAGTTAGCAGACATCCGGACCTATTTATCTTACTATTTTTCTTTTACATTTCAGTACTTGTATTAGAGGGTTGTTTCTCGTGAGACTCTTTTTATTTCTGCACATTGTTATCTTTTCAGACTTACTTCTTTTATGAATAATAGTAGACTTGATTATCTATATGTGCTTCATGTTTCCTTTTCTATGGATGTAGCATCCTCTACCAAAGTATTGTATAATAATAATAGATAAATAAATAAATAATATACTAGTAAACTTTTATGACAGGTTAGTTAGGAAATACTAAGTATAGTTCTGTAATGGCAATAATGTAATAATAGACTTCATATGGCTCGAAGAGGATCAGAATAAGAGTTAGAATCAACTTTAGGCTTTTTTAGAATTTCTTGGATTTTTCTAGAAGGGTAATTAAAACCTAAAAGACGTAATTGTTTAGGGCTTCCATGATTTACTGTATGACCATACATGCATATTTCTTTACAAAATATTTATTATAGGGTCAAAAGGAATAAATATAAGTTATATAATTTATTTGAAATTTTTTGGAATTTATTTGAATTTATTTGGTTTTAAATTAGGCTAATAACTAATTTTCTAGGACTTCTAGAATTTATTATGCAATCCTAGAGCATAAAATGGCCCCAAGTATTTTTTTAGGATTTACAATAATAATTTACATTTTTTTGAATTTTCTAATATTTTTACACAATTATTTGTAGTTATTAGAACTAATTAAAACATGATTTCTGGTAGTTAAAACCCTTTCTTCTAATTAAATACCTAGTCAGCCAAACTGGGCCAGAATTTCAGCCACCCGCCACCCAACAGTGGGCCAAGCTATCATGCACCGCCTCTTGAAGTGTATATATATGTCTATTTCTTTAGGGTTTTCTACTAAATTTTACTTATAGAGGGGGGAGAGAGAGAGAGAGAGAGAGAGAGAGAGAGAGAGAGAGAGGCTTGAGAGAGATTGTTTTTTAGGATTAGTCAACTTCGCGTAGCCATTACTCTTAGTTCTGGACTCCAAATGCATCCCAATTTATTGTGTTAGAACTGTATCGAGGTATAGTTTCTGAATATCTCATTTATTTTCATAAATTATGAGCCTATTTTCCTAAAAAATTCGTAGAGTGTTAGTTGTCCAAAATTTGACATATATCGGTGTTTTTGAGATTTTGGGAGAGCCCGAACTCAGAATCATAAACCGTTTAAAGTTTCGAAAAGCAGAGATGATAAACCACAACATATACTTTTTTCATAATTAAATATGCTAGTTTACTATTCTAGAAAATTTGTTCAACAAATATATAATCAAGGAACCACGTAAAACTATCATCTTTGCACCATATTGGTCATAACACTTTACCAACTTATGATTTTGTGATACTGTCAATTCCAATATTTAGGTAGAACTAAAAATAATTTATTTGAAATTTATTTGAATTTATTTGGTTTTAAATTAGGCTAATAACTAATTTTCTAGGACTTCTAGAATTTATTATGCAATCCTAGAGCATAAAAGGGCCCCAAGTATTTTTTTAGGATTTATAATAATAATTTACATTTTTTTGAATTTTCTAATATTTTTACACAATTATTTGTAGTTATTAGGACTAATTAAAACATGATTTCTGGTAGTTAAAAACCCTTTTTCTAATTAAATACCTAGTCAGCCAAACTGGGCTAGAATTTCAGCCACCCGCCACCCAACAGTGGGCCAAGCTATCATGCACCGCCTCTTGAAGTGTATATATATGTCTATTTCTTTAGGGTTTTCTACCAAATTTTACTTATAGAGGAGAGAGAGAGAGAGAGAGAGAGAGAGAGAGAGAGAGAGAGAGAGGCTTGAGAGAGATTGTTTTTTAGGATTAGTCAACTTTGTGTAGCCATTACTCTTAGTTCTGGACTCCAAATGCATCCCAATTTATTGTGTTAGAACTGTATCGAGGTATAGTTTCTGAATATCTCATTTATTTTCATAAATTATGAGCCTATTTTCCTAAAAAATTCGTAGAGTGTTAGTTGTCCAAAATTTGACATATATCGGTGTTTTTGAGATTTTGGGAGAGCCCGAACTCAGAATCATAAACCGTTTAAAGTTTCGAAAAGCAGAGATGATAACCCACAACATATACTTTTTTCATAATTAAATATGCTAGTTTACTATTCTAGAAAATTTGTTCAACAAATATATAATCAAGGAACCACGTAAAACTGTCATCTGTGCACCATATTGGTCATAACACTTTACCAACTTATGATTTTGTGATACTGTTGTTTGTGGTGGTTTTAAACGAAAGAGATGAAAGTGTATTTCAATGGCAGGGTTTATACGAGACCCGTGCCCTTTGGTTCACAAACAAACTTGTACAATTTGATCCTATGCGAGGATGTGGGAGTACAATTTATTTAATCTGGGTAAAAATTGCTATAGGTGTCTGATCTGCGATCGATCACTTTAGCCCTTGGACTACACGATGTTAAAGAAGTGCCGTGGAAGATAGGATGCAGCTTCGGAGGTTGCAAAGGTGGGTGGATGCCCGATGCTGAAGGTCGTCGCTCCCTATTCCTTGCCTGAGCTCTGTATTCTTCTCTCTCTCTCTATCTCTCCCTCTTGATCTCCGGTTCGATGACCTTGTTCGATTCTTCTTTCAAAGTTTCAACCTTTGATCTGATGTTGGTATTCTTGACCAAATTTTCTGACCTTGTTCCCCATTGACAGGGGCCTCTATTTATAGAGTCTTTGGTGACAGCGACCATTCCGTTGGTATAGCAACCGAGGAGTGGAAAGTACAGCACCCTTTTACACAACGGTTAAAGTAACCAATGCCTACGTATAGATGATCTTTTGACTGAGCGGGTGACATGGGTCCAACGAAGGGGACACAACACGTACGGTTGCTACTAAGATCACAGCGTAAAAGCCACGTGGGTAGGTATCCATTGTGTAGAAGAGGTTGGCGTAGAAGCCAAATATCCGTCACCATGGCATAGAAGCCAAGTAGGCATAAAAGCCGAACATGCATAGAAGCCGAGCAGGCATAGAAGCCGAGTAGGCGTGAAAGCCGAGTAGTCGTAGAGACTGAGTGGTCGTAGAGACTGAGTAGGCGTAGAAGCCGAGTGAGCACAGGCCCTGAATGGGCGTAGAAGCTGCTGCATATCGTGCCAGAATAGGCGTAGAAGCCGCTTGAGCACAGATCCTGAATGGGCGTAGAAGCCGCTGCGTACCGTGCCAGGGTGCTGATGTGGACGTCTTTAGCCGAAATTACGGCTTTTGGAGATATAATCAAATCTTTGACAGAGATTTGCCATCATCCTGTGCATTAAATGCGGAGACGTGCCTTGAGGGGAAACTGTCACTGCTTTGTGCGTTTTGACGGAGGGACGTGCCTCGAGCCCTGTACGAAGCACAGCTTTTGACGTGGCAGGCGGTTTGTCTTCCGCGGAGCGTAAAACAGCCCATGTTTGCCTGTATAAAACAAGGCAGCGTGTTCCCTTTGTACGCGAAAGAGCGGTTTACGTCGGGAGATTTTAGTAAGCGCCGGTTTGGTGATATTTTAAACAAATCCTCTGCATTAAATGCCGAGATCTGCCATCATTACTGTGGGGCATGTCCCGAGTGGTCTGCGATCATTTCCAGCCGTCGTTTGGGTAGCCGTGCAGCACTTTCTGTCAGGAGTCAGAGGTCAGTTTTTACTGTGCGACTGGACAGTTTCTTTTTCGGGAAGACGAAGCATTCCTCGTACGCTTTAATGCTGCTTTGAGAGCGGCTGGGTTTTATGCCATGGAGGCGATAAAGAACCCTGTTTTACGCTGGATGGCTCTGAAGGCCTCTGTTTACGCTGCTCTGCATTAAGACGCTGCGTAGATCTTTCAAGCGTATTTTTCATGCTTCTACAAGGCCCCCTTCAAAGTTTTTAAATTCCTCGGAATTTGAAACGCTTTGAATGAAGCATGAATGGCCCCTCGTAACTCGAAACATTTCTGAATGGAGCGGTGAAACGGTCGATGCTGACTTTATGGCAGATTTATTGGGGACCGCTGTGATCTCTTTTGCCTATAAAAGGCTGGGGGGGTGAACCTGTTTTCACCATATACCCATTGTCATGCAGAGATGATCGCCGGAGTTCGTCGGGTCGATCTGAGGAAGAAGGAGATCATGTTCTTCCAGCATGTAGGGAGCCGTAAAAGACGGCGTCTTCGAGCAAGTGTCCACTGCAACGATGGATCATGGAAGGACATCTTAGCCTCCCTTGCTCGGGATAATCAGCAACTTTGTATGGCGTTGCCCCAGGAGAGAGGAAGGGTCATATTTGACCATACTGCTTGCAAGCAGTGCCTTCTCTCGATGCCTCTGGTGACGAGAGGCAGACAGACCGGCTAGCGTCCCGGTTTGAGCGACGCACGGAGCATAGAATCTGCAAAATCTATGCAGGCCCAATTCTGTATCCGTCCGCCGTTGATCATTGCCATGTCAGTCGGTTTGCGGCAACCGACTGTCTGCTGGGGAAGATGGATGAAGAATTGAGGCCCAGTGAGAGCCTGCCAGAACAGCTTCTGGGCGATCTTCAGACGACGAGGGGGGATCTCCTTTGTAGATGGAGTTTCCCTCAGATGTAATCATGAAAAATAGAGAAAAAACCCTTGTAGATTGGATTTCCCTCATATGTAATCATGATTTTAATCTTTAATAAAATCATCTTCTTCTCCATATGATCGTCTTGCCATACGTTGCTTGTGAAGTCTGAATATGTGCAGCTTCAATACGTCTGAATCTTTACGCCGACTCTGATAGAAAGAGTATTAGGCCCTGTCCTTCACGCATAGCGAATAGTCAATAGAACGTTGCTGAGCATTTTTTGAACACTTAGAACTGTCCTGTTGCTAGGACTGAGGGACGGCGTAGGATTTCTGAACTGTTGCCTCTCTGATGAGCGAAATTTCGTCTTTGTTCAGAATTCGTCTTCAAGAATGATCTCTCGAAACTCCCTTGGAACAGGGTCGAGGTTTTTTGGCTGTCAAACTGAGTTGCCACTTTGATAGACGAGATGTTCAGACTGGAATCTGGATAAACCTCCAGTTTTCTGGACCCGAGAGGAGTAATTTCTCAATGTTTGAACTCTGTATACCTCGGGTACTTGGGATTCTTTGGGTCAAGAACGAGTATCTTCTGTGTGAACTCTTTGCAATTGACCGCTTTGGGACTGTTTGGATATGCGGAAAGTCGTGGAGCGAGAAATCATGTCTGTAGCCTCTTGAGCGTAAAACACCATCGAGCGTGAAATCGTAGACTTATGGTTCCTGAGCGTGAAGTCGTAGGTTTGTTGCCTCTCGAGCATAGAATGCTACCGAGCACAAAGGCATCCGGGCAAGAAAAAACCATAGACTTGTAGCTGTCGGACGTAAAGCCGTTAGATTCGTAGCTGTCGAGCGTAGAAAAGCTCCTTTAGCGTAGGACTGTAGATCTGTAGCCTGTGAGCGTAGAACACTATCGAGCGTGAAATAGTAGACCTGTGGTTCCTGAGCGTGAAGTCGTAGGTTTGTTGCCTCTCGAGCATAGAATGCTACCGAGCACAAAGGCATCCGGGCAAGAAAAAACCATAGACTTGTAGCTGTCGGACGTAAAGCCGTTAGATTCGTAGCTGTCGAGCGTAGAAAGCTCCTTTAGCGTAGAACTGTTGATTTGTTACTCCTGAAAAGAAAATTTCTTCTAGCGTGAGGTTTGCGGATCTGTTGCTGCTGAGCGTAAACTGAGCGCCACCGAGCGTGAGATCATCGATTTGGTATCTGTTGAGCGTAAAAGTCATGGATTTGTGGCCTCTCGAGCATAAAAGCTACCGAGCACAAAGGCATTCGGGCGTAAAACCGTAGACTTATAGCTGTCGAGCATAAAATCGTAGATCCGTTGCTGTCGAGCGTAGAAAAGCTCCTTTAGCGTAGAGCCCGCTGAACCGTTTTGTTGGAAAATCCTTTCGAATTCGCTGACCGTCCGTCTTTCGAGGGTAGTGGGCTGACGTAGCATCCAATCATAACCAACTATTAATTGCAAGATTTGGTTAGGGTCTCGAGGGGTTCGTCCGAGGATTCGAGGAGTCGACCCGGACTGTATATATATCCCAAGCTTTTTGAGAGAAAAACTTTTTATCTGTCTTCTGCGAAAGAGATCTTTCGACTGTTCGAGTTTTTCTTCGTTCCTTCTCCGAGCACTTCGAGTCTTCAGAAATGGCGTCGAAACAAACCCCCTCCGCTAAGGGAAAGAGCATAGGTTCTTCTTCTCATTCTTATGTCTCGACGAGGGAATCTCCGGTCGGGCAAGGTGAACTTCCCTCTGAGGGGAGCATCCCGCCGACGACTAGCGCACCCGGCTTTAGAGGTAGAACTTTTTGGGATGACATAAACGACAAAAAATCCTTCGTACACGTTAAACGTGACTGCGCTAGGTCGTCTTCTGTGCTGATAGCCTCTTTTGAGAAAGATGACGCACGGAGGTGTTTTCATCTTTTACGCCCACATTTCTAATATGTCAGCGTAAAGACTCCATATTTTCGTAACTCTGAGCGTAAATAGCTCGGGCTACCGAAAATTGGCGTATTTCGTAAAATTTGAATTTTACGTTTTGTGGAGGAGACTTCCGGCGTAAGGTGACCAAATTTGTACAATCTTGGCGTAGAGCACAGACTGTCGTTTTCTTGGTCCGTGTGTTCGTGCCAGACTTGTAATGACATATCTTCTTTGCATTATCTTGCAGTTGATCTGGGTGAGTCCCCATTGGCTGAGGTGATGGGCTCCGCTGCCGGGATGCTGCACTCAAACTATCTGGAGGATCTGTCCCATGTGGCATTTCCCATCTCTGGACCCCAGTATCCTGAGGGAAGGGAGCTCCTGATATCGGCCCAGGGTGAGCGAATGCTGTTGAGTATGATCAAAGGCGAACCCTTGGTACGTGTAGATGGGGAGCAGTTTATAAAGCCGGCTTTCCTTTTTGGGGACATGATTGATAAACAGTCCCAGACGAAGCCCAAAAGGGAGCCTTGGGTTTTCCCTGCCGGGGATTTGGTCTTGTACCTGCCGACGATGCCGAGGGATTATCCCATCTCGGCCTTCTTCCATGCGACGCATCCCAGGAAGATGTCATGGAAGCTGACTCCTGATCTTCACGGGAAGCCGGGGAAGATCTTTTATCTGAAAGGCGCTGACCAGGGGTCGTTTGTTAGTCGCCCTTCTGGCGTTGTGACGCTGTTCCGGGGACTGTGCCCGGGTAGTGTCCCGAGTGAAGTTAGCTCGGTGATCCAGCCTGTCCAGCTGTCGACCTTCTGTAACGACTTCATGAGTCGAGGTGGGGTGTATCCCAAGGAAAATCCTCGGTGCAATGGGTGGATCGCCCCAACGAACTCCCGATAGAGATGCCTAGTTGACTGGGCCTTGACGCACTTCCGAAGAGAGCTGGAGGGCATCGGACTATATGCCGCCGTGAGTGCGACGAGTGTTGGGTTGCCTCCCAATGCTAATTTGTTCTTGGCACTGATGGAGCGGTATATTCCGCTCACCGGGACCTTCGCCACTCCACTGGGGGAGTTGGGATTGGTGCTCCACGAGATGGCAGTTGTCTCGAGACTGCCGATGGGGGATACCCCATATGAAGAGTACGTTCCCACCAACCGGGAGTTGGAGGATTTGGACCCTCGGGTGGCGGAAGTATATCAAGAGCTAATGTGTCAGTACTTTGCGTGCACCACTTTTTATGACGAGCCCTCTGATTTGGCCCACACCACTAAGTGGATGTCCTACCTCTTCTTCCATCGGGCTTGGGCCACCAAGTCGGAGAAAGCTTCGGGGGGCAAGAACGAGCCCGTGAACTGCTTGGGCGTCCTCAGTGCCCAGGTCGTTGCGGCTCTTATGGAAGACGCCAAGGCTCCCGATCAGATTCTCGTTGAGGGGGTAGGAAAGTACCCCGAAGGTACAAAGGCCTACAGTTATTTGAGGTGCTGTCGCAGCCTCTGTCTAAGGAAGCCCAGCTGGCTGGTTTCCTCTCCATATGGCTGCGTCGAGTGGTGGTGCCCGGTATCGCGTCTGCAGATCGCATTCACCGGAATATCCTATGGCCCGCAGTGCGTCTGGTGTTTGGGGCAAGACTGGGCTTGCTTCCTGCCATGGTGTGCCGTATACAGGCTGGCCTGAGGGCCATGACTGATGGGTTGCTCTCTGATGAATCTCGGCGTGAGAGTTTTCCCAGGGTGGAATTACCATACTTGTACCTGATGGGATGGTTAATTCTCCAAAATCCCCGGGTGATGTCTCCCGGTTCCGGTAGCAGCTCAGGGGGTATATTCCTGCTGAATTACAGGGATTCCCTCTGGAATGTGAATACAGTCTTAGACTGTCGACTGGCGTTGAACCTCAGCCACGGCTGGAAGATCCTTTGTACTCCCCCTCCTGTGCATCATAACCAGTCAGGGCTGTGGCTTGAGGATTCAGGTCGAGAGAAGACCGTTCTTTCTCCGAAGGCGTTTAATTGGTTGGTCTGTATTAGACCTTCCCATCTGCTGTATAGGAGCGAAGACCATTGCTTCTTCGAGCCCTACCTGCCTAGTCGGTTCGCCAGGCAGTTCGGGTACGACCAGTTGTATGTGGGCAACGCCGTCACCAGCTTCAGGTCCAGGGGTGGACTCATTGATGGAGCTAGAGGGTGGCAATATTTTATCATGGGTTGTACGGGAGCAATTTTTATCGTACCGGTCGTTTCAACCTTTACGGAGCTGCGCATCCTTCACTCCTACGCCCAGTTTTATGTAGCGGTTAACACTTTTCATCGCGATTTCGACAGGCATGGGAGCTTCAGGGTGCCTTCTGTCAAGCCTGGGGGAAGGGTCGAAGTCCCCTCGGTTTCTTCTAACGAGGGGGAGGAATCTGGTACTCCGGACGAGCCTCTGGTGTCGTTGCCGAGGTGTGTGGTGCCTCTGCCGGCGGGGGCTCTGGTAGTCTCTTCTGGGAAGCGACGGGCTTCTGCTCCGAAGGAAGCTTCCCTTCGTAAGAGAAGGAAGGAGACGGTTGCTCGTCCTCTCCGCATTCCTGGTGTTGAGGCTCCCGGGAATGAGCCTGCATCTCCCTGTATTAGGGACGATTCTTTGGCCGGAGGTTCCTCGCCTTTCAGAGGGGGACCTTCTACAGTTCTGGCTGGCGGCACCGGAGAACCCTTACGGGAGGCTGCTGTCGCTGCGGCTGCTCCAAGCAGCGAAGCGGAATTGCCTGCGTGGCCCCAACAGATGGGAGAATCTCCCCGGAGGTCAGCAGTGGGGGGAGTTACTTCTGTGTTAGCGAGCGCGCTTAGCGAGACTCCGGCTGATGAACCTCGACCGCGTCTCGGGGAAGGCTTGACCGAACTCTTGGCGATGTCGGTCGGCCCACCTCCTTCTCCAGGTATGACAGTTCGTATCGCGTCATTAAGGCGTGGTTTAGCTACATCTGCTGCAGATGCGTCGTATATGCCGTTGGCTCCGGGTAAAATGTCGTTTTGATGTCTCCTTCTAGGAGAATTACCACTGTGTCTGACATTTTGCTTTCTCGTCCTCTTTTCAGGGGATGACGTCCACGGGGAGTACGGCATTGAAGCGCCTTCCGGCTTTGTTCTGGCTCCTGGCGGTGACGTGGAGGCGCCGGATTTTGAGGCAGAAGTGTCTTCGGGGGCTAGCTCGCCCGGAGAGGTTTTGTCGTCTCAAGGGGAGGATGAACCGGTCATCGTGACCTCGCCTGTCGCGAGTATGCCAATGACTTCAATTGTCGCCATCGCACCTTCTTCGGCCGTGCCACCTGTTGAGGCGGCGGTGGCCACCTCGTCTGCAATTGTGGCCACTCCGGGCGCTCAGTCGGGTCTAGTCGCGTTGATCGAGCAGCATACCAGCCTCGTCTACACTGGCTTAAAAATGATGATACCGATGGTGTTGGCGAAGAACCTTGACTTCGAGCTCCTGAAGAAGACTTCTCAGCTTTCGATCGAGGTTGTCAGGGGGCTTGGCAATCTTGGAGTAGCTGATGCTCTGGAGGCGGTGGTTAATGGTTTAGAGCAACCCATTAACGAATACTTGCAGCGGACTGAGGGCAGCCTGGATGCTGATGTCCAGGCTCAATACGACCTCATGACTGAGCGGCTCGCTACGAAGCTTGAAAGCCTGGACAACTCTATCCAGACGCATAAGCTGGAGATAGATAGGAGAAGAGTTGTTGTGGAAGAAGCCCTTGCCGTTTAGATGCAGTGTCAATCCGAGCACGAAGGGAATGCGGCGAGGGCCTCCAAGCTGAAGGAAAAACTTGCTCGGGCAGAGGAGTGGGCTTCCCAGTCGTTGGCAGGTTTGGAGGTAGCGATTGGTCGACTGAGCGAAGCGCGACAGGATCTGGACCGTACGGAAACTGCCCGTGCGGGCTGTCTTCGGGCAAGGGCTAATCTGACCTTTACGCATACCCCGGAGGCACGGCTGGAGCAGGCTCGTGCCGATGCCTTGGCCCTTAGGAATGAGAGGATAGCTGTACTGGAGCGGCAGATTCATGGCCTGATTACTCCGTCATCTTGATGTATCCCTTCCTATGTAATTCTGCCTTCTTCTGGAATGAATAACAGCGACTCTTTTCTGACTGTTGTGGACCCGTCATTTCGGAATGTAAATGACAGTTTTTTTTTTTTGGCGAGAGTGATATCAGAGGTAGTATGATAATTCTCGATAAACTCCTCTAGCAGGATATACCTATTCAGCGGTCGTACAGACATGATAGGATAAGACCTAACTAGTTTCTTTTTTGGCGAGTGATTTTGTCAGAATTGAGATTCCCGCTATATTCCGCCCGAGCAGGGGGGTTAAGCGTAGTACCTTTTCAGGAATTTGCCGTTGATGGGAGCCATTAATAGGTCTCCGTTGGGCTGGGCTATCCTGTAGGAGCCGTTTGAGAACGTTGTCTCGATCACGTAAGGGCCTTCCCATTTGGGATAGAATTTGCCTTTACTTCTGTGAGTTAGGATCATCGGCCTTCTCACGGCTAGAACTAGCTCGCCGACCTTGAACACCCTTTCCTTTACTTTATGGTTGAAAGTCCTGGAAATGCGTGCTTGGTAGAGCGCGATGCGCTGTTGAGCTTGGAGGCATTTCTCGTCTAATCCTTCTAGCTCTTGGAGTCTTAACAGGTCATTCTTTTCTCGAGTTAGCTCATTGGTCACGGCTATTCGGAGCGACGGGATCTGGACTTCAACAGGGAGGACTGCTTCGCTCCCGTAAACCAGCGAGAATGGGGTGCAGCTTGTCGGTGTCCGTACTGTTGTGCGGTATGCCCAGAGACATTCGCCCAGCTTTTCGTGCCAATCCCTTTTATTCAAAAGACGGATTTCTTTAAGAGTTTGATAATGGTTTTGTCGAAAGCTTCCGCCAAACCATTAGCAGTTGGATAGTACGCCGTAGAGGCAATATTGTGTATCCGGTTATTATCGTAAAACCGATGAAACGCTTGGCTGATGAACTGGGGCCCATTGTCGTGGATTATCCTCCGGGGTATCCCGAAGCGATAGATGACGTGATGCTTGATGAAGCTGATTACGTTGGACGCCTTTACCTCAGCGAGAGGGATTGCTTCGGCCCATTTGGAAAAGTAGTCCGTGATGGCCAGTATGAACTGGTGACCCCCGGAAGAGGATGGGTGAATAGGACCGATGATATCCATCCCCCATGCTTCGAAAGGCCAGGATGCGACCGTAGGGTGTAGATGTTCTGACGGTTGATGTATGAAGTCTGTATGAACCTGACAGGCTCTACAATGCCTTGCATACCGTATCGCGTCTGCGATCATAGTAGGCCAGTAATAGCCCATCCTCCTGATGCGGTATTGTAGCTTAGGCCCGGGTTGATGCGCTCCGCATACGCCGTCGTGAACTTCACGGATCATCTATTGTGCCTCGACGCCAGCGAGACATCTTAACAGCAGTCCGTCGTAGGTCCGGCGATACAGGTATTGTGAAGATGCATCAAAGTAGAAGCATAACGATCGTCTCTTGACGGATACTGCTTCTTTGGGGTCCTCTGGCAAGATTCCGTATGCCACAAAATCTATGAAGGGACTCGTCCAATCTCTTGTAGGAGGATCGGCGTTTACAGCGTAGCTGCGTTCTAGGTGACAGCTGTTCTTCACACAGAATAAATCTCTGTTAAGAAGGATTACCGAATCTTGCCTTCTTATAGGGGTAGCTAAGTCCGCAGCTAGGCTAGCCAGGGCATCAGCTTCCAGATTCTGAGATCGAGGTACATTCTCTAGGAAGAACCCTTTGAACGTCATGGCTATCTCGACTGTCGCTCGGTGGTAGAGGATGAGGTCTGGATTTCGGACTTCGTATATCCCCCTGACTTGGTTGACGATGAGCAGAGAATCACCGAAAGCTTCCAGGGATTCTACCCCCAGCTCTTTAGCGACTTGGAGCCCGATTAGCATAGCGTTGTATTCTGCCACATTATTGGAGCAGGGCTCACTAAGAGAATATGCTCGGTAGATGACGAGCTGATCCGGAGTAACTAGGACGACTCCCACTCCTGAAACGACGTTTCCCTTAGGACCGACTCTGGAGGCGCCATCGAAAAATAGTCGCCATACGTCACTTTCTCTTGCGAAATTACATTCCGCAACTTCATCGGGGATGTCTTCGTATAGTTTGGAGGTCTCCGGGATTGGATGAGCTGCTAGGAAGTCGGCCAGTGCTTGGCCTTTGATGGACTTCTGTGGGACGTAGACCATGTCATATGGCGTCAGCAGCATCGCCCAAGTTGCGAGTCGGGAGTTAAGGGCACTTGGCTTGCTCATCAGCACCCGGAGAGGGTTGATCCTGGAGATGATATGAATAGTCTAGCCGGTGACATAGTGTCGCGTCTTCTGGACAGCGAACATCAGAGCCAAGCATTCCTTCTCCACTGGGTTGTACCGGTTCGGCCCCGACCATCATCCTGCTGAGATAGCAGATAGCCTGTTCATGGCCCGCATCGTTCTTCTGTGCAAGGAAAGCTCCTAGCGAATGATCCATTGCCCGAACGTACAGCAAGAAGGGTTTTCCCATGACGGAAGGAACCAGAACTGGTGGACTGGTTAGGTAGCACTTGATATCCCCAAACGCTTGCTGACAGGTTTCGTCCCATATGAAGGACACACCTTTCTTCATGAGGTGAGAGAAGGGCTGACATCTCCCCGAGAGGTTGGATATGAATCGCCGGATGTAAGCCAAACGTCCTTGGAACCCCCTGAGTTCCCTCAGATTATGGGGCGGTCGCATTGCTACGATCGCCTGGACTTTGTCAGGGTCTACTTCGATGCCTTTGGCGGTAATGACAAATCCCAGGAATTTGCCACTGGATACCCCCAGAAAGGACTTTGTAGGGTTCATCTTGAGTTGATGCTGGTGCATTAACTCGAATATCGCCCTCAGGTCTCGAATGTGATCACCTTTGAGGCGGCTTTTGACAGCTATGTCGTCCACGTAACATTCCACTGTTTTGCGTAACTGCTCACGGAATATGTTACTCATAGCCCGTTGGTATGTAGCCCCGGCGTTCTTTAATCCGAAGGGCATGACCGTATAGCAATATACCCCCAGTGGTATCCGGAAGGCAGTGCACTTTTCGTTTTTCGGATGCATCTTGATCTGATTGTATCCCGAGAACCCGTCCATAAAAGACATACGCTCGAAGCCGCAGGTGTTGTCGATCATGATGTCCGTGATGGGAAGGGGGAATTCATCTTTGGGGCAGGCCGCATTCAGATCTCGGTAGTCGATGCAGATACGTACATTCCCATTTTTCTTCATGACTGGGACAACGTTGGCGACCCAGTCGGGATGTTGTTCTTTTCGGATGAAACCGCAGGTTATCAACTTCTTGACTTCGTCCTCGATGGCGTCCATCATATCCGGACGAAACCGACGTTGGTGTTATTTCACTGGCTTCGAATCGGTCGAAATATTGAGCTTATGAGTAGCTACCCTCGGGTCTAGGCCTGGCATGTCCTCATAACCCCATGCAAAGACGTCGACATATTCCTTTATCAGCTGTATGATCTCTTCCTTTTCAACTGGGGGAAGATTGTTACTGACAAATATTGGCTTTGGTGAGAGCTCACCCCCAACGTTGACTTGGATAACTTCGTCCTTGGTGGGAGGTTCTCTCTGCTCGAAGCGGAATTCCCACTGTGTATCCATTTGCTGAGCCCAGGGGTCGTTCTCGAACGGGACAAACTTTGTGGTTGTGACTCCATCGGGGATGGAGGTACACATCTGCTCAGAGGTGATATGGACATGGCAGTTTTTGTGGACTTAACATCACTGGCGTGCTTAGAATTTTAAGTACGGATGTTAAGTGTAGATGACAATCAATATCAGAGGTAATATGGACATGATAACTGACGGTCGAAAGTTTTATTCAGAGGTAATATGAACATGACAAACTTTGTGATTGTGACTCCATCGGGGATGGAGGTACACATCTGCTCAGAGGTGATATGGACATGGCAGTTTTTGTGGACTTAACATCACTGGCGTGCTTAGAATTTTAAGCACGGATGTTAAGTGTAGATGACAATCAATATCAGAGGTAATATGGACATGATAACTGACGGTCGAAAGTTTTATTCAGAGGTAATATGAACATGACAAACTTTATGATTGTGACTCCATCGGGGATGGAGGTACACATCTGCTCAGAGGTGATATGGACATGGCAGTTTTTGTGGACTTAACATCACTAGCGTGCTTAGAATTTAAGTACGGATGTTAGGTGTAGATGACAATCAATATCAGAGGTAATATGGACATGATAATTGACGGTCGAAAGTTTTATTCAGAGGTAATATGAATATGACAAACTTTGTGATTGTGACTCCATCGGGGATGGAGGTACACATCTGCTCAGAGGTGATATGGACATGGCAGTTTTTGTGGACTTAACATCACTGGCATGCTTAGAATTTAAGTACGGATGTTAGGTGTAGATGACAATCAGTATCAGAGGTAATATGGACATGATAATTGACGGTCGAAAGTTTTATCCAGAGGTAATATGAACATGATAAACTTTTGTGATTGTGACCCCATCAGGGATGGAGGTACACGTCTGGTACTCTGCCATAGTGATTGTTCCCTTATTTTCTTCCATAAACGTAGAGTTATGACCTTGGCATTGATTAATTCCTGAATTCTCCTCTTTAGTACATAGCAGGCCTCTGTAGGGTGATGAGTGTACTGATGGAAGAGGCAATAATCTGGCTCATTGATTCTGCCGGCCCTCTCGGGGTATCTGATGTCGGGCAGCTGAAGCTTCCGTTCCTTCCTCAATATATTGAAGATTTCTATTATGTCATCTTCTCTGAAGGAGAAAGTTCCTTTTGGTCGTGAGGCTTTTGATGCCTGGGCTTTACGGTCTGCCGGGAAGATAGCCGTTGTTGCATCATCTTTGAATCCCGTGGACATTCTGCCCCTAGCCTTGGGTGCTGTCTTGCTCTGTCGAGGTGAGTTACCCCCAGACACGCTGTGGTCCCCGGTCATAGAAACTGATTCAGCAGTTGTTGTCTTTGGTCGTACAGGATTAGATTTTGAAGTTTTGGGATTAGTCGTATATCCCAATCCGAAACAAGCTTGTTGATGGCGAGAATTACCCTGCAACGGTGTTCGCCTACCTTTTCCATCGTTGAGGCCTTGCCTTGATTTCAAATCATAACCCATGTTCTGTATAATCTTCAAAGCTTGCGGGCTATACCTGTGGATTTGTATTTTCCTACTCTCAGGCTCGCGGAATTCTTCCTGTTCAACCGGATTATTCCGCTTGTGTTTGAAGACTATTGGATGCTGATCGCCGTGGGTAGGAGGGACAACAAAGGTACCATCTTCATATGGTTCATACATCATGATGACATTAGATGTTGATATATCTTCCCATACTATCTCTCTTCGTTTGACAGCTAGGGGTTCTAAAACCTGTTTACGGCTCCTGTCCTTGTCTTTTTTGATTAGATAGGTACGCAGGTCAGGAGGATTTGCCGAAGAAGGAGACGATGGCTTGTATCTTATGTTCTCATCAACGGGTACGCGGAGACTAGGCACCATGGTCTTCCCTATGCCACCCGTATACAACAGGTTGGCCATCTGGGCGGCGGATAATCCCCTGGGAGGGTGTCCTTCCGTTGTCAGAGCTTGTTTTACGCCGAGGGATTGTGCCTGGCGTAATTAGGAGATACGCTCAGTCTGTCGTAAGGTTGGAGTGGCCCTCAGTTGGCCATTAGCTTCTCGCGTAATCTGGAGGGTAGGCAGATCTTTCTCTTGCTGGCGTGAAGGCCAAGTAGTCGAGTATTCGCCTGCTTGTTCCCTCTTGCGGAGATCATAGCGCTCATCTGGTTCATCGTAGAGGCCAGATGTTGCTTTGCGCGTGGTGCGTGATCTGTTCTTCCGATTTGGCGTTGAGGCACCGTCGGAAGTTTTGTCTGTACCGCGCGTAGCGGGAGACTGGTTCCTACGCGTAGAGCGTAGGGAATACTTCTGGGTCAGCGCTGAGGCTTTGCCCGAAGTTTTGTCTGTACCGCGTGTAGCGGGAGACTGATTTCTGCGCGTGTAGCACAGTGGATACTCTTGGGTTAGCACTGAGGCTTTACCAGAAGTTTTGTCTGTACCGCGCATAGCGGGAGACTGAATTTTATGTGCGGGGCACGGAGGGAGCGATGCTACCACCTCATTGGTCGGAGAGATCGGAGAGATCGGAGAGTCCACAGGAACAGGGGAGGATGTCTTGGGCATCCAGACTTTGTGTAGCTTCCTGTTATCTTGGACGGAGAGAGAGTGAGAGCTATCCCCAGTCCGAAGCATGTCTTCGTAGGCGGACTGGTCGAAATGAACGACCAGCGTCTTCTTCACGGTTCCTACAGATACCGCATCGTGTTGAGCAATTACTTCCTCGTCAGAAGAGAAAGATGTCCCCAGCAGAGTCGCCATCTTGTTTGTGGTGGTTTTAAATGAAAGAGATGAAAGTGTATTTCAATGACGGGGTTTATACGAGACCCGTGCCCTTTGGTTCACAAACAAACTTGTACAATTTGATCCTATGCGAGGATGTGGGAGTGCAATTTATTTAATCTGGGTAAAAATTGCTATAGGTGTCTGATCTGCGGTCGATCACTTTAGCCCTTGGACTACACGATGTTGAAGAAGTGCCGTGGAAGACAGGATGCAGCTTCGGAGGTTGCAAAGGAGGGTGGATACGCGATGCTGAAGGTCGTCGCTCCCTATTCCTTGCCTGAGCTCTGTATTCTTCTCTCTCTCTCTATCTCTCCCTCTTGATCTCCGGTTCGATGACCTTGTTCGATTCTTCTTTCAAAGTTTCGACCTTTGATCTGATGTTGGTATTCTTGACCAAATTTTTCGACCTTGTTCCCCATTGACAGGGGCCTCTATTTATAGAGTCTTTGGTGACAGTGACCATTCCGTTGGTGTAGCAACCGAGGAGTGGAAAGTACAGCACCCTTTTACACAACGGTTAAAGTAACCAATGACTACGTATAGATGATCTTTTGACTGAGCGGGTGACGTGGGTCCAACTAAGGGGACACAACACGTACGGTTGCTACTAAGATCACGACGTAAAAGCCACGTGGGTAGGTATCCATTGTGTAGAAGAGGTTGGCGTAGAAGCCAAATGTCCGTCACCATGGCATAGAAGCCAAGTAGGCATAAAAGCCGAACAGGCATAGAAGCCGAGCAGGCATAGAAGCTGAGTAGGCATGGAAGCCGAGTAGTCGTAGAGACTGATTGGTCATAGAGACTGAGTAGGCGTGGAAGCCGAGTGAGCACAGGCCCTGAATGGGCGTAGAAGCTGCTGCATATCGTGCCAGAATGGGCGTAGAAGCCGCTTGAGCACAGATCCTGAATGGGCGTAGAAGCCGCTGCGTACCGTGCCAGGGTGCTGATGTGGACGTCTTTAGCCGAAATTACGGCTTTTGGAGATATAATCAAATCTTTGACAGAGATTTGCCATCATCCTATGCATTAAATGCGGAGACGTGCCTTGAAGGGAAACTGTCACCGCTCTGTGCAATTTGACGGAGGGACGTGCCTCGAGCCCTGTACGAAGCGCAGCTTTTGACGTGGCAGGCGCTTTGTCTTCCGCAGAGCGTAAAACAGCCCATATTTGCCTGTGTAAAACAAGGCAGCGTGTTCCCTTTGTACGCGAAAGAGCGGTTTACGCCGGAGGATTTTAGTAAGCGCCGGTTTGGTGATATTTTAACCAAATCCTCTGCATTAAATGCCGAGATCCGCCATCATTACTGTAGGGCGTGTCCCGAGTGGTCTGCGATCGTTTCCAGCCGTCGTCTGGGTAGCCATGCAGCACTTTCTGTCAGGAGTCAGAGGTCAGTTTTTACTGTGCGACTGGACAGTTTCTTTTTCGGGAAGACGAAGCGTTCCTCGTACGCTTTAATGCTGCTTTGAGAGCGGCTGGGTTTTATGCCATGGAGGCGATAAAGAACCCTGTTTTACGCTGGATGGCTCTGAAGGCCTCTGTTTACGCTGCTCTGCATTAAGACGCTGCGTAGATCTTCCAAGCGTATTTTTCATGCTTCTACAACTGTCAATTCCAATATTTAGGTAGAACTAAAATCTATATTATTTCACACTCAAATCAAGTATTCGAGTCAATTAACTTTTTGGTAACAAAATACCTGGATTAACGTGCCACAAATCCCGAATCTGTAAAGTTTAGTTTCCTTAGACCAAAATATAGAAAGAACATTAAAATCAGAATATAACTAGATTAAAATAGTATTTTATGTTATTTTATTCACAATTAAATAGATTAAAATAGAAAACTTATTTGACCACTTTTATAGGAGTAACTTGTTTTAATTTATGTGACAGGGTAGATCGGATGATATCTTGAGTTGCGACTTTATCTTTTTTCGGGACAGACAAGTATCATTATGACCTATATTGCCGTTATTTTATACTGCATATATCTTCTGTCACCATTACTTCTCATAACATGATATTGTTATTCCTAATTCACCAAGACTGTTACTTGTGCACGAGCGTACCTAATTTTACTTACTTGTCTAGGTTAACATATATTATACTAATCACTGTGAAGGCTCTTCGGATTAACTATTTACTATCTTTACCTGTACTATTATTGTTAAAGTATTTTCTGGTGAGAGAATCGAGCGGGAAATGCTATGAGTATGTATATGGTCTATGTTCTTGAATCACCCTTTTTCTTTGTATACTGAACGATATCAGTCATACACCACACGTACGACTGATGGAATCCCAAGTCGTCCACATACGAAAACCTATTATTCTAAAATGCACTGTATACGGGACTTGATTATTGTTGCTACTTTTCTAGTGGTCAACTTCTCTTGAGTATACTACCATACAGTTACCATGTTATTGTTGTACTCTCAATTGTCATATTGTCTAGTTATTAGTCTTATCTTAGTTGTACCCTTATATTATTTTGATGCCTTTGTTCTGCTCGCAAACTATTTCCAAGATATTTCGGTACTCTTTGTCATATTGTATAAGGTTACAATCATCTTTTCTTTACTGTTATTCATCTTGCTTGAATATTATATTGCATAGTGTAGTGCTATGGTGACTTTCTCTAGTCTTGACTGGATAACTATTTTTCAGCTTTAGATGACTTGGTTTTTTTGAGATTTATGGTGCGTATCTTGGTGATACTGACATTATCGAAGTGCCGATTGCTTCTACAGATGCGGATTAGCATATTTCTTTCTTATGCTTATTCATATTATTCTTAGTTAGTAGGCTTAGTAGGCTTTATTTTTAGTTATTTTATTTTATTTCTATTGGGTTTGTTTCTGGGTCTATCTTGAGTTATAGTTGATTATTTCTTTAAGTAAATTATTTATTAAAACTATTAGGTTATCTCTTTGTCATGACTAAGTTGTTGATGATATATGTGAATCGTATGATTATTGTAGACCAGTATTTATCATAGACAGCGTACTACTACCGATATCGCGGCATAGGCTGAGCTTGGCCATGTACTCGTTTTTCAACAAGTGGGAGCGGGTCATGACAAATTTTTACGGTGGCCCATGTAGGTCCGGTTTCGCATAAGATTGCGAACTAATGGTTAGTACTTCAACTTACTAGTACTAGTTATGAGCCTATGAATAGAATTGAAGCTAAAAATTTGAATAACTTTAGGAGAGTTATATTATCCACAAATAGGATTTTCAGCTTTATGAGTCTTCTATCTCGGTCACTATCATGCATCTTGCTTGATTCCGTCCATGACATCTTTATTATGTTTGTATCTACCTGTCACTACCCCATTTCCAGAGCAGGGTATTTTTTTATTTTAATTTGGTTAATTGTGTATTTATCATAAATATTTGTATTAATATTTAATTGTGGGTTGTATTATTTTTTATTTGTTACTTTAGGGTTTTGGCTAGCCTAGACCCATGTCAGACCCTAGTTGACCCTTGCTAGACCCAACCAACACCCTTGTCAGACTTATTTATTGGCTTAGAATAGTTATTTATATTTTAATTAGTTACTTGGAGTGATTAGGAATTTATTAGAGTGCATTTGGAAATCCAAAACCCAAACCCCATTAGGATGACTTGATTTGGAGGGTATTTTAGTCATTTTGACTAAGCCTAACACAAACCCTAACCCATTTTCTTTACATGGCCGATCAAAACCAAACCCCCTCCCTTTCATTTCATTTCCTTTCCTTTCTTCTTCTTCTTCTTCTTCTTCTTCTTCTCCACTCCTTTCTTCTTCTTTCTTCTTCCAAATTTTTTATTCCAAGTTTTTTCATTTTTCTTCTCCTCCTTCACTTGCTTTCCTCTCTAATGTAAACCCTAACCCTTTGCTTTTCCCTAACCTAGGTGTGTAAAGCTTAGATTTGGTGTTGGAGCTTAGGTTGGAAGCTTGGAAGCTTGGTGTGATAAATTTAGGACTTTTTGGAGACTTTGGCTTGGGATTCCAACTCCCAAAAGATAAACCCTAATTTTTCTCCTTGTGATTACTCTAATATAGTGTAATTAGTAGTTTAGAACCTTCCTAGACCTTAAGGCTACCCGTGGGAGGAAGTTGGAGCTTGTTTGGATGTGTTTGGAGACTTTGACATTAGATTTTGTGTCAATTTTGGGTGAAATCCGAGATTGGCCCAATTTTTGGTGTTGCCCTAGGTTAGACGGACCTAGGTAGACGTGCTTGGGTGTCTTGAGGATAAGTACATATCTCCGTTCGGACACGTGAGGTCGTGTCGCAGAGATTTGGGCGTTTCGGGCGATTTGGAGATTTTTTTCGTCGTAGGTTCTATGTGCGTGCGCGTTTTTACCACGGACTTAGAATCGGCGAGTTAGTATTTTTTTAGGTTCTAGACATCGATTAGAACTCGTGGATAAATTTTTGACCGATTCCAAGTAGGTTTGGTGTACGTTTCACGAGGTTTTGCAAACCGCACTCCACGTGTTCGTCGAAATGACCGAACGGCCATTTTGACTTGATTTTTAGGTTTTGGGCTTGTGCGCGCGTTGGTTTAGCTTCAAGGAGTATGTATTAGAGTTTTTGAGTATATATATATATATATATATATATATATATGTGTGTGTGTGTGTGTGTGTGTGTGTGTGTGTGTGTGTGTGTGTTTGTGTGTAGGGGTGAGTGTGGTTGAGTGTGTGTGTTGGTGTTTGTGTGTGTAGGTGTGTGTAGTTTTATATATATATATATATATATATATATATATATATATATATATATATATATATATATATGTGTGTGTGTGTGTGTGTGTGTGTGTGTGTGTATGTGTATATATATATGTTTATGTGTGTGTAGTTGTGTGAGTGTTTGTGTGAGAGTGTGTGAGTGTGAGAGTGTGTTTGTGAGCGTGTGTGTGAGTGTGGATATGTGTTTATATATATATATATATATATATATATATATATATATATATATAGTAGTGTGTGTATATATATATATATATGGTAGTGTGTGTATATATATATATGTGTTTGTGTATATATACGTGTGCGTGTGTATATATATATGTATATATGTTTGGGTATATATATATATGTATCAGTGTGTGTGTGTGTGCTTGTGTGTCGTAGTGTGCGTGTCAGTGTGCTAGAGAGGTAGAGACAGTGAGCAAGGCTGTGGCGATGAAGAGCAGCTGTTGCGACAGGGAGCAGCGCTCGCGGCAGCAGCGTAACACCGCGGCAGCGCTGTGTGCAGCAAGGCAGCAGCGCCACGGCAGCAGCGGCAACAGCAGCAGCAGCGACAGTAGCAGCGGCAGCAACAGCAGCAGCAGCTGCTGCAAGCGTGCAGGGGTACTGTTGCAACACCGCGGTAGCAGCGAGCATCAGCTGCAGCAGCAGCGGCGTGCAGCAGCGGCAGCAGTAGTAGCAGCAGCAACTGCGCTCAGCCGCGCAGCAGTGCATTTCAGCAACGCAGCGCGAGCACAGTAGCAGTTCGCAGCGCGCGTTCCCCTCCCCCTTCTTTTATATATATGTATGTATATATATACTTATATAGATATATAGATACATAGATAAGTATAGATAGATATGTAGGTATTAGTACATATATATATAGTTAGAGATATATATATATATATATGCATAGATATGAATATGTGTATGTGTATATATATATATATATATATATATATATATATATATATATATATATATATATATATATGTAGGTAGATGCATATGTGTTATGCCTAGATATATAGCTAGGTGTATATATTTATATAGATAGTTAGCTAGTTAGTTAGTGTTAGAGTGAGATAGTTGGGTATCTCAATACCTTGAGATACCAAGGTATTGAGGGTGGTGAGGTAAGGTATTGAGGTATAGCCTAATACTAGGTTATATATATAGAGATATATATATATATTGATGTTATACATATAGTAGTATATATCTAAGTAAATATATAGATAGCTAGCTAAGTTAGCTAGAATTTGAAGGTAAGGTATCTCAATACCTTGAGATACCAAGGTATTGAGATAAGTTGGGTATCGAAGGTAAGGTATTGAGGTGTTTACCTTTACACTAGGTTATATATATATATATATATATATATATATATATATATATATATATATATATATATATATATATATATATATATATAGTTAGATATATGTTATATATATATATTAGTATATGGTAGTGTATATATATAGATAGATAGTTACTTAGCTAGTGTTAGTGAGGGGTAAGGCTTGAGTATCTCAATACCTTGAGATACTCAAGGTATTGAGCATCGGGGCAAGGTATTGAGTTTTAGCCTAGGATTGAGGTTAGAGATGCTTTTATATATATATATATATATATATATATATATATATATATATATATATATATACGTGCTAGTATATATTTTAGAGGGTATAGGCGGGGCACATAGCGTAGGTTGAGGTATCGGATACCGAGGGTATCCCCGTATCTCAAGGAGGCGAGTTTGAGGGTTTATTAGCTTAATGACCTAGTTTTGACCTAGAATTTTAGGGTCACCCTAGTTTAACCTAGAGTTGACCGTAGTTGACCCAGTTGACCGCCAAAGTCAACTTTTGACCTAGATTTGACCCAGAGTTGACTTTTTAGACCCAAAATTGACTTTTTGACCCAGATTTTACTGGTTTGACCCGTTTGACCTAGAACGACCCTAGAAGCTTGTTTTTAGTTATTTTATATCTGTTTAACTCTTTAGAATCCTGTTTAACCTTGCTTTTCACAATAAGTCCTTGCGACACCAGTTCGGATCGCTAGTTGCTCAGGATGTCAGGCGAGTATATTCTTTGATAGTTTTTATTATCTGATGATTATTATGATTCATCTTCTAGTATAGTATCATCTAATTTTCTGGCACGACACAGACTAGTATTTCTGGATTAATTTACTTGCGACACGTATATTTCATGTTTCTAGCCTCTATTCTGGAATCACCTACTGGCATCACTATAGGCATCACTATAGGCATCACTCATGTTTCTGGCTGGACTCATACTTGATTTACGTGTCGGGTCTTCGATTCACTTGTACTAGTCGGGGCGGAGAAATACTCGAGTAGACATGTAAATATTCCCAATTGAAATCACTGGAATCATCCCCTCTGGTCTAATCTGGAATGATAGCAGTCGCGCACCCAGTGCACGGTGAGCCGTATTTATCCCTAGCTGTTTACATGTCGAAACAGGTATTTTAAAGACACGAGTTCATTCTTTCTAGTCTGGACTCTCTTACATTTCTTGCTGGTCTCACTTATAGTTTTTGGACTTGACTCATTACATGTACTCTTGCTGGACTCATTATATTTACTCTTACTGGACTCACTACATGTTCTTGTGCACGCACTTACTCTTAGTTTAGATTTTTTGTATCCTACAGTTATTACTATCTTGTTTCTGATATTCATGTATCTTTACCTTTATGCACCTGTGATACATATATATTTCCTTGTTCATACTTTATTTCCTTCACCTTGCTACTTGCTACAACTGTTTTATAGTTTTTATCATTTAACTGGAACTGTTGTTAGAGGTATACTTGCTCCAATCGTGACTGGATATATTTTCAGAGGATCCGGAGGATTGGTGTTCGACATTTTATGGACCTCAGCCTGTCGATGGTGCAGACAGGGACCCCCTAGTTTAGGAGTAATTTCTGGGTTAGTAGCCGGGATCACTAGGACCTCAGTTGTTGTGTTTATTAGCTTTTGGTACCGGATTTATCTCCGGTTTTGGAATGAGACCTTGTATTATATATGATTCAGGATGTTGTATTATTATTATTATTGTTGTTGTTGTTATTTTAGTAGCAGTTGTTTAGACTTTGTAGTTGTTAGTCTTCTGTGTTATCTTATCGTGCTTAGATTCATAATTGAGTACTTGTGATTATCTTTATCATATTGCTCCTCCGTTTGGAGTTGAGATCTTGACAGGTATATATATTGAATGCGTGAGGTTATTAGCTAGATAGTAGACCTAGACAGCGTTCTACCGCCGATGCTGCGACGTAGGCTGGACGTACCCACGACTCATACCTGATTTTTTGGGTGCGGGTCGTGACACTACCATTCTAACCATGTTCGTTTTATCCCTTTCAGTTAGCAATGGTTGAGACATGATGTAGTACAATCTGTTGGGGTAAAAGAGTAGTTGACCCATATGCCACTTTCGTCCATGACATCTTCATTATGTTTGTAGAGCCTTTCCGAGTTATAGTTGTTAAATAAGGTATATGCTTAGGATACCATGGGTGATTTAGTTGTTAATGATAGCTTCCCTCACTTTTACCTATATGAATTAATCGTATATAATACTCTTATATACTATTACTAGTATTATTTGAATTTTGAGGACAAAAATATTTTAAGGGGGGGTTGTAGCATCATCTACCAAAGTATTGTATAATAATAATAGATAAACAAATAAATAATATTCTAGTAAATTTTTATGAGAGGTTAGTTATGAAATGCTAAGTATAGTTTCGTAATGGCAATAATATAACATTAGACTTCATATTGCTCGAAGACGATCACAATTAGGGTTAGAATTATTTTTAAGCTATTTTAGAATTTCTTAAATTTTTTCTAGAATTTTTGGGCAATTAAAACTTAGGAAACATAAATTTCTACTACTTTCATAATTTACTATGAGACCATACTTGCATATTTCTCTATAAAATATTTATTTTAGGTTTAAACAGCTTAAATATATTTTCTATTATTTATTTGAAAATTTTTGAAATTTATTTGGTTTTAAAATAGGGTAAAAACTAATTTTTAGGACTTACAGAATTTATAATGCAATCCTAGGAGCATTAAATGGCCCCAAGTATTTTTTTTTTTTAGGGTTTATAATGGTATTTTAGAATTTTTAGAATTTTTCTGGAATTCATTGATATGTTTACAAATTTATTTGGAGTTATTAGGATAAAAATAGATTAAAATATGATTTCTGGTAGTTAAAAACATTTTTTTTCCAAATTAAATACCAGCCAAACTGGGTCGCATGTCAGCCATCGGTCACCCAACAGTGGGCCCAGCTGTCATGCACCGGCACTTGAGGTGTGTGTATATATATATATATATATATATATATATATATATATATATATATATATATATATATATATATATATGTGTGTGTGTGTGTGTGTGTGTGTGTGTGTGTGTGTGTGTTTGTTTAGGGTTTTCTGTCGACTTTTAATTATAGAGGAGAGAGAGAAAGAGAGAGAGAGAGAGAGAGAGAGAGAGAGAGAGGATTGAGGGAGATTGCTTTCTAGGATTTTTAAACTTCGCGTAGCCATTACTCCTAGCTCCGAACTCCAAACGCATCCTCGTTTATTGCATTGGAACGGGTTTGAGGTATAGTTTCTAAATATCTAATTTATTTTCTTAAAGTCAGAAAATATTTTTTTGAAAAATTTGAAGAGTGTCAGTTGCCCAAAATCTGACACGTATCGATGTTTGTTTAGGGTATATATATGTGTGTTTATTTAGGGTTTTCTGCCAAATTTTAATTATAGAGGAGAGAGAGAGAGAGAGAGAGAGAGAGAGAAAGAGAGAGAGAGAGAGGCTTGAGGGAGATCGCTTTATAGGATTCTTCAATATTACGTAGCCATTACTCTTAGCTCCGGACTTCAAATGTATTTCTATTTATATGTTGGAACTGTATTGAGGTATAATTTCTGAATATCTAATTAATTTTCTTAAATTTTGAACATATGTTTCTGAAAAAATCGTATAGTGTCATTTTTTCGAAATTTGACACGTTTTGGTATTTTTGAGATTTTGGGAGATCTTGAACTCAGAATCATGAAACATTTGAAGTTTCTGAAAGATGACACAATAACACAAAAAATATATTTCTCTCAGAATTAAATATGCTAGTTTATTATTATAAAAAAATGTACAACATAAATTTAATTAGAAAACCAAGAAAAATTATCATCTGGGTGCCAGATTGGCAATAACTCTTTACCGAGTTATGATTTTATGAAACCTTCAATTCCAGCATTCATGTAGTGCTGAAATCTACAGGATTTCAAACACAAATCAAGAATTTGACTTGGTTGACTTTTTGGTCAATGGAATAGCTCGATTTGTGTGTCATGGATCACGAATCTGTAAAGTTAAGTTTTCTTAGACCAAAATCAGGGAATAACATCATAATCAGAATATAATTAGATTAAAAAAGTATTTTATGTTGTTTATTCAGAATTAAATTGATTAGAATAGAAAATCTATTCGACCACTTTTGTAGGCCTAACTTGTTTTAATTTATGTGACGGGGTAGATCGGACGATGTCTTGAGTTACGACTTCATCTTTTTTTGAAGCAGACAAGTATCACTATAACCCATATTATCGATATTATATGTTGCATGTATCTTGTGTCACCATTACTTCTCATATAACCTGTTGTCGTTATTCCTGATTCACCATGACTGTTTCTTGTGCACGAGCCTACCCCTTTTCAGTTACTTGTCCATGTTCACATATATTATATTAATCACTATGAATGCTATTATGATTAACTTTTTACTCTGTTTATATGTATTGCTACTATAAACTTATTTTCTTGTGAGAGAGTCAGGCGGGGGAATACTATGAGTATGCATGTGGTCTACGTTCCTGAATTACCTTTTTTTGTCTATACTGAACAATATCAGTCATACACAATACATACGACATACGAATACTAGTATTTTAAAACATATCGTACACGTGACTTAATTATTGTTTCTACTTGATTACTGTTGCAACTTGTCTAAAACATACTAGTATTCTAAAATATACCGTACACCCTCATGAGACGCTCAACGAGTCAATCATCAGCATCGACGATGCCCCCAATCCCCTTGAAGACCCGAGGTTTTAACTTCTTAAAGTCCTGAATATTACCCGACTGGAGTTGGATAATCTACGGAACAATCTGCTGCTGGACCGGAACTCCTCTCTCTACTGCAGCAAGGGTAAGCTTATGAGCATTCTCAATGCCCTGTCGTAAAATATCGGCCTGTCTCTGGTGTACCTCGGACTGGGCCCTCTGAGCCTTCATTATCTCGTGAAACAATACGAACACTTGAGTCGCATCTGTCGGTACAGAAGGTGGAGGTGGAAGTCCCTCAGATACAGCTGGAATAGTCCTCTAAGTTGAAGGTGGACCCCCAAACGTAGCTGATACGCCAATCACCAGAGAAATGACTGGTGCACGCCCTCGGAAAGTCGCAGATCTCTCAGAAAATGCTTCTCTCAACTGTGATCTAGTCTTCTCAACTGTGATCTAGTCTTAGGCGACATCTTGAGGCAAAGTGAAAGAAAATAATCAATATGGCACATAATGTAATACATTCAAAGAAGGACAGTTTAAGATCAAATATCAATATCAAGGATAAACAGTTAAAATAAATAAATAGAGTTTTTCTAGATATGATTTAGTATTCTCAGCCTATAGCCTATATCCTATATCTTGGAACAAGATCGTAATAGCACTCAAATAAGAGCACTACTATGAATCATAATAATTGTGACCTCGAAGACTTGTATGGGCCACCACTAAAAATGTGTCACGATCCGCACCCAATATAGGGGCACGAGTAGTGAACAACGCCCAGCCTACGCCGCATCATCGGCAGTAGAACATTGTTTGGGTAATCTATCAATCTAGCAATCATGATATAACAATGTCACCAATGAAATATGAATACAAATACTCAATCACAGATCTATAAGTTGAAACAATCACACAAATATGATAAAAGAATAGAAGAGTCACAAATATATCTTACAAGACAAATAATATCCAATGAGTCAAAGAAATACTAATAATAATGCTTGAGACAAATTAATACAAAAGAGTCTAACTACTGCACTATAAGTCCTGGGTCATCTATCTCAGTCGGGATAAGACCCTCCTGAGCCAAGGTCTCTGGCTCTAAGCCAACAACATCCTGAGGCCCGTAGTGAGTGGGGTACCACTCCTCAGAGTCATTTGGGAAAAATATATCCAGTCAAAAAAGGAGCAAAGTATATCTCTAACAATAATTCTAATAAATAATATAAACTATGTAACAAAAAATAAAAAGAATATATAATATACAATATACAGGTACAAAAGCTATGCAATAAAGGAATACTGAAAATAAATACAAGAATGAGCAATATAGAAATGAATAAGAAATACTACTACTAAGTGAGTGAGTACCAGCTTTAACATGTGATCGGCTTGGGAACTTGCACAAGGATAATAGCCTGGTTAATCATACGTGCGGTGTATGATCAATACTCACAAGGAATAAGATATGCACAAGGAGGGTATGATCACATATCTACACAAAATACTTCCCGCCCCCGATTGGTATAGTAGATCCAACCATGGACGTTATGACAAATGATTCCACAAGAAGGGTGCTACTCTTCTCATGAACAAATATCTGTATTTGTACAAGAAGAACAAGAAAACAAGGCTTGTACAAGATATACCATAAATACCAAAGAATAATATCTTATAACGAGATTCGAATATACCAATTCATGTAACATCGTGTCAAGAAATTAAGGATATTTACAATAAATACAAGAGACATAGAGGATATCATAAATGAGAAACTATCAGAAAATGTACTCTCCTGAAATCTGGTAAACAGTATCAAAGATGTCCGGTACGGTACCTCGAAGACCTATATATGGAATATTACATCAATACATGATTTTGGAATAAAAATAAGTTAAATTAGTCAACTTCTAGGTCATAAAGCTATTTCTAAGTCAAAACAATCAAACTATGTCAACTCTAGATCAAACTTGGTCAAAGTAGCTATTTCTAGGTTGTATGAGTCCATCTCTAGGATTTTGGATCCATACACTATGTAACGAGGCCATACTAGCTTTACTAGGATACTAGAAAACCAACCAGATAATGTATCCTAAGATACGCAATTTATTGGATATGAAAATATTATAATACATATACAAGACAACAATATATAATTCTCCTAGTTAAACTAATGCTAAGTGGATACCTTGGCTATGAACCAAAGGCGGTATCACACCACCTATACTCCATCTTGATGTGCACACTCAATATCTTAAGTAAAATCCAATACCTTGATATTACCTTGGTATCACAAGGTAATTTAATATCTAATTTATAATTACTACCCATAGTCCTCACTATACAAATATGTATTTAAAACTTATAACAATAATATTCTAAACTATATACTAGCATCTCCTTGATATTTAATACCCGTACCCGAGATATCTCACTCTCATTACCTTGGTACACTCCAAGGTAATCTAGAAATAATGTAACTAATATTAACTAGTACTTATGTATATATAAATCTCATATATAATTATATACTACCTTATTTACAATATATACATAACTACTAGCTTATTAATATATTTGCTTAAAGCTTATCGGCTTTTCAAATAAGTCGTTGCTTATAAAAACTTCTACTGTCGTTGCTTTTGCTACTTTCTGCTTCTGCTGCTTTCAGCTTCTGCTTTTTGCAGCTGCTTCTGCGGCTTCTCTTGCTGCTTCTTGGCTTCTGCTTCCTGCTTCTTTTGTTGCTGCTTCTCTAAGATTTTCTTCCACTGCTTATCATTACTTTTCTTCACGGTTTTCATTGTTTTCTTATTGTTTTTCCATTGTTTCTTCTTCCCTCAAGCTCACACACATAAATACATATCTCATATATTTATATATGCACACCATATACATATATGTATATATCTACCATATACATATATATATATATATATATATATTACCATATTAGAGAAGCACATGAACTTCTGCTCTCCCATGATCACCAATACATCAACGAGAATCATAGATCAAACATATAAATATATATATACATATATCTCACATAATAATTATAATTACAATATTTATAATATCTATAATTTAATTAAATTGCAAAAAATATACACGTAAAGTGCATCGCACCCGTATCGCACTAGATCTATGAAACGCTTGTGATACGGTTCCACCACACAATCAATTATATCCCAATGGATACGAGCAAGTATAAAATAATAATTATGAACAATACGAAGAGCTAACTACTCATCTACGTGTCCGTGTAAAAATATGACATGCTCAAACTCCCGTATCGGAGGAAAACCCCCAAATTAACCCGTATCTCTAAATTATCGGGATACGGCCTATACGTATCCAATTGTAGATATGACACTAGCCACACACAATCAAACACATGTTAATTTGGTCTAATTGACCTATTGACAAACAAAAATTGTGTCAATCTCGGAATTTCTCTAAAATTGATACAAAATACCACATAACTTTCTACATAGACCTCCTATGAACCTAATTCCAATTTCTATGGGTAGCCTTACTATATGGAGTGGTTCCTAATGATTAAAATACAGATAGAGTCTAATTAGAGGGGGGAAATTGAATTGTACCTATTGGAAGATGGATTCCCAATAAAATCTCTAAATTGAGTGAAAAGAGCATCCAACTTGAAGATTCTTGCTCCTCTTGGTAGATCCTTGCTTTCTCCTTGTAGATCATTGCTTCCTCCTTATTATAATAGCCTCCAATGATGATTTGAAAAGGAACTGAGAAGAGATTTGGGTAAAATTTGATGTGGAAAAAAAGAAATTTGGAAGAGAAAATTCTAGATCTAGATTTGAAATAAAAATGAAGAGAAAAACTTTTTTTCCTCCATTTTAAATATAGGTCAACCCCTTTTCCCCCTTCCCAAGCAACTATATAAATTCTAAAATACCCCTTGGGCCTCTCTTTAAGAAATAATTAAGAAAGGAAGGTTCTAGTCTAATTGGTTTAACTTAATTAATCATCCTTCTAATGATTGGGCTTATTATTGGGCTCAATTCTAACTAAAAATAAATGTTGGTCCATGGATCTAATTAAAACTAGTTAGGTCCACTAACACGAGTCCAAAGTAATAAGATAACATCTAATAATAAATAAATAAATTTATAATATGTATAATATTTAATTAATTATAAAATGACCAAAATACCCTTTTTAGAAAATATGGTAGTGCCAAGTTGTGCTTCCAAACTGTTTCCAAGTTATTATGGTATTTTTTGTCATATTGTATTAGGCTACAGTCATCCTTCATTTATTGTTATCCATCTTTCTTGTATATTATATAGTGTAGTATAAATTTACGGTGACTTGCTCCAATCCTGACTGGATAACTGTTTCTCAGCTTTAGATGATAATGTTTTTCTCGAGATTTATAGTGTGTATCTTGGTGACACTGATGTTATTGAGGTGTCGGTTGCTTCTACAAATGCGGAGTAGCATATTTCTTTCTTATGCTTATTCGTATTAGTCTTAGTTAATAGACTTAGTGGACTTTAGTTCTAGTTGTTTTATTTTATTTCTACCGAATTTGTTCCCGAGACTATCTTGAGTTGTAGTGGATTATTTTTTTAAGTAAATTATTTATTAAAAAATTTAGTTTATCTCCTTGTCATGACTTAGTTGTGGATGATATATGTGAATCATGTAATTTTTGTGGACCATTATTTATCATAGACAACATACTACTGTCGATGTTGTGGCGTAGGCTGCGTTTGGCCACGTACTCGTATCTTAACAAGTGGGAGCTGATCGTGATAAATTTTTATGGTGGCCCGTGCAGGTCTATTTTTGCATAAGGTTCCAAACTCATGGTTAGTACTTCAACTTAGTAGTAATAGTTATGAGCCAGCGAATATAATTGAAGCTGGGATTTTGAATAACTTTAGGAGAGTTATATCATCCACCAATAGGATTTTCAGCCTGATGAGTCTTCTATCTCGGTCACTTTCATGCATCTTGCTTGATTTCGTCCATGACCTTCGATATATTTGTATCTTCCGTTCTAATATGTCATTTTCGTCCCTTTCAGTTAGTAATGGTTAAGACATGATCTAGTATAATCCGTAGGGGTAAGAGACTAGTAGACCCATATGCCACTTCCGAGCCTAATATTCTTGCACCTTAGGATACCAAGTTTGTAGAGTCTTTCCTAGTTATAGTTGTTAATTAGGGTGCACGCTTAGGATACCATGGGTGACTTAGCTATTAATGATAGCTTCCCTCAATTTTACCTATAGGAATTAATCGTATATAATACTCTTATATACTATTACTAGTGTTGTTTCATTTTTTAGGAAAAAAATATTTTAAAGAGGGTTGGTTGTAGAATCATCTACCAAAGTACTGTATAATAATAGATAAACAAATAAATAATATACTAAACTTTTGTGAGAGATTAGTTATAAAATGATAAGTCTAGTTCCGTAACGGCAATAATGTAACATTAGACTACATATAGCTCGAAGAAGATCACAATTAGGTTTAGAATTATTTTTAGGCTATTTTATAATTTTTTAAATTTTTTCTAGAATTTTTGGGTAATTAAAACCTAGGAAACATATATTTATATAATTTTCATGATTTACTATGAGACCATACTTTCATATTTCTCTATAAAATATTTATTTTAGGGTTAAAAGGCTTAAATATATTTTATATAATTTATTTGGAAATTTTTACAATTCATTTGGATTTATTTGGTTTTTAAATAGGCTAATAACTAAATTTGTAGGACTTCTAGAATTTATTGTGCTATCCTATGAGCATAAAATAGCCCCAAGTATTTGTTTAGGGTTTATAATTCTTACTTGGTCATTTCTTGGACTTTCTTTCTGGCACAAAACCTAGGATTGGGCCAACTCAGCCCTCACAGCCCAGGCACAACGACGCAATTATCAGGGGCATGCTCCAGCATTACGGCAAACCCGTGTCAAATATATAGCGGATTTGGGCGCTCGGTATTTTACATTGTGTAGAAATGTTTTAGAATTTTTTGATATTTTTACATTTTTATTTGGAGTTATTTTGGATTAAAATGGATTAAAAAATAATTGTTGGTAGTTAAAAACCTTTTTTCCTAATTAAATATCCAGTCAGCCAATTTGGGCCCGCATGTCAATCTCCCACAGCCCAACAGCGGGCCCAGCTGTTATGCACCACCATTTGAGGTGTATATATATGTTTGTTTGTTTAGGGTTTTCTGTCGTCGTTTAATTATAAAGGAGAAAGAGAGCGAGAGAGAGAGAGAGAGAGAGAGAGAGAGAGAAGAGTGAGGGAAATTGCTTTCTAGGATTCTTCAACTTCGCGTAGCCATTACTCCTAGCACCGGACTACAAACACATTTCCATTTATTGTGTTAGAACTGTATCGAGGTATAGTTTCTAAATATCTAAATTATTTTCATAAATTCTGAAGCTATGTTTCTAAAAAATTCATAGAGTGTCAGTTGTCCAAAATCTGACACATTTCAATATTTTAAAGATTTTGGGTTATCTCGAACTCAGAATCATAAAATGTTTAAAGTTTCAGAAACTTGACACAATAACACACAACATATATTTTTCTTAGAATTACATACACTAGTTTATTATTCTGAAAAAAAATGTACAACATAGCTGTAATCAGAAAACCACCAAAAATTGTCATATATGTACCATATTAGCCATAACTCTTTACTAACTTATGATTTTGTAAAACCTTTGATTCCAACATTTATGTAGTGCTGAAATCTACAAGATTTCACACACAAATGAAGGATTTTAGTTGGTTGGCTTTTTTGTCAACATAATGGCTCTATTTACGTGCCACGGATCCTGAATCTATAAAGTTGAGTTTCCGTAGACCAAAATCAAGGAATAATATTATAATCAGAATATAATTAAATTAAAATAGTATTTTATGTTGTTTATTCAGAATTAAATTGATTAGAAAAAAAAATTATTTGACCACTTTTGTAGGCCTAGCTTGTTTTAATTTATGTGACGAGGTAGATCAGACGACGTCTTGAGTTGCGACTTCATCTTTTTTTGGAGCAGACAAGTATCACTATGACCATTATTGTCGATATTTTATGTTGGATGTATCTTGTGTCGCCATTACTTCTCATCTAACTTGTTGTCGTTATTCTTGATTCACCATGACTGTTACTTGTGCACGAGCGTACCTCTTTTCAGTTACTTGTCCATGTTCACATATATTATACTGATTGCTGTGACTGATATTCTGATTAACTGTTTACTTGTACTGTTATTGTGAACATATTTTCTTATGAGGGAGTCGAGCGGGGGAATGCTATGAGTATGCATGTGGTCTACGTTCCTGAATCACCCATTTTATGTCTATACTGAGCGATATCAATCATACAATACACGTACGACTGACGGATATCCCAAGTCGTCTACATGAGGAAAACTAGTATTCTAAAATACACCATACACGTGACAAGATTATTGTTGCTACTTGTCTAGTGGTCATCTTCTCTTGTGTATACTGCCGTACTGTTACCATTTTATTATTGTACTCTCAGTTGTCATATTGTCTAGTTGTTAGCCTTATCTTAGTTGTACTCTTATATTATTTTCATGTCTTAGTTGTGCTTCCAAACTATTTTCAAGTTATAGTGGTACTCTTTGTCATATTGTATCAGGTTACAGTTATCTTTCCTTTATTGTTATCCATATTGCTTGTATATTATATTGCATAGTTTATTATTATGGTGACTTGCTCCAATCCTGACAAGATAACTGTTTTTCAGCTTTAGATGATGTGGTTTGCCTTAAGATTTATGGTGCGTATCTTGGTGACACTGACATCACTGAGGTGTCGGTTGCTTCTACAGATGCAGAGTAGCATATTTCTTTCTTATGATTATTCATATTATTCTTAGTTAGTAGGCTTAGTGGAGATTAGTTCTAGTTGTTTTATTTTATTTCTACCGGGTTTGTTCCCGAGACTATCTTAAGTTGTAGTGGATTATTTCTTTAGATAAATTATTTATTAAAACTATTAGTTTATCTCTTTGTCATGACATAGTTGTGGATGATAATTTAAATTATGTGATTGTTGTAGACCATTGTTTATCATAGACAGCGTACTACTATCGATGTTGTGGCATAGGCTGAGCTTGGACACATACTCATTTTTTTAACAAGTGGGAGCGGGTCATGACAAATATTTATAGTGGCCTATGCAGGTCCGATTTTGCATAAGATTGCGAACTAATGGTTAGTACTTCAACTTACTATTACTAGTTATGAGCCTGTGAATAGAATTGAAGTTGAAATTTTGAATAACTTTAGGAGAGTTATATCATCCACAAATAGGATTTTTAGCCTTATGAGTCTTCTATCTCGGTCACTATCATGCATCTTGCTTGATTCCGTCCATGACATCTTCATTATGTTTGTATCTACCATTCTAACCATGTTAATTTCATCACTTTCAGTTATCAATGGTTGAGACATGCTGTAGTACAATCCGTAGGGGTAAAAGAGTAATTGATCCATATGTCACTCCCAAGCCTAATAGTCTCGCACCCGGGGATAACAAGTTTGTAGAGCCTTTCCTATTTATAGTTGTTAAATAGGGTGTATGCTTAGGATACCAAGGGTGACTTAGCTATTAATGATAGCTTCCCTCAGTTTTACCTATAGGAATTAATCGTATATAATACTCTTATATACTATTACTAGTGTTGTTTGATTTTTTAGGAAAAAAATATTTTAAGGGGGGTTAGTTGTAGCATCATCTACCAAAGTACTGTATACTAATAATAGATAAACAAATAAATAATATACTAATAAACTTTTATGAGAGATTAGTTATGAAATGCTAAGTATAGTTCTGTAATGGCAATAATGTAACATTAGACTTCATATTGCTCGAAGATGATCACAATTAGGGTTAGAATTATTTTTAGGCTATTTTAGAATTTCTTGAATTTTTCTAGAATATTTGGGCAATTAAAACCTAGAAAACATAAATTTCTAGGACTTCCATAATTTACTGTGAGACCATACATACATATTTCTCTACAAATATTTATTTTAGGTTTAAAAGGCTTAAATATATTTTCTATTATTTATTTAAAATTTTTGTTATTTATTTGAATTGATTTGGTTTTAAAATAGGGTAAAAACTATTTTTTTAGGAATTCTAGAATTTACAATGCAATCCTAGGAGCATTAAATGGCCCCAAGTAATTTTTTTTTTAGGGTTTATAATGGTATTTTACATTTTTTAGAATTTTTTTGGAATTCTTTGATATTTTTACAAATTTATTTGGAGTTATTAGGATGAAATAGATTAAAATATGATTTCTGGTAGTTAAAAATATTTTGTTTCCAAATTAAATACCCAGTCAGCCAAACTGGTCCGCATGTCAGCCACCCATCGCCCAACAGTGGGCCCAACTGTCATGCACCACCACTTGAGGGCCGCATGTTAGCCACCCGTCGCCCAACAGTGGGCCCAACTGTCATGCACCGCCACTTGAGGTGTATATATATATATATATATATATATATATATATATATATATATATATATATATATATATATGTTTGTTTGTTTAGGTTTTTCTGTCGACTTTTAATTATAGAGGAGAGAGAGAGAGAGAGAGAGAGAGAGAGAGAGAGAGAGCTTTCTAGTATTCTTAAACTTCGTGTAGCCATTACACCTAGCTCCAAACTCCAAACGCATCCCCGTTTTTTGCATTGGAACTAGATCGAGGTATAGTTTCTAAATATCAAATTTATTTTCTTAAAGTCAGAAAATATTTTTTTAGAAAATTCATAGAGTGTCAGTTATCCAAAATCTGACACGTATCGGTGTTTTTAAAATTTTGGGAGACCTGAACTCAAAATCATAAACTATTTGAAGTTTCGAAAATCAAACACAATAACCCATGGCATATATTTTTTATAGAATTAAATATTCTAGTTTACTATTCTGAAAAATTCTTACATCATATATGTAATCAGGGAACCACGTAAAATTATCATATGTACATCAAATTGGCCATAACTCTTTACCGACTTGTGATTTTATGAAACTGTCGATTCCAACATTCATGTAGCACTAAAATATATATTATTTCACACACAAATCAAGGATTCTAGTCAATTTACTTTTTGGTAACGGAATACCTCAATTTATGTGCCATGGATCCCGAATCTGTAAAGTTGAGTTTCCTTAGACCAAAACCTTGGAATAACATTAAAATCATAATATAATTAGATTAAAATAGTATTTTAGGTTATTTTATTCATAATTAAATAGATTAGAATAGAAAATCTATTTGACCACTTTTATAGGCCTAACTTGTTTTAATTTATATGACGGGGTAGATCAGACGATATCTCGAGTTACGATTTCATTTTTTCGGAGCAGAAAAGTATCACTATGACCTATATTTCTAGTATTTTATGCTGCATTTATCTTATGTCACAATTACTTCTCATATAACCTGTTATCGTTATTCCTGATTCACTATGGCTGTTACTTGTGCACGAGCGTACCTCTTTTCAGTTACTTGTCCATGTTAACATATATTATACTGATCACTGTAGCTTCTATTCTAATTAATTGTTTACTCTGTTTACATGTATTTTTACTGTGAATGTGTTTTCTTGTGAGAAAGTCGGACGAGGAAATATTATGAGTATGCATATGGTCTACATTCTTGAATCACTCTTTTTTGTCTATACTGAACGATATTAGTCATACACCATACGTACGACTGACGGATATCCCAAGCCTTCCTCATGCAAAAAACTAGTATTCTAAAATACATCGTACATGTTATTTGATTACTGTTGCTACTTGTCTAGTAGTCATCTTCTCTTGAGTACACTGCCATACAGTTACCAGGTCATTGTTGTACTATCAGTTGTCATATTGTCTAGTTGTTAGTCTTATCTTAGTTGTACCCTTATATTATTTTGATGCCTTTGTTGTGCTTTCAAACTATTTCCAAGTTATTGTGGTACTCTTTGTCATATTGTATCAGGTTACAGTCATTTTCCATTACTGTTATTCTTCTTGCTTGTATATTATATTATGTAATGTAGTGTTATGGTGACTTTCTTCAATCAAGACTGGATAACTATTTTTCAGTTTTAGATGACGTAATTTATCCTGAGATTTATGGTGCATATCTTGGTGACACTAACGTTACAGAGGTGTCGGTTGCTTCTACATATGCGGAGTAGCATATTTTTTTCTTATGCTTATTCGTATTTTTCTTAGTTAGTTGGCTTAGTGGACTTTAGTTCTAGTTATTTTATTTTATTTTATTTCTACCATGTGTTTTCTCGAGACTCTATTGAGTTATAGTGCATTATTTCTTTAAGTAAATTATTTATTAAAACTATTAGTTTATCTTTTTGTCATGACTTGATTGTGGATAATATATGTGAATCCTGTGATTGTTGTGGATCATTGTCTATCATAGACAGCATACTACTACCGATGTTGTAGCATAGACTGGTCTTGGCCCCGTACACATATTCCAATAAGTGGGAGCGGGTCGTGACAAATTTTTATGGTAGCCTATGCAGGTCCGGTTTCGCATAAGGTTGCGAACTCATGGTTAGTACTTCAACTTAGTAGTACTAGTTGTTGTAACATCCCCAGCCCGGTAGAGGCAGAACTTTCTTGCTTGGACATGATGTCACACGAGCCTGAGTTACGCCCGCTCAAGGCCAGGTTCGAACAGGCATTTGATAACTTTTTCACAAAGTCGTTAAAGCGGAAGCATTGTTTAGACACAAGTATAGAAGTAACACCAGTTCATTATTGATATTGAATAAGTGTTACAAGCGGCGCTAGGGCGAGATTACAAGTAGCTCAATCTCTCTCTCAAAATAATAAAGGTGTGCCAAACAGCTTACAACTGTGGAATGATATCATAGGCGATGTTATAATACATTATGTCATATATGTGTGCTTTAGCTCCGGACGTAACACTCCAAGGCTCCAAAGCGAACTCTATACCTTAGAATGCACGAGGGAAAACTCCATACCGAACGAGTTTCTTCCACACCCTGCAAGCAACCTGGTGGGTTATCAGTACATTGAAGGCACTAGTGGAAAGGTTTTTCGCTCGCTCGACAAATCCAAACACGTTCAATTAGTTATGTGCAGCATCTATTAAGTTATCTTTCTAGTCTTGCCTTAGGATCAGCTTTATGGCATAAGATATAAAGCCTAACTTGTGTTACAATGCGCCATGCGATATAAGAATAACACGGCAAAACTTACCAACTTGCCATTCGTCCTTCACTTTCCAAAGATGAAACCAAGTTAACCAAGCATAAAATTTGTAAAGACTCAAAGAATTGCATAAAGTGACACAAATGCCGCGGACGTATTTTCTAACTCAGGTGAACGATATATACAGATTTATAATTCTTATATTACTATGTTACTCATGTTGTTCAATTACATTATACTCAGGTCGTTTAAATTATTTAGACTATTCAGATATGTTACTTAGATTATTATGATTTCTTAGGTTACTTATTTCAATACAATTACTCAGGTTATTTAGGTTACTTAATCTGAATGATCTGGGGTCACTGGCTCCATGCCATATGGATAATAGTCAAGGTTGAAGGTGCTCCATGCAGCGTGGTTAGCTAGCCCCATTGCACATCCCCAACACACCTGGGCTAGCCCATCTAGCCCGTTAAATCAAAGTTTTGCCAAGGTCGAGTCGACCCCGGAGCTACCAACACATCTACTCGCAGGAATGTACCATGTGCACAGGTTGTCCGTGACCATGCATATTTTGTATCTTTATCTTATATTTTTTGTTTGTCTGGTACATAGACTGGGTTGAAGGCGCTCCATACAACGCAGGTCATGAGCACCTCTGCAAGTCCCCGACACACCCAAATGAGTCCATTTTGTCTGTTTCTTTCTTTTATCACTTGTTCAGTACACTTCAGTTATTTTCTTTTCTAAGTACATTTTAGTTTATTCTCTTTAGATACTTTCAGTTCATTTGTTTAATACAGTCAATTCATTTGCTTTGGTATAATATTCTTTCTGTTTACAGCTCCCGATACAGAAGCTACCTTGGTTACCTTATGATCCCAAAATCTTTCTATATTTTCTATTACTTGGCTCAGAACAAAATTTTGATAGTCTTCCTGTCTCAACTGAGTGAATCAATTCAAGTGTGGTGCTTTAACTTGTGGCATAGACCAAATGAAGTGCAAACTCAACATTTTGCATAATAATACTACTGTGGCATAAGAAAAACTCTATTTGAGCACTGAAACAACTAACGAGAAACTCTATTATGGCATAAAGTTTATTTTTTATATTTTTTATACAAGTAATACAAGATGGAATTATTGCCTTAGCTAGGTGCGTTGAGCTATCTTTTATTAGCATGAAATAAGTTATTCTCCTAGCGACTAGATGTATCATCCGTATTTTTAAGTGTGCAGGCTAAGCAAAGACACGTTAATCGTAGCTACCTTCCTTAGCATAATTTTTCTCGGTCGAGCAATACTCTGAACGCGCCTTTGAAAGACTAAGTTTGTACTCCTGAAGGGCCAAGTCTGGATTCCTTTGCATCAAGTGAGTCTTCTCACTAAGTAAAGCCGGATGGGTCATTGTACTTGCGCCATTTGAATTGGATCTCTGCATTTACGCAGAATGGGTGGTTATATTATACACCACTCAGAACAAGTCTCTTCCTCGAGACTTCCTGAGCGTAAATTGTTCTACTGCAGACTATCAAATCTAACTCAAGTATATTACTCTGTATCACTAGACCGGTTCGAACAAAATTTTCTACTCGTTTCTTATTCCTTGTTGCATGCGTCTTGGGTCTGGTTTATTGAATGACTCTATCACACGTTCAAGGCATCCCCCAAACATATATAATTCAACCAAACTTAATGATAGCGAAGTCGGACAAGTTACTAGCAAAAATCTCAAGGGTTCTAGTTTATAAATCATAATGATACCTCAAATGAGGTCAATCAAAATCCAAGTTTTTCCAATCTCACTAAAACCATGCATTACACTACCATCAAGCACGATTTATCCGATCAACCAACTAACGTCCATGTCTTATTGTCTATTTCGTCCGTATAAAACATAGCACACACTTATCATTCGAAATCTAACTCTAAGTTGTTGCTCCAGTTCTGTAGTTTACCCAAGCGATACTCTAAAGTCAGTCACACTGGTTTATCTTATAGCGTAGGTTCATCTGCCTAATTACAAATTCAGCTCACAAGGTCATAGGTACAAGTTCATATTCATGGTTAATATCGTGTAAATTTTTTGCACGATGCTTGTCCCAATTTTTAAGGTCAAATCATTGTTCATTCGTACGGGATATTCTAGCCAATCTTGCTTCACTCAGATTTTTAAACACAGAGCAGTGATTATCCTATCCATACCAATATGTTAGTTACACATAGTCTGAGTCCATTTTAACAAAGTCTTTCCTAAAATATGTTATTTTAACTAAATCCATGATATATCCATGTCGGATGTCAAACCTAACGACTCGCAAAGTCTATCTCCTCGAATATGTTTTGATAGAATCTACCTATCCATTCTTTTATTAGTCTAAACCACCAAGTCACGATTTAATTTCTAACTCTTCGATCTCAATCATAACTCTAAGTCATCCAATACAATTCATGTATTCATTCATAAATCCACCGAGTGTATCTTACTTCGTATCCTTAAACTTGACTTATCATGTCGAACCACAAGTCAAGATGATCCTTCAATTATTACGCTCTGATCTCCCACAAGTTCGATCATCCCTACTGGATGTGATATCACCATGACAACACTTCTGCAGAATAATTGCCCTCATTCGTGCGTGACTCATGTACGAGTTGGAGATGCGCTCGTACAAGACAAAAATGTTTACCATTATGGTTATCATCAAAATGACCAAGACACCTTATCGTTATTTTTTGTTTCATCCAAGTTATATATAAATCCGTTAAGTTATATTCATCTAATAACCGTTCATGAATCTGTAGTCTACCTCTAGCATTCCTCGAACAACAAAGTTTAAATCCTCTAGCCAAAGGCTATTCACCTTTCTTACATTCTATTTTATTAACTTTGTCTGCATAATCATCGAACATGTTGGGCCTTGATCTCCCACGAGTTCGATCATCCCCGCTGGACATAAAATTACTATGCCAATGCTCCCGAGGGATAATCGTTTCCATCGGGGCCTGATATCTAGTACTATCTTTCAAACTAGATTCAAGATCGTTCATCCAAATCTAAGATTAAGTCCGTTATTGCCTACCTCAATTTATTGAACCACAATTTTTTTTAACTTGTATCAATATGTGCTATCTTCTGTAAACCCCCAGATTTTGCAAGAATTTTAAATTGAGATTTTTCATAATTTTCTGAAATTTTCTGGGAATTTTTTGTAATTAAAATCAGGGTTTTTAATTATTAAATAATTTTTAATTGTTAATAAGTAATATTAAAATATCATGGAAATAATATTTTTGGGTGTAAAATGAAAAACTGGACTTAGGGTAATTTTTTTGGATTTTTCTGGGCCTCAGACCTATTTTAAATGCCTAAAAATCATTTTTAATTAATTAATTAACTAATTAACTGTTTTATTATTTATTATTAATATTTTTTTTTATTTTTTTTTCTGGCCCATTGGGCCTGATCCGGCCCAGCCCAGCAGCCCAACCCGCTTCCCTTACCGGGTCGGGTCGGGTCCGCCTGAACCCGACCCGCCCAGACCCGCACCCGTTCCCCTCTCCCCTGACCCCCACGCCCCCGAGTCTTCCGCCGCCTCCCCCGCCTGCGCCCCCCGCCAGGCCACGCGCCGCCCCGCCCGGCCACGCAGCCCGCCTCCTCGCCACGCCCCCCGCTCTCCCCTCCGCCTCGCCCGGAGCGCCACCACCCGCTTCCCCCTTTAAAAACCCCCCGTCTCCAGCTCCAGCCAGCCCCTCCCCTCGCCGGCCGCCCGACTCTAGCCACCGCCCTCCTCGCCGCGCCGCCTCCCAGCTCCGCCGACGACGTCGCCTCCGCCTGCAGCTCCCTCCTCCGCCTCCCTCTTCTTCTCCACCGGCAGCAGCAGCAGCAGGCCGCAGGGGCAGCAGCTCCGGCCGCCCCCAGCTCGCCGCCGCACCGCCCTCGACCGCCTCCGCCGAGCCGCCTCCCTCCGGCGAGGCCTAGCCGCCGGAGCTCCGCCGTCCAAAACCCTAACCCTAGCCCTAATTCTTCTCTGTGTCGAACACGGGACACAGGACACAGTGTCCTGTGTCGTGTCGGACACGATTCGACCCTGTTTTTGGGTCCCCTTCAGGTGCGTGTAACTTTTTGTTCGTAGCTCTGTTTTCGATTCCGCAAATTGCGTTGTGAAGCCTGTATAACCCTCTCGGTGCCCGGACAAACCGCTCGGGGCATCGCATCCTGTGGTGATCGCACACCGCGATCCAAAAACAGGAAAAACCAGACCCTGTTTTACCCCAGAACTGAGTATGCCCCGCCAAACGGGACGACTTGGTCGTGTGCGGTTTTCACAGATACGTGCGCACCGTCGATACGGACGTGTGAGATTTCGTGGAAGCTGATTCGGGTGTGCGTGCACACCGGAATCGATGCGTATCCGCGGACATCGCCTCGTATCCGACTTTTCTGCAATTTGCCCTAACTTCTTATACACTCATCGGATCGAGACGAAACTTGCTCCATCGGACTCGTAGCGATACGCTGGTCCTGTGGGTCAAGTTTGGTTCGATTCTGAGAACGTTGACGAAATTGCGTGTCGTGGGCCCCACAAGCCCCGCTCGACGGGCGATTTTGTGATCGGCTCATCGAAATCCAATTCTGGAAGTTCCGTTGGATTCGTATCAGCGTTCCTGACCTGTTGACACTAAGTTTGGTGAATTTGGAGACCGTTGACCCGGATACGTTTTTCGGTGCAAAGTGGGCCTACCGGCGGACCCCGTTTTGACCCGAAACTGCCGTTTTTGCCCTTGTCTCCAAATTGGACCCAAGGATAGGCATTTCTAGCTATTTGACATCTTTTGAGCATGATGGTAATATCTATTTCAGTATTTGGACTCATCTCTGGAATATTTCTCCGAAGTACAATTAACTGGATCCAAACAACAGGCAAGTACCTGCACTTCAAGTTTAATCTTTATATTGTGATAATTAATTCCCTGCTCTACTAGTACCCTTGATGATTACACGTAGTATTAGAACACTGAATTTCATGTCTTGAATACTGGAGTTCATGTCTTGCTTTTCATGTCGGGTGGGAGAATACTAGAAGGCATGTAGTTTACCCTTCCCCCTACCGTATTTAATAGCTGTTGGTACGCGACTGTACCCTCAGCCAGATCTCGATTATTCATGTTTAATAGCCGTCTATGACGGCCGGATTAGATTTATAAACCCCTACATGCTAACTATGTATTCTAAATAAACACAAGTTCACACACATAGTTTCTTGTCTTGTTATAGTTCTTGTTGGCTGTTGTAGTTTCATTTCCTGTCTCATTTATTCCTGCTTTCTCATATTCCTGTTTATAGCATTAACTCTAAGATATTGATGTTCTTCTATGCAACTTTCTCAATATGATACTCTAGTTAATTGTCATAAATATTTAGTTTAATCTTGTTGTGCATTGTGTACTTTGCTCCTTTCCTGACTGGATCCGTTGTTTTAGGCGATGATGAGGACCTTGCCCCTACATATTATGGTCCCTATGAGGGAACATATGACACTTATGAGGAGCCAGTTCCCAACCAGGAGGATACTTCTGCAGAGTAGATAGCAGTAGCTACTTATTTATTTTCTTCCAGCACAGCAATCGGGTTTGTCCCCGATTTATCTTCTGGATTCTGTATTAAACCATGGAATTGTATATCACAATTGTCTTATGAAATCTTATCTATTTCCCTGTCATTTTCCTTGTCTATTTATTTACTGTGAATGAGATAGATTTTATTACCTGTGATTATGACCTAGACAGCGTACTACCGCCGACACTGCGGCGTAGGCTGGACGTACCCACGTACTCGTGCCCGAATATCCGGGTGCGGGTCGTGACACGTTTTTTGTGGTGGCCCATGCAGGTCCAACGACTAAATTATTCGTTTTCAACTCAGGGACCGAACAGGCCTGCAATAAAGCTAGGATAAGTTTATAGGATCTCATCCACTTGCTTGAATCATTTTTGATATCTGTATCGTATTCGAACTAATATGAACTTGCATCTTGCCTTGATTCCTGTGCGCCTTTTATTAGTTATTTTGGATACAGGAAAATGGACCCACAAGCCAACAACGAGGCTCATGCAGAAACACCACAAACCGTTGTGGTTACCCAAGAAAACGATGTGATACCAGTCGGTGAAGGCCAATCATCACAAGGTAGTCAAGCAAATCAGCCTGCCTCAATAATCCATCAAGATGGCGTTCTACCCTCGACGCAGCCTATTCCACCGATGCCTTATTTCCTACTGGGACCGCCTATGGACGAACAGCAGATGTTTTCCATGTTCTACATAATGATGCAAGCCTATCAGAAGGTTCAACAAGAAACTCAGCAAAACCAAGCGGAGAACTTCATCGACAGAATTAGCTCGGAGTCACGGAAGCCAAGCAGTTCAAATGCAATTACCTTCGACGAGGACGTTCTTACTGCAGCGCGACCTATGGAGTGCACCACAAGGATCCAGTCCAGCCGGAAGCGGCCGTATGCGTCAGCACCAGACCAAGCACAACAGGAAAAAGCTGCAAAGCGACCACAGATGAATCCAACTCAAGGACAGAACCAACAAGCTCCCACTTGTGGCTATTGTCGAAAACAAGGTCATATTTGGCAGGATTGTAGAAAGAGGCTAGGTGCCTGTCTATATTGTGGATCAGCAGCATATCAAATGAAAGACTGTCCTGCTGCTCAAAGACGCACAACTGCACAAAAGTTCCAGTTCAGGCCAGGCCCCAACAGCGCAGCAGAGGGCACCACCTCAAGAACACGGACAAGCTTACGCGATGACCGTGGAGAACGTGCAGACTCTTAGAGTAACTAATGCGCGTAAGTGATTCGTAGATACCATTTTCTAGTATTGTTTTAGCTTGTGCCTATTGGTTCGTGACCTCAGCCCCAACCTAGTAATTTTGAACTTGCTAATAACCTGGTATGCTTTTATATTTAATAACTGTAGAGTTTGTAGAGTCTTCTGTTATTTTGCTTATTGTGTGAACTTCAATAATTTGTACCTCATTTCATCATTATCTAGCGCACTTAATTTTGCCGTACTTGATAGTCTATAGCCTAGTTTTGCAAGCTTACTCTTTATCGAGCTTGTTCATGACAAGTGTATTATTGGGGAGGCCCACAATGATACATTTCAGAATCAGTGTATTACGGTCTGATCAACCATAGTGCGCTTGATTCGCCCTTCGAATTAATACTTTACGTGGATTGAGATATAGTTGACTAGTATACTTGCCCTAGACATTTCTGAACATATCATATCGATTACATGATTGTATTAATACGAGCACGTGAATAGGAATTTCCGAGATAGGATTCAATCCACAATCGCTTGACAATTCCCACCTGAATACTTTAAAATGCCTTGACCCCGATATTTCTTTTCTATCACCCCACCCTTGAACTCTTTATTATTGATCTTCGTCTTCCCTTATTTTGGAAAGACGAAATCTCGTGCCTGGTATAAGTTAGTACATAGATAGTACTAGATATGCCACATAGGCCGATCACATACTTGAGGATTAAACTTTCATAATTGAGGACATATCATATGTGATATGATCGGCGTTGAAGTTCGAGGATTGAATGACATAGGTAAACATATTAAGGAATATTTTTCTTAAGGTATATAGTCTTTTGTGATGAATGGGTAAACTCTAAGTTGGGTAGCAATGCATTTGTCAACTCGAGAGAAATGTCTTTTGGATTGTGACGAGTAAGGTTAGATTGGAAGAAGCAAGCCATTCTAATTTTGAAAATTTAAAGGAGTGACTAAGATGGTTAGTGGATTGATATCGAGGACCCAATAGTTATATCTTAGGTTTATGATTTAAATTTTGAATAATGAAGGTAAAATCATCAATTTAAATTTAGAAGATAAAATTATAGAAATTCAGACTTGAACTTTGGTGGACTACATTTAATTTTTGATGATTAAAATTGATGGTTGGACTACCTAGTTGGAATATTGAGAATGTAAATTGAATTTAAAAGCTGAAGCATACAATGTGAATACTAGTGGACTAGAATCACTTCTAGAGGAAATTACGATAGTTAAAATCGTGAGGCAAATTTATAAGCGTATGCAATTTTCGAAGATGTTATATGGACTTAATTAAAAATCTGCCTGTGGGTAATTTGAGAAAGTAAGAAGTGATAACCATAGGTTGAAATTTTGATTGGAACAGTAGTCATCTTAACCATGAGGTAATTACAGTAGGATAGAATAGGGATTCTAATTATCGCAAGGAGATTGCGATTGATGTACATGAAAGGGTTAACAGAGTATGACTTAATTTTAAATTTTGAGGACGAAATTTTATAAGTTGGGTAGATTGTAAACCCCCAGATTTTGCAAGAATTTTAAATTAGGATTTTTCACAATTTTCTGGAATTTTCTGGGAATTTTTTGTAATTAAAATCAGGGTTTTTAATTATTAAATAATTTTTAATTGTTAATAAATAATATTAAAATATCATGGAAATAATATTTTTGGGTGTAAAATGAAAAACTGGACTTAGGGTAATTTTTCTGGATTTTTCTGGGCCTCAGACCTATTTTAAATGCCTAAAAATCATTTTTAATTAATTAATTAACTAATTAACTGTTTTATTATTTATTATTATTATTATTAATATTTTCTTTTATTTTATTTTCTGGCCCATTGGGCCTGATCCGGCCCAGCCCAGCAGCCCAACCCGCTTCCCTTACCGGGTCGGGTCGGGTCCGCCTGAACCCGACCTGCCCGGACCCGCACCCGTTCCCCTCTCCCCTAACCCCCATGCCCACGAGTCTTCCGCCGCCTCCGCCGCCTGCGCCGCCCCGCCCGGCCACGTGCCGCCCCGCCCGACCACGCAGCCCGCCTCCTCGCCACGCCCCCCGCTCTCCCCTCCGCCTCGCCTGGAGCGCCACCACCCGCTTCCCCCTTTAAAAACTCCCCCGTCTCCAGCTCCAGCCAGCCCCTCCCCTCGCTGGCCGCCCGACTCCAGCCACCGCCCTCCTCGCCGCGCCGCCTCCCAGCACCGCCGACGACGTCGCCGCTGCCCGCAGCTCCCTCCTCCGCCTCCCTCTTCTTCTCCACCGGCAGCAGCAGCAGCAGGCCGCAGCGGCAGCAGCTCCGGCCCCCCCCAGCTCGCCGCCGCACTGCCCTCGACCGCCTCCGCCGAGCCGCCTCCCTCCGGCGAGGCCTAGCCGCCGGAGCTCCGCCGTCCAAAACCCTAACCCTAGCCCTAATTCTTCTCTGTGTCGGACACGGGACACAGGACACAGTGTCCTGTGTCGTGTCGGACACGATTCGACCATGTTTTCGGGTCCCCTTCAGGTGCGTGTAACTTTTTGTTCGTAGCTCTGTTTTCGATTCCGCAAATTGCGTTGTGAAGCTTGTATGACCCTCTCGGTGCCCGGATAAGCCGCTCGGGGCATCGCGTCCTGTGGTGATCGCACACCGCGATCCAAAAACAGGAAAAACCAGACCCTGTTTCACCCCGGAACTGAGTACGCCCCGCTAAACGGGACAACTTGGTCGCGTGCGGTATTCACAGATACGTGCGCACCGTCGATACGGACGTGTGAGATTTCGCGGAAGCTGATTCGGGTGTGCGTGCACACCGGAATCGACGCATATCCGCGGACATCGCCTCGTATCCGACTTTTCTGTAATTCGCCCTAACTTCTTGTACACTCGTCGGATCAAGACGAAACTTGTGCCATCGGACTCGTAGCGATACGCTGGTCTTGTGGGTCAAGTTTGGTTCGATTCTGAGAACGTTGACGAAATCGCGTGTCGTGGGCCCCGCAGGCCCCGCTCGACGGGCGATTTTGTGATCGGCTCATCGGAATCCAATTCTGAAAGTTCCGTTGGGTTCGTATCAGCGTTCCAGACCTGTTGACACTAAGTTTGGTGAATTTGGAGACCGTTGATCCGGACACGTTTTTCGGTGCAAAGCAGGCCCACCGACGGACCCCGTTTTGATCCGAAACTGTCGTTTTTGCCCTTGTCTCCAAATTGGACCCAAGGACAGGCGTTTCTAACTATTTGACATCTTCTGAGCATGATTGTAATGTCTATTTCAGCATTTGGACTCATCTCTGGAATATTTCCCCGAAGTACAATTAACTGGATCCAAACAACAGGCAAGTACCTGCACTTCAAGTTTAATCTTTATATTGTGATAATTAATTCCCTGCTCTACTAGTACCCTTGATGATTACTCATAGTATTAGAACACTGGATTTTATGTCTTGAATACTGGAGTTTATGTCTTGCTTTTTATGTCGGGTGGGAGAATACTAGAAGGCATGTAGTTTACCCTTCCCCCTACCGTGTTTAATAGCTGTTGGTACGCGACTGTACCCTCAGCCGGATCTCGATTATTCCTGTTTAATAGCCGTCTATGACGGCTGGATTAGACTTATAAACCCCTACATGCCAACTATGTATTCTAAATAAACACAAGTTCACACACATAGTTTTTTGTCTTGTTATAGTTCTTGTTGGCTGTTGTAGTTTCATTTCCTGTCTCATTTATTCCTGCTTTCTCATATTCCTATTTATAGCATTAACTCTGAGATATTGATGTTCTTCTATGCAACTTTCTCAATATGATACTCTAGTTAATTGTCATAAATATTTAGTTTAATCTTGTTGTGCATTGTGTACTTTGCTCCTTTCCTGATTGGATCCGTTGTTTTAGGCGATGATGAGGACCTTGCCCCTACATATTATGGTCCCTATGAGGGAACAAATGACACTTATGAGGAGCCAGTTCCCACCCAGGAGGATACTTCTGCAGAGTAGATAGCAGTAGCTACTTATTTATTTTCTTCCAGCACAGCAATCGGTTTTGTCCCCGATTTATCTTATGGATTCTGTATTAAACCATGGAATTGTATATCACAATTGTCTTATGAAATCTTATCTATTTCCCTATCATTTTCCTTGTCTATTTATTTACTGTGGATGAGATAGATTTTATTACCTGTGATTATGACCTAGACAGCGTACTACCGCCGACACTGCGGCGTATGCTGGACGTACCCACGTACTCGTGCCCGAATATCCGGGTGCGGGTCATGACATCTTCCAATAATTGATATCATATCAAGCCTTATTCAAATTTGAAACCATAACATCCATGCTAAAGATAAATTCTATCGAACAATATACTACTAAATCCAAAATTTCCATGGGCGCTATCCTTCGTTCGTGCTATCGTTCCAATCAGGCTAACTTTGATCGCATCCTCGAGTACAATCTCAAACTTAAGTTTCAATCCATTTTATTCAATTCAAAATTCTCATACAATCTACTAAGTTTTCTCGACCAGTATATCAATTTCATTACTCAAAATTCTTGTTCAAAATTAGCACTAACTTTCACATGACTCATCCTTAATTACTCGAACATTTCTAAGATAATCCATATACCACTCAGGGTTCAAGATAATAGACAAATCCTCAAAACTCACTTTATCCTTAGATCTCTTATTCATTCCTGAGCTATCTTATACACCACAAGGAATCGAGTCATCCAAATAAATTCTCAATCATGTTCGCATCACTCGCATATCCATTTAGTTCGTTCCTTAAACTCATACATGATCGCCTAGCGTCGCCTTGATAATCTTAGTCTCGTATATACTTCTATCGATAGTCACCCACACAATTATAATTTTGATTTACACTTATCAACACGAACATCCATTCGAACCATTCCTCATAACCCAAGCACGATCCTCTATATTTTCCATATCGATAATCCGATGACATCTCTATCGATTTCTGATCTAAGTCTGACTTATCCTTATTCGAATGATACTCAATCTCGCTCACACACTTGCTCGCAATAATGGGTCTTGGTTCGCGATACCCAACATGACTTAGCCAAAAAGGCTGTGTGCATAGCTATGTCGTCTGCCCAATGCTTATGTCTGAAGGTACTGCAGATCCCAAGTGCCATGATGATGAATACTTAAATTAATTCTTGTTAGAAACTAGAATATCGTACATCTCTATGCCATGATAGCACCATTAAAATTATGTTTAACCTATGCACCAAAGCTTGTTAAAACCCTAGTTGAATATAGGATTTAAATACCTAAAAATAGGTCTTCGTTTTGATATTTCTTGTGAATATAAATAAATTCTAGAATTTTATATTTTAAATTTTAGTTTATTTTGATGATTAAGATGCATGTTTAAGAGTCCTGATGATTATTAAGTTGATAGGTAGCTTCATTGATAGTTTTGTGACACTACATATACACTTACGTGTATATATAGACCTATGTATATATATGTGTTTGTGTGCATGTGTGCGTATATGAATAATCATGACTCCCATGGGGTGTTTGATCGTGGCATGAGACGTATATATTTGCAAGTGTTCCATGCCATGCATGTATGGGATCATTGGCATAAACATCGAGAAATTGATGATGAGCGTGTACCAACTCCTTATTTTATACTAAGTAGATATTGGTTAAGTTAGAATTAATTTAAGTATTCATCATCATGGCACTTGGGATCTGCAGTACCTTCAGACATAAGCATTGGGCAGACGACTTGCCATATCTTATTTCAGTTTCCATTATTATATATTATATATTATATATTATATATATTATTATTATGATATTTACTTATGGTGTATAGTGTTATCCTTGGGCCGTATTCGTTACTTAGTGTCCGAGTTAAATTTGGGTGTCGACGTCCGTTAGCAGAGTCGAGTGATGGTTCTAGAGTTATTTTCATGATGCCACAATCGTACTAATATTTTTTATGTCAGACCTTAGGATACTTGACACGATATTTCATGTAGCAGAATTCGTTCTTGACATGTCCTTGGTGACTGGATTCTGTAATAGGTATTAGGACTCGTTACATGATATACAGTTATAAATATACTATTATGACTCAATGTACTAGATAGAGGTCTTGATCTTGCATGTTATGGACATAAGACGTAAGGTTACATGCATAGGAGGGGAGAGCATATACCGTTCGATGGGCTATTTTTATCATAGTTTATCGATGTCTCTGTAGGAGAGCTTTGGTGTTTTATAGTTTGCTTTAGGTTCCACGACACGGTACGTTTAGTGTTTTCATAGTTTGCTTTAGGTTCCATGACATGGGATGTTACGACCTATACCCGAATGATTGGGGACGAGTACGTGGGTACGTCCAGCCTACGCCGCAGCATCGACAGTAGAACATTGTCAAGGTAAATAATACTAACTATCAATCTCACATAATAATATAAACTAAACATGTCAATGATTTCTCAACTCCAAAAAGGAGAAAATTATGGTAATGATGTATAATACTCAATCATAATAATCTACAAGGAAAAAATGGCACGATATGATATAAAGGAAAGGAAAATCACAAAGTCACAAGTCGAGAATAACTACAACAAAATCACAAGTCTAAGAGAATAGAAATAACAATACAAAGTCTAAAAATATCAACAAGATCTCAAATATCTAAAGAGCTGGAGACAAATCTGGTACAACATGCTAAGTAATGAACTAAGTTATCTAGTAACACTGGCTAGAGCTCCCGATAATCACTTTCGAATAGTTGGGCCCATAGTTACTAACCCTTCATGTGGTCCGCAGTATGTAGGACACCAATCCTCTAAGTGATCATCTAAAAAGTATATCTAGTTAGGATAGAATGAGTACATGTCTAATAATATTTATAATTAGTTGACAAAGATTATAAAACAGTAATAGTGAGTGTAATACATGATGAGAATGAAGAATTGAATCATAACTGACAGTAGCAATATAGGAATAGGTAAATATAATTATATGATAGAGCAGGTAAAGAATAAGAAGATGTAACAATAGAGAGTATTACAATGAATAAGAAATAGACAGAAAGGAAGAACATAACTAACTATGTGTTAGAAATATCACTCTAATATGTGTTCAATCAATAATCAATAAACAATGTCCACAATAGTACGACTTAATTATGTAGGTAACATATGGTTTGCTATCCACAATAGTATGACTCAATCCAATAGGATTGGCTATCCACAATAACGCAATAGTATGGCTCGATCCAATAGGATTGGCTATGCATAATAACACAATATATGCCAATCAAGTCACATCACGATACAAGAAATACAATATGGAGATGACATATGAGTAAGGTGATCGCGGTGTAGAATGAATATGAGAAATAATATATCATGACCAAAATCCATAACAAATAATATGTATAACATCGTGTCCAAAATCAGGTAGAACATCACTAAGTACGTGAATCATAGTAAATATCAAATAATAGAAACTATCAGAGAGTGTACTCGCATGTGGTCCAGAATAATAAATGCAAATCGATGTTCGCACTGGTGTCACACTAACCTATATATGAAATTTTAAGTCATTTGGTATAATAAAGTATTAAACATGCTTAAATAAGATAAAATATAATTTTAAGGTCAAAACTAGGTCATAGTAATCAAAGTAGGTCAATACCTTGATTCTAGGTTCTTTCTAGTTATACCTTTGTTATTATCTAACATATATTATCTAATACTAGATTACTAGCTAATATTAACCACTACTAGCTACTACACTATATTATAAAATATATATACTCTAATATAACACTTAACTTGGTACTAGTATAATATCTCTAACCCATATTTCTTTTTATTACATTTTTAACTAGACTAATACCTTGATCAAATCCTCAAAATCAACTATTATCTTAATATATGGCTCATTACCTTAACAACTAGTTAATACTTTAGTATTACTAATTACCACAAATACAACTCCTATATTTTAACATTAAGTCAATACCTTAACTAAAACACCCATGTATTAGTACCTCACCAACATCTAGACTTGTACTTGCTCCTTAACTAAGACACTTAAGTATAGTACCTTCAATCAACCAATACTTTGTTATTACCTATTTTCCTTATCACTACCCTTGGTCATACTCAACCAACCTATTTAACTTATACTACATATATCAGCCACAACCCAACCTAGTATTTAAGCTAATACCAAAACTCATAATTTCTTACATCAATCATTCCCTCACCAAACTTAACTTAATATTTACTTAATCTTCACACTCAAGTATCATCTAATCACTCAATACTAACAACACATATACTAGTATCACTGATCACTTGTAGTTTAGTTGCAACCAACTAAAAGTACCCATTTTCAGTCCCTATTACCAGGTTACCCAAGCTTACTATAGACACACAGTTACTACACATACAACAACACTCACTCTACCCCTCAACATAACACACTCACATAATCACTGCGTTCAGGCACAGTCACACTCCAACTGTGATGTACACAGGCACTCACCTAACTCCCCCTCAATTCTAACCAGAGACAAACTCTCTTACTCCACTGAATACAAGATCACCACAACCATAGTCAATAAAATGACTTCACATACTGTTGCTATTGCATGTTTTTCTCCTCAGGTCTGAACAGACCTGGAATTGCCCCAAACAGTATAATAGTGCATTGACAACTCCCCCTAAGTGGCTCCTAATATTGTTGTTACTTGTCCTAAATGACACTGTTGTTGTTCTTATACTTAGAGCAACTACCTTATTTGTGATGAACAACAATTGTACATAAACTTTATTATAAACTATTATAAAGAAAAAATATACAAAGATCCTAGACAATAATCTAAGTACAATTGATTCTGGAAAATATAGCTATAAAGATCTGATTTGCAAGAGATCACTTTACTCCTTGGACCACACGTCGATGAAGAAGAAATGCAAGAATGATATGAACAATTTGAAGAGTTGGACAATGAGAAAGCCTTGGCAACACTGACACAACAAGCTTCTGTTTTTCTACTTATGTTCTTAGATATCAAAGACTTGAAAATCTATCCCCCCCCTCTCTCAAGGGACACAATGATGCCATATTTATAGAATTTGAGAGAGGTTATGATAGTGTACGTGCACTTTGGACAGTCTGGACTGTAGTACCATTGTGCACGCACTTTTAAAGGGGTAATATCCAATCATTTAGTGAGTTGATGCACAACTTAATGCCTGCTTGATATGTAGCTTCCTGTCACGACCCGCACCCGGTTTAGGGCACGAGTACGTGGGTACGTCCAGCCTACGCCGCAGCATCGGCGGTAGAACGCTGTCTAGGTCAAGTACTATCTAAATAATCTCACACTAGTATCCAACTCCATAAGGAGACACGGATAACACTATAAAGATGAACAACATACTCAATCACAACTGCAGCACGATAGGAATTTGAAGAAATAAAAGAATACAACACAAGCCCAATGACAACATAATCATACCTGCAATCAGTAACATCCAATCTCCCAAGTGTCGGAACCAGTCTACTAAGGTCACAGTCTGGAAAAATATTTTCCAGTCAGGAAGGAGCAAAGTACATCTCTAAATAGCAGTTCTATATAAATGACATAAGCTATGTAGCAGTTCTAGATGGAAACATACCAGATGCATGTATAGGTACGAGAAATGTACAATGAGAGAAATACTGGAAATACTGTAAGTAAATGCAGGAAAGAAACATTATGTCCATGAGCAAGAACCTATGACTAAGTGTGTTGAGTACTAGCTTTAACATGTGATCGGCTTGGGAACTTGATCAGGCTGGTTACATGTGATTAGCTATGATTCATGGAAGGTCAGGCTAACCGTTGGTTAGCTATGATGCATGGAGAGGTCAGGCTAATCACACGTAACAGCTATGAGGCATGGAGATGGTCAGGCCGCACCCGACGTGAGATGTGGGGTGAGCTATGATGCATGGATAGTTGGGTATGATCACATATCTATACTAAAATACTCCCCAAACCCCCGACTGGTATAGTAGATCCAATCATGGTACGCTATGGCACAGGATTCCCTAGGAAGGTAGCAAATCTCCCCGGGAATCAGTGTCTGTACATGCACAAGATAACAAGGGAAAACAAGTCTTGTACAAGCTACACCATGAATAAGGAATAACATCTCATGACAAGATCCGTGTATACCAATCCGTGTAACCAACATGTCAAGAACATGTATATTTACACTAGATACAGTGAACATAGGAGATATCATAAATTAGAAACTAATCAGAGAATGTACTCGCCTTGGGTCCTTAGCTGGTAAAACCAATGTCCTGTCCCAGAGTATCGTCTGGAGGAACCAACAGTCCTATAAACATATCACAAGCAAAACCACATTTGCATCAGGTGCTACACTAACACATCACAAATACATGAACTCAGGGCTCTGCCAGGTATGGCACTAGTCAACTAGGGTCATCTAGTAGGTTTACCAATTAACCATATTATAATTCCCATCAACTACAATAGTAGATATATGTAAATATATATATACTTTAAAATAAGTAATACTTGTATACATACTAAAAAGAATTTAACCTAATATATGTATATATCTAAAATATATACCAATATAAATTACTAGCTATAGTTGTATATTTACCAAGATAAGTACATTTATATATATTAACATATATCAAAATACGTACATATCGTATGTGTGCAAAGTACATTTTTTATTAATAAAAATAAATAATTACCTACTCATATTTTAAATACATACATATACCAATACGAAAATATAAATCTACATTTACATATTTATGCCATAATACGGTTACATAAATATACAAATTTTCATAATAAAAAACCCTTATATATAATACATAACTAAATTTACACATACTAAATAACTAATTTTATACATTAAAACAATAAACTAATTATGTTGTATTTACTAAACTAGTTACATGAATTTACTAAGCTAGTTATATTTATTTACTAACTAATTATATAAATTTACTAAACTAATACATATTAATATAACCAAATTATATAAAATAACCAAATTACATAACTAATTACATTAATTAAACTAATTATATAAAATAACTAATTATATATACTAAACTGATTTTTATAATTTAATTAAAGGATTTAAGAAATAATTAACTAATCAAATTATAATTTTAATTAAACTAACCACGTATTAACTAACTAATTACACAAAAATAACTAATTATATAAGCTAAACTAGTTATGTGTAATTGTTAATTTAATTATATGTAATTAATAACTAATTAATTATTAACTGCCTGATTAAACATTAACTAAACAATTAATAATCAAAAAAACTAAATTAATTATATATTAATATAACTAAATTAATTATATAATATATAATTAACTGACTCTTAACAATTCCCAAACCTACACTCTGAATCGAAGAGGGAACGGAGAAGGGAGGCTCACAGGGGGTTTTTCCGGCGAGGTCGGGCCGGGCAGGGCGGTGGTCCTGAAGCGACGGCGGCCGGCGGTTTCTCGTGTGCAGTTGCTCCGCCGGATCGACGCGAAGGAGCGGTTGGAGGGAACGGTGGACGACTGGAGGAGCTCGACTGGAACGACGGCTCGGGGACAGCATCGGCGGCTCAGATGGAGAGGGTTCCCTTTGCCGGCGCGGTGGGGGTCCGTCGGGCAGGGCGGCTTCGACTCGGCGGTGGCGGTCTGTTCGAGGGCAGCGGCACTCGACGGATCTGGCGGCGTTCGGCGGCGGCTACCGGCTCAGCGGCCACGGCTCGACGCGGCCACGGTTAGGTTTAGGGTTTCTGCGAGTCGTGTCTGTGGATCGTGTCCGGGGCAGGACACGATGGGTTGCTGAACTGTGAGGGACGTGTCCGGGTGTGTCGGACACGGGGTTGGGTGTACTGGTGGAGGTGGATGTGTCCGGGTGTGTCGGACACAAAAATCTGATTGTAATATTGTAACCGAACCCAGAAATGAATGGATACTGTGGGACACCCGGGGTCGGACCCGAGGCCATCACGGCTGACACGGATGCTGGACACACGGACACGAGCACACAAAAATGGTGGTGGCTGTGGCTCTATGGGGATTGTGGAGGCTAGCTAATAATTAGGAGATTAGGGTTTCTTGGGAATGGTGAGAAGGAGAACTTAAATAGGGAGAGATGGTGTGGTATAAAGGGTTGCGGGTTGGCCCAATAATGAATGGCCAAGATCAATACATGAATAAGTTCTTCATGTGGGAAAGGGTGTGGGCTAGTTAATAGGAACGGCAACTTGAAAAAATAAAAATAAAAATAAAGATTATAATTTCAGAAAAATATTTTTAGGAAAGCTAGCTAATTTCCAATTAGCTACTAATTAATACATTTTGCAAAGTCCTAGAAAGCATGACATTTATTTATTTATTTATTTTGTAATACATCGTCATTTAGGAAAAATGATTTTTATAAAGATTTTTAAATTACCTTCTAAAATCAAACATCGTTCAAAATCAAATAAAAATTTTCAAGGAGAATTATTTTATAAAACTTGATATTTTAAAATAAATTAAAATCTAATTATTTTGGAAATTGGAAATCGGAGGTTACAAGTCTATCCACCTTAGAAAATTTTCGTCCTCGAAATTTTAGGGATGACTAGGATAGAAAAAATTTGTTGTTCATAATGATGAATATATCTTTGAAGAAAATATTTCTATAAGGAAAATATTTACCAACAGAAGGAAACATGAAGAAAAAGAAAAATATGGTTTAAGACAGGGATAACTTGAAGGAATCATGGCTCGGCCTTGAATCCTCTAGAAGGTTTAGGTTTTGGGAAGTAGACACGATCACTGAAAAACAGATAATTGGAATAATGCACGTTACCTTTTCAAGGTAACTAAACCAAGGAAGACCCAGTATAATGAATGATATAGACATGAAAGTTATAGCTAATTCGAAAGATACGGTCGACAATTTGATTTAAGAAACTTAAATACATCCTTCAGAATGTAATCAAGAGACATCTAATCGCCTTTCTTAATTTCTAGAAAAAAGTCTTTACTACCATCTGAAAATAATCCTTCCTTTTTATCCTCGTTCATTTTACTTTTCTCAATCTTGCGATTCATCATTAACTAATATCTATAAAAGTTTTAAATTCCACAAACTTTATTAGATTAGATCTTAAAATTTCTGAATCAAAATTTATTACATGTCCAAAATCCTTATCATCAAATTCGAGTTTGTTTATCTTAACATCAACTATACCTCGATTATTTTCTTCGATTTCAAATGTTACTGTCATGGTTAAGATTTTAATTTAAATCACAACCTCAATATACCATGATCTTACCTTACGACCTTCAATTATATGATCCCATAATCAATTATATTAAAATTTTCTTTACCATGAGCTTCATTTCATTCCATATTTCTTTATCCGTATGTATAATGTTTCCGAATTTGAACTAATATTTTTTTTTTCATCCTCTGAATTTATTATCCCAATGTAAAAAATTTTACTACTCAAATCCTCAATATTTTAATTGAATTCCAGTCGTATCATAATCTCCTCAAATTTTGAGTAAATAACTAAATACAAAATTTTACTATCCAATCCCTTTTAATTGAAATCCAATCAATGCATATTTATAAAACTTAAAAAATCTGTATCCCAAAATTTAAATTTTAAACACTCATCAATCATCTTACTCCTCTAACTCAAATTCAATTGATGCTTATTCCAATCTAACTCCTCATCCCAAGAATTTAATTCGGCACCATTCCATTTACAATTTTATTTCCTGCTTTTCTTTTTCCTCAAATACTCAACGATGCGATGCTTCCAGTATCTTTAATGCAACATTCATACTATATAAAATTTCTATCTTGCAATCAAATAGATAAAATGATAATCTCTCCAATTTCTCAAATTTTTAATAATCAATTCAATCATATCAAGACCTCCTTAAAATTAATAAATCCTCAATCAAATTTTTTTTTTTTTTTTTTTTTCCTCTGTCAATTTCTTAACTCTCCTTTCAAGTCAATATTTATCCTCGAGTTTCAATCATCCTCAATCTTCGTAAAACTAATGATCCGTCAATTCTTTTATTAACGCCTTAACTCTTTATTAATGCTTATCCACAAATTTAATCCTCTTGTCTCTTTTTGGTCAGTCATAACCTCGTCATAGATCTCTGCTATGGTCAAAACCCAATGATCATGGTTTAAGAAAACTCTACCTACAACCATGCAATTTGAGAAAATATATAGGTCATGTGTCTTTTGTCATGGTATTTCAGTCTCTGTTAGGGGTACTACTAGTTATATTCTAACAAGAAAATCATGCATGTGAACCACAGTACTAGGAAAATCAATCAATCAATCGAAAGGCGAAAGAAAAGGAACATTAGGATGAAAGAAGGATCATGTTAACATATTACTTGTAGTGTCTAATATCTCTAATAAACACTTAACTCTAGCACACTAACAAATTCCTATTCATGTACACTGGTACCCATATCAACTAATCATATATTAATATTCATATCTCTCATCTACCAAAATTAATCCTCAAAAATAATCGTCAAGGTTTAACTTCCCGATCAACTTAAAATAAAATGCATATACCTCCTCAAAATTAGATACTTCCCATCGAAATAAAATTTAATCACTTCTAAAATCTTTGTAGCCTTAACTATGTTTAGTGAATCAAATTTAAATCATCAATATTTTTTTTTTTAACAACATAAAATCTCAACTCCTTAAAATTCTGAAAATTTAAAATTCATTTCCACCTTTTTATTTATAATTCCTCAATGTATATATTAGTGCTCACGGTCTCTGATACTCAAGGTGCACTCAATGCATCTAGTGTCTATAATTGTGTACTAAATTGTACTGCCCGAATCACTTGTACTATTACCTCCAATGATCAAAGTTGCCATCAACTGTATTTTCTTTCATAATTTCAATTTATGTCAATTGGTATATCCTCTAATTATCAACACACAGAGTGCTTACTGTTATTAACGTCATCCTTGACTAATCCTCGATATAGAATCATTAGCACTCTTGGTATTATATCACTAGCTGCATTAATGGATTATCTCATCAAGTTCATTAGACTCATGATCACCTGTATCCTTTATAACACTCATGTTTCTTTACTCTCATGGGTATGTGTATGGTTCCTCATCTCGATGGTTGTATATGTATTTCCTTCAATCCTTTAAAGCCTATTAAACTAATCCGTGATACGCTTCACAACTTCCATTACTAATCCTGATATTTCTCTACTTATGACATCTCATTAACCCTTTATACATATACATTTATTTACCTTTAACATTTCCGATATCAATCATCCAATTGGACATCATGCTCCATAAATCCTTAACACAATTCCCGGATACTTAATCGTTTACATAGATCACTCAATTACATAATCATGATTATCCAGGACGGGTAATTGGCTCTGATACTAACTCTGAGAACTATCACTGATACTCTATACTCTCCTTAACTCTCAGTCTCTAATGACACTACTCCCAGAATCATTGGTACAAGGTACTATACTGAGGGCTAACTCTAGATTAAAGCCTACTGCTCACATGCCAACTAAGAAACACTTACAACTCACTAGCAACACAGTCAATACTAATACAAGACACAACAAAATTACAAGCCACTAATTATCATACTTAACAAGAAATCCTCAAGGAATAGGAGCTCAAAGGCTGAATTGAGGACAGAAGGTATCTTTACTGCTAGTAAAGAAAGAAGCGGTGGAACAAAGTCCTGGAATAACAGAAATAGATAAGTCTTGAGATGATATTTTAAGAACCAATTTAGGATACAACCTGATAATCATACACGTCTGTCTGAAATCATGACACTCAGAATCCTCGCCACGCCAGTAAGCATAGATGCGATAAACGATAGGTTTCGTAACTAAGGTATGCACTCTATAATCATGTCGTCTAGAATCTTCGCCACGCCAACCGGTATGGCTGCGAAAGACTCTAAGCTTCATAACTATAGTATGTACATCCAAGTCAGGTTCCTACGTTCTCGTCACCACAGCTAATATGGCTGCGATAAATTCTAGGTTCCATAACCAAAGTAGACGTTTTACCTTCCTCACTGTCCTCATCAATATATGTCATCAGATGATACCATAAATCCTAGTCCGTAAAAATTCATCTCAATTTGAAATTAACTCAACAACGATACCAGGAATTAAAGTTAACAACTGGTCAACAAGAATCAAACTCAACAATGATACCAAGATTTTAAAAACTGCTCAACAAGAATCAAGTTCAGTGACAACAAGCGAGAGCGGACGAAATCAAGGGAAAAAGATTTAAATTGGAATAAGATTCTCAAGGGGTCGTCCCAGGAATCTCTCAAGAATTTGTGATTGAGTATCCTCTCTCATCCTAGTATCCTATGTCCTATATTCTGTAGCAGGTACGCAGTAGTACAACTATGATGTCGCACTACCACGACATCGCACAACTAGCGAAGTCTGACCTGCATGGGCCACCACTAAAAACGTGTCACGACCCGCACCCGGTTTAGGGCACGAGTGCGTGGGTACGTCCAGCCTACGCCGCAGCATCGGCGGTAGAACGCTGTCTAGGTCAAGTACTATCTAAATAATCTCACACTAGTATCCAACTCCATAAGGAGACACGGATAACACTATAAAGATGAACAACATACTCAATCACAACTGCAGCACGATAGGAATTTGAAGAAATAAAAGAATACAACACAAGCCCAATGACAACATAATCATACCTGCAATCAGTAACATCCAATCTCCCAAGTGTCGGAACCAGTCTACTAAGGTCACAGTCTGGAAAAATATTTTCCAGTCAGGAAGGAGCAAAGTACATCTCTAAATAGCAGTTCTATATAAATGACATAAGCTATGTAGCAGTTCTAGATGGAAACATACCAGATGCATGTATAGGTACGAGAAATGTACAATGAGAGAAATACTGGAAATAATGTAAGTAAATGCAGGAAAGAAACATTATGTCCATGAGCAAGAACCTATGACTAAGTGTGTTGAGTACTAGCTTTAACATGTGATCGGCTTGGGAACTTGATCAGGCTGGTTACATGTGATTAGCTATGATTCATGGAAGGTCAGGCTAACCGTTGGTTAGCTATGATGCATGGAGAGGTCAGGCTAATCACACGTAACAGCTATGAGGCATGGAGATGGTCAGGCCGCACCCGACGTGAGATGTGGGGTGAGCTATGATGCATGGATAGTTGGGTATGATCACATATCTACACTAAAATACTCCCCAAACCCCCGACTGGTATAGTAGATCCAATCATGGTACGCTATGGCACAGGATTCCCTAGGAAGGTAGCAAATCTCCCCGGGAATCAGTGTCTGTACATGCACAAGATAACAAGGGAAAACAAGTCTTGTACAAGCTACACCATGAATAAGGAATAACATCTCATGACAAGATCCGTGTATACCAATCCGTGTAACCAACGTGTCAAGAACATGTATATTTACACTAGATACAGTGAACATAGGAGATATCATAAATTAGAAACTAATCAGAGAATGTACTCGCCTTGGGTCCTTAGCTGGTAAAACCAATGTCCTGTCCCAGAGTATCGTCTGGAGGAACCAACAGTCCTATAAATATATCACAAGCAAAACCACATTTGCATCAGGTGCTACACTAACACATCACAAATACATGAACTCAGGGCTCTGCCAGGTATGGCACTAGTCAACTAGGGTCATCTAGTAGGTTTACCAATTAACCATATTATAATTCCCATCAACTACAATAGTAGATATATGTAAATATATATATACTTTAAAATAAGTAATACTTGTATACATACTAAAAAGAATTTAACCTAATATATGTATATATCTAAAATATATACCAATATAAATTACTAGCTATAGTTGTATATTTACCAAGATAAGTACATTTATATATATTAACATATATCAAAATACGTACATATCGTATGTGTGCAAAGTACATTTTTTATTAATAAAAATAAATAATTACCTACTCATATTTTAAATACATACATATACCAATACGAAAATATAAATCTACATTTACATATTTATGCCATAATACGGTTACATAAATATACAAATTTTCATAATAAAAAAACCCTTATATATAATACATAACTAAATTTACACATACTAAATAACTAATTTTATACATTAAAACAATAAACTAATTATGTTGTATTTACTAAACTAGTTACATGAATTTACTACGCTAGTTATATTTATTTACTAACTAATTATATAAATTTACTAAACTAATACATATTAATATAACCAAATTATATAAAATAACCAAATTACATAATTAATTACATTAATTAAACTAATTATATAAAATAACTAATTATATATACTAAACTGATTTTTATAATTTAATTAAAGGATTTAAGAAATAATTAACTAATCAAATTATAATTTTAATTAAACTAACCACGTATTAACTAACTAATTACACAAAAATAACTAATTATATAAGCTAAACTAGTTATGTGTAATTGTTAATTTAATTATATGTAATTAATAACTAATTAATTATTAACTGCCTGATTAAACATTAACTAAACAATTAATAATCAAAAAAACTAAATTAATTATATATTAATATAACTAAATTAATTATATAATATATAATTAACTGACTCTTAACAATTCCCAAACCTACACTCTGAATCGAAGAGGGAACGGAGAAGGGAGGCTCACAGGGGGTTTTTCCGGCGAGGTCGGGCCGGGCAGGGCGGTGGTCCTGAAGCGACGGCGGCCGGCGGTTTCTCGTGTGCAGTTGCTCCGCCGGATCGACGCGAAGGAGCGGTTGGAGGGAACGGTGGACGACTGGAGGAGCTCGACTGGAACGACGGCTCGGGGACAGCATCGGCGGCTCAGATGGAGAGGGTTCCCTTTGCCGGCGCGGTGGGGGTCCGTCAGGCAGGGCGGCTTCGACTCGGCGGTGGCGGTCTGTTCGAGGGCAGCGGCACTCGACGGATCTGGCGGCGTTCGGCGGCGGCTACCGGCTCAGCGGCCACGGCTCGACGCGGCCACGGTTAGGTTTAGGGTTTCTGCGAGTCGTGTCTGTGGATCGTGTCCGGGGCAGGACACGATGGGTTGCTGAACTGTGAGGGACGTGTCCGGGTGTGTCGGACACGGGGTTGGGTGTACTGGTGGAGGTGGATGTGTCCGGGTGTGTCGGACACAAAAATCTGATTGTAATATTGTAACCGAACCCAGAAATGAATGGATACTGTGGGACACCCGGGGTCGGACCCGAGGCCATCACGGCTGACACGGATGCTGGACACACGGACACGAGCACACAAAAATGGTGGTGGCTGTGGCTCTATGGGGATTGTGGAGGCTAGCTAATAATTAGGAGATTAGGGTTTCTTGGGAATGGTGAGAAGGAGAACTTAAATAGGGAGAGATGGTGTGGTATAAAGGGTTGCGGGTTGGCCCAATAATGAATGGCCAAGATCAATACATGAATAAGTTCTTCATGTGGGAAAGGGTGTGGGCTAGTTAATAGGAACGGCAACTTGAAAAAATAAAAATAAAAATAAAGATTATAATTTCAGAAAAATGTTTTTAGGAAAGCTAGCTAATTTCCAATTAGCTACTAATTAATACATTTTGCAAAGTCCTAGAAAGCATGACATTTATTTATTTATTTATTTTGTAATACATCGTCATTTAGGAAAAATGATTTTTATAAAGATTTTTAAATTACCTTCTAAAATCAAACATCGTTCAAAATCAAATAAAAATTTTCAAGGAGAATTATTTTATAAAACTTGATATTTTAAAATAAATTAAAATCTAATTATTTTGGAAATTGGAAATCGGAGGTTACACTTCCTATATGAGGAAAGCACAGGTCATGAGACAAATATTTGAGCATGTTTCACAAGGAATATGACATATAAGATGTCTAATCATAACTCCTCTCTGTTAATTAGAAATGTAAGCGCACTATAGAAGTAGTTTGGCAACTGACGCACTTTTGGTAAAGTCGGCCTTGATGGCGCACTTTTGATAAGTTGACCACTTTTTGCGTACTCTAGTGAAGTTAATTACACTTGGCGCACCTTGAAAGTGATTAATTCATACTGGTCGCTAAACAACAACCTGGGTCTGTATGTCGTAGCTCAGCTGAAATAATGACTTCTGACTTTCTCGATTACTGTTCTAGCTTGTCAGATTTATCGCATTAAATGTTTGGGGAAAACAGACATAAAAATTGTGTGCATGTCTTCATAGATAAAAGTTACTCGAAAGTGTGCCCATTTTCTGTTCTTTGAAAGAGTGCACGATCCTCTGAAACAAGTAGAAAATACGCCATTCTTTAGAATAGAGAGAAAGTATGTCATTCTTCCTCTCTTAAGTAATTACGCTATATTCAGGAGGCATATTTTTTATGCTTCTGCAAGACCCCCTTCAAAGTTTTTGAATTTGTTCCGATGAATTTAAAATACTTTGAATTAGAAGCATAAAAAAGTTGTTAAGATATCATGTGCGCACATTTTGGACAGAATCCCAACAGATTGCTGACGTGGCTGAGTTAAAAATAGGCTTGACTTGTTCATTACTTTTTATACAATTTTTACGACAACGGTTTGACTCAGTTGCTTATTGGAAGCAGTCTTCAAGGCGATGCATGTGGTGCTATTTTCAAGGACTGCTATGAATTTGGAACGTCACTCTTAGCATATCTATATAAGTGCAAAGAAAGCTCCCTAAAAATAGAGCCAAGGTCTTCAACAAATCTTTCAGACCAAATCCTTCAAACTTTCTTCCTATCGTGAAGATGATCACAGCTGTCTTTAGGATCAAGCCGAAGAAGAAGAATATGATACCCTCATCAGGGCATTGCAAGCATCCAAGTAATCATAGGAGATGACGTTCTTTGGGTGAGATAATAATATTCCTCTGTCACCACTTTTTCTATTCTCATCTCCTAATTAGTAGAGAATATAGGAAATTTCATGAGTATAAGCATAATACGCACGCGTATTCCCCTTATTGGGAGTGGGAATTGGGTACTTGGCGTACTTTCTGGATTTTGATAAATTAGACGACTCACACACTTTTCTTCTGAAAGCTGTCATCTGGAGCACTTTTTGAGTTTTAACAAACTCGATGATTGTTTGTACTTTTCTTTTCCATAAGCATTTACTTTTTAGTAGGATGATGATTTTATGCTCTTTCCCGCAGGGACCACACTAGCTTACTTCTTTCATGGTGAAGCATGGAAGGATATCATAGTTTTCCCTATTCGAGATGATCAACAACATAATATAGAAATTCACCATAGAATGAGGAAGGACTTTGCTCGGGGCAACCAGAGTTGTCCTAGTCCATACAATATAATAGCTGTATTTTTTTTCGTAATGAGGCTTGCCGCTAGGGTGCAGCTAGGTCACGGTTTTGGCTGTCAAATTGGGATAGAGTCCCAATCAAAACTCTATCGGCGACACTTGGTGGTGACGTAGGATAAGCTTCTTTGTGCTTACAAAATTGATACATGCCAAGTTTTGTATCCTTCCGCCATTATCATTGCACTCAATGTTAAGGAGCAAGAACACATCCACCATTGTGCTACCTAACATTGGCCTTAGAAGGATGGAGATGATCATGCGATCAATCTCTATCATATGTAATCATGAATTTTAGATTAAATATCTAGATGTAATAGATTTTCATTATATATAATCAAAATTTGTACGCCAATAAAATTTTAGCTTGATCTTGCTTTGTTGTTTGTGTTGCTGACTGATTAATTTCTGCTTTAACCATGGAGAGGGAAAGGATTAACTCTGTATATTTAGGAAATATTAGATTTATGTGTGCACTATGCAAACCATCTGAAAAATTGACTAGCATGCGTATCACGTGATTCCTTTTGCGTACGTATGAGCCCTTGTACGAATATGTAGAAATTCTAACAGCAACGGTTCAAATTCTATGTAAGATTCTTCACTTAGGAAAATAAACCATCTCCTCCTTTCACTGATGAATTGTGTGTAGGAACTTGAACCGTCACCCTCCTTATAAATAGTGGGTCAGTTATTCAGTCTATCATTCTTCACCCCAATCTACTGATGGCTTCCCAGGATACTTCAAAGACAAGTGCAAAAGAAATAGACCAGGCGACTATTTCTTATATGGCCAAGACTACTTTCGGTTATACCCTACCATTCTTATTTCTCCATTTACTAAGGAGAAGGAGGACACGCACTTGGGCTAACTTCGTAAAGCAAAATTTGTTCAAGATCCCCTTGATTGTTCATCGGATGGATCATCCTGCCCCAAACTAACGTCAGTAGTTTTGATACTTCTGTCATTTCCCAGAGAGATAGGATGAACATGCCAGAGTAGATCCTATCCTTCGGGTATTTGCATATTCAGATGTTTGTATTTTGTATGCTCTTGCAACTTTTGTGAACAATAGCGACTGAGAGCATCTTAATTTCTCCTTAATATTGTACTGCTATCCTTTTTCCTCCATTTTATAAATGAATAAGCTTAAAATATTTTCATGGACTCATTATCCATTGTATATTTTGACTGAATTATGAATGTTAATACCATCAGAAATAATAGGGATATAATATATTTTTAGATAAATTAATATTGTATACATCTGCTCAGAGATAATATGGACATGGGAAAAGGTTTTAGTAGGATATATTTAATAGACCTGATACCCATGGCATACTTATACCAAGTATGGGTAGTGAGATTTGAGAATGAAACACTATCATAGGTAAAATGGACATAACATATTGTAAGGCAACTAAAGAAAAAAGGAGAAAAGGATAGTTCGAAGGTGAACTATTATTTTCTCTATTTGGGGTGATGAATATAATATAATTCAGAGGTAATATTATCACGACCCATATCTGGTGTGAGGGCACGAGTACGTGGGTACATCTAGCCTACGTCGCAGCATCGATGGTAGAATACTGTCTAGGTCGACAATACTATCTATACATCTCACACAATAATATATGAACCTGTCAATGATATCTCAACTCCATACGGAGGATAAGATAACAATATAATGATAATCAATACTCAATCATAATGAAACTAGAGAAAGATAATGGCCCGACATCAAATAAGAAATGGGAATCATAAAGTCTCAAACTATAACAGACACAACAAAATATCCAGGTCTATGAGTCTAGCAATAACACAATAAGGCTAAATTATTAACAATATGACAATAGTCTAAAAACTGAAGACAGGTCCAGTATAATGAACTACTAGCCAAGTATCTCCTCAACAGTTGGTACTAGTACTCATGTACTACTGTAAAATCTCAGCTAGCTCTCCAATATGTGGTCTATAATACGTAGGACACTAGTCCACTAAATAATCATCTGAAAAATATATCCAGTCAGGATTGGAGCAAAATACAACCCAATAGTAGTTCCAATAAATGACAGAAGCTATAAAACAGTAATAGCAATAAAAATAAATGATTAAAGTTACTGAACTAGCATATATCATGAGAAGAAGCATCGTGGTAAATAATGGCAATAAACTGAGAATAATATGGTTAGAAACATCAATGTAATGAACTAGAATACAAGAAATAATATAATAAATATGCCTTGAAATATTAGTAAAATAATATGATCGGCTTGGGCCTAACACGGGCTATATATAAAAGGTGAGCTAGGATAATCACACGTGAGTTGCATGATCTGTTAACTATTATGGGCTATAATAAATCATGGGTTATAAGGTATAATCACATATCGACTAATACTTTCCCAACCCTCGACTAGTACACGGATCCAAAATATGACACATTATAACACGTATATCATATTGCATGGTCTATAATATCATGCAATATGATTATGGTCAATATATTCACTAAGATATCACAGTAATCACTGAGTAATCATGAAGTACGGCACGGTGATCACTGACTCATCACAACAATAATATCTTATTACCAAGATCCACGTATACCAATCAGTGAAATATCGTGTCAGGAATCAAGTATCTCAATACTAAATACATGAAACATAAAGATTATCGAATAAAGAAACTATCAGAAAATGTACTCGCATGTGGTCCAGAGCAATGAATGTCAAATCGTGTCTGTATTAGTACCTCAAAGACCTAAATATAAAATATCAAGTTAAAATAGTATTTTGCTATCATAAACATGCTATACTAGCTTGAAACTAGGTCTCTAAGTCAATACTAGGTCAACCTAATTCAAACTAGGTCAAACTAGGTCAAATTTGGTCAAACTAGGTCAAATCTAGGTCAATACAGTCAAACTAGGTCATTTCCTAGTTTTTAAGTTAATTTTACCTATTTATAAGGTTTATAAAGTTATACTAGGTCTTAACAAGTCACTATTTAGTTTTTAGGTGCTAACTAGGTCAACCTAGTCAATACTAGTTAATACTAGACCAATACTAGGTTTCTAGGCTATACTAATAAGTTTTTAGCATATATTACCCTAATATATAATTTTACCTATAACTTCTAGCAATACCTTGGCCTATATAGCTATTTATCTTACCCTGCATCACGGTATTTTAACACGTATCATACATTTACCTAATACCTTAGCATGTATCTCAAATACCTTAACTATGGGACAAAACCTTCCTAATACTAGGTTTTAAAGTCATACTAGTTAGCTATGATATAATAATATCATATATACTATATAGATATACTAATATATATAATAACTTAGTCTAACACTTAATATCTAGCCAATACCTTAGTATTACCTCATTACCTACCTATTACCTTAGTATTACCTCATTACCTTACCAATACATTAACATATTATCTCATACCATAGTTTCTAGACTAATACATTAGCTAATACCATTACCTTAACCAATACCCAATACCTTAACTCATACCTTGGTACCTAACCCATTACCCAAGCTAGACACTACCCTTACCATGGTATCTTAATCCAATACATAATATCATAACCTTAACTTAGTATCCTAGTATTACCTCATACTAGTTCTAATATTTTGGTATCTTGGTATTCTAAATAACTTGATATATCTTAAGATACCACCCTTTAATTTATCCCACACATATCCCACTTATTTATACATGGTACCATGGTACCACATTAAATATAATATGATTCCAAACCCCAAGATACTAACCCATGACCAAAACCTACACTTACCTTACATCCAAGATACTCACTCTACTCTTGACACTTGATATCTTGATATTACCCATTACCTAGTTCATATACCAAATATCTTAGTATCTTAACCAATACCTTATCCTCCTAGATTCTTACCCAACTAACTCTAATAATACTTGATACCAAATAGTATACCTTACTCAAGCTCCAATACTCACATACCCTCACTCATGATACATGAGTGTCATGATACCAATATTCTCATGGTACCCAAGTATCACACTAGTACCTTGCCCTAAACTCTCATTCCTTGAAACATAACTTACCTATACTTGGCTCACTTGATAACTACTTGTATCAACACTAACATACATACTAACTAAAACCTATTACCTAATACCTATATATATATGCTATATCATACATATGCTTGACAACCTATGATACATATACTCACTTGATATCCATACTACCAAGGCTAATAGAATACCCAAAATGCCTATGTCGTATAGTCAGTTCTCTACTTGTAACCAATATTGAACCTATTAGACCTATTCAATAAATTATAGGATTAAAGTATGTCATATCCCTTCATATCTTCTTTCTGAACCGTCAAACGGATTATATTTTTGTGTCTGAAAACTCCCAAAATTGCGAAAACACCAAAATACATTCGTCTTTCGGATACCTGACACTCAAATATTTTTATAGAAAGTTTCAGAATAAATTTAGCCCCTATTAATTTATTTATTTGGAAAGCTAACTCTGATACAGTTTATTTTAAAAATAGAAGATTAATCGGAGTCCTGAGTTAGGAGTTATGGTATTTCTAAGTTACTATACTGCTAAAAATAAGGTTGAATATTATGATAAATTTAGGCTATTTTGGACAAAAGAACACATGTATACACCCAATTTATCAAATCTACATATACGTATTGTAGAAGCATGAAAATACGTTGGGGAATTATACGCGTAAGACCCCCAACATGCATGAAGCCCGCGTAAAACAGAGCTTCAGCGCTGTGTGGCATAAAATATGACTTCAGAGCTATTGGCGTACAACAGAGCTTCAACGCTATTTAGCATAAAATAGAGCTCCAGAACAGCCTGCGTAAGTCAGCACTTCCAGGCTGTTTTGGCATAAAAAGGTTGTTACACCTCCCTCCGGCGTAAAATATGTCTGCTTTTAATACAGTATGAAGTTGTACGAGGAACTCTTCGTATTCCTCGAATGAACCTGTCACACAAAACAGTAAACCTGACTCCTGACAAAGAGTACTGTATGACGATCGAGAGGACGGCTGTAATGATAATTCTATACAGAGGCCCAGACTGTTATTTAGTGGCATATCCTTGATACAAGTCATTTTTTTATGCAGTCACAGAATACGCTGCCTATTCTACATGGGCAGAAATGAGTCTTTACGCTCAACATGAGACAAAATCAGATGTCACGTCAAAAGCTGTCTCTCGTACAGAGCTCGAGGCATATCTCTGCATTTAATGCACGAGATGGGGGTAGATCTATGTATTTAATGCATGAGATTTTGTTCTACTTTTAATGACTAAGAAAGATAAAACTGTGACTAATATGCTCATATCATTATCCTTGCATGTTACGCCAACCAGGCTATTTTCAACTATAGGAGTACGCCGTATGTTATCTCCTCAAAATACGCCAACTCAGGCTATATTTGCAAAGGTACATGATAAGGCTATTTAGCCCAGAATATGCTCAAGACCTCAATCAGGAAGGATAATGGCTAGTTTACGCTGGTTACCTATTATTTATGCAGCATCAAGCTTTACGCAGAATTTGGCTTTTACGCCAACAAGACAGCTATTTGGCTTTTATGCCAACAAGACAGCTATTTGGCTTTTACGCCAATACGACAGCTACTTAGCTTTTATGCCAACAAGACAGCTACTTGGCTTTTACGCCAACAAGACAGCGATTTGGCTTTTATGCCAACAAGACAGCTACTTGGCTTTTACGCCAATAAGACAGCTACTTGGCTTTTACGCCAACAAGACAGTTATTTGGTTTTTATGCCAACCATCTTTACGCGAGGGGCAGTTACCTACGTGGCTTGTATGCCGTGATCTTCGATGAGCGATTATACGCGTTACCTCATAATGGGACGCACGTCATACGCGGATTCAGGAGATTATTCAGACGTGGGTAGCAGTTATTATAACCGTCGCGTAAAGAGTGCAACTCTCTTCACAGTTTGGCTTCTACGCCGACTGGTCAGTTACTGTAACTGAGCTCTATAAATAGAGACCTCCGGTCACAGTAGATGAAGGTCGAGATCAAGGAGGTAGAGGAGAGGATCAAGATCAGAGACCGAGAGATCAGAGAGAGAGAGAGAACATACAGAGAGTGTTGATTGACGACTTTGGCAATGAGAATCCAATCCCTCCTGTAATATTTGAAGCTTCTTCTCCTTTTATAGCACTTCTTCATCATCGTGTGGTCCAAGGGATAAAGTGATCGACCACAGATCAGACTCCTATAGCATTTTTTTCCCAGAATCATTTTTATTGTACTTAACATCCTTGTATAGGATTAATTATACTTCTTTTTTCTTGTTTGTAAACAAAGAAAGGGTTTCGTATAAACCTACTTTTAATTTCTTTTGTTTATCAGCAAACACAAGATGGTGACTCTGTTGGGGACTACTTTCTCATCTGACAAGAAAGCCATTGCTCAATACGATGTTGTATCCTTCGGCTCGACGAAGAAGACTTTGTTCGTCCAATTCGACCAATCTTCTTATGAAGAAATGCTTCGCGCATGGGGTAGCTCTCATTCCCTCTCTGTCCAGGACAACAGAAAGCTGCTTAAAGTATGGATGCCCCAGACATCCTCTACCCTTCCTGCAGGCTCTCTTTCTCTGATCAACATGGTTGTGACATCACAACCTATACGCCTTGTGCGTAAAAATCTGTCTCCCATCTGTGACGTGGTAGACAAAGCTTCTGGCAATGCCCCCATGCCAATCCAAAAGTCTAGAATGCGCCCTGCACATAAAAATTTGTCTTCCGTCTATGATGTGGCAGACAAAGCTTCTGGAAATGCCCCAGTGCCAATCCAGAAGTCTAGAATGCGCCCTGCACGTAAAAATTCATCTTCTGTCTGTGACATGGCAGATAGAGCTTTTGGCAATGCCCCAGTGCCAATCCAGAAGTCAAACATACGCCCTGCACGTAAAACTTTGTCTTCCGTCTGTGACGTGGCAGACAAAATTTCTAGCAAGGCCTCAGTGCCAATCCAAAAATTTCAAACGCGCCATGCGGGTAAAAATACATCTCCCGTCTATGATGAGGCAGATGGACCCTTGGATCACATCAAAGAAAAATGAGTGGCGAATCTCCTGACATCTAGACTTGTACGCTCACTAGAGAAGAAGTTGCCCACTCTTCAGATTATGCATGACGTTGGAGGCCGTTTGAGAACTTCCCCTATTTTACGCGGACCGGTGCAAAACTCCAAATTACGCCAGGATAAGTCTGCCCACATAAGGAAGACCCGTTTCACGGGAAAATATGCTCCTCAGACGGATGATGGATCGTATGCTACTCACATGGCTGAACTACTGTATTCTTATGGCAGAGAGAGAGAGTTATGGTTCCCAATCTCCACGTCCCCACTAATGTAAAAAGGCATAATAAGCCTTCTTCTTCTTATTTGCGTGATTTCTTGATCCAGAAACGCAAAGACGGGTGTCAAAAGCAAGATTTAGTGCCCCTAACTACCGAGCGTGGGGAGATCATGTGAGAAGTAGCGTCAACATCTAATATCGTCATGGCATATGGTCCACATAAAGAATCTGTCTTTATTGTTCCACCTACTCGCAACGATCAACATCAGATAATCTTCGGTCGAATACGAAATAGACCGATTGTACAAGAAGATTCTCACAAGTCTGATGCTGAGAAAATACAAATCCACAGGTATAGCCCACAGGCTTTAAAAATTATGTAAAATATGGATTATAATTTGAAGTTGAAGCAAGGCCTCAATTATGGAAAAGGCAGACGAATACCGTTGTATGGTGATCCTTACTATCAATGAACTCATTTTGGGTTGGGGTATACCGCATCTCCTGCAAACTCTGAACCTCCAGAGTCTGATCCTGTAATACCAGAGGCAGGTCCTTCTAAATCAACTTTTGTGGACAAAGGAAAATAAGAAAAAAAATAACCAGACAACGACATGTCTAGGGGTAGTCTCCCTTGACAAAACAGGGCAGCATCCAAAGCTGGGGGTAGAATTCCCTCTGTATCCGAAGGTGTTGCAACTATGACCATTTTTCCTGAGAACCGTTTGACTCAAGTATCGGTAGCCCGAAAGCCAAAGGGGACTTTCTCCTTCAATGAAGAAGACATCATTGAAATCTTCAATATATTGATGAAGGAAAACAAACTTCGGCTACCCAACATCAGACACCCTGAAAGAGCTGGTAAAGTCGATGACCCAGAATATTGTGTCTTTTATCGGTATATTTATCACCCTACAAGGGCATGCTATGTACTAAAAAGGAGAATCCAGGAGTTGATCAATGCCAAAGTCATTACTATGCATTTATAAGGAGAAGACGGTCACCACAAATTAATCTCACTCCGATGTGGCAATTTCTCCCTCAAGAAGTGCCGGATGATGAGTCCTCAAAATTTCTCCAGATGAGCAACCTTCAGGTCTATCCCCACTCAGCAAATCACTCCCAAAGGAATTTTTTGGACATGGGTTCTTGTTCATCTTACCTCTGAACTGTTGTCCAAACTATTCCTCCCTAGCTGAGTTTGCCATGTCCAAGTGACCTCTGAGCAAACCTCCTTGGTTGTTGCTATCGATTAGTTCACGTCCATATTACCTCTGAACTATGTCTCTCTACTTTATCTGGCAGAGTAAATCTATCACCACAAAATGGTCACTTCTATATTACTTCTGTCCTATTTTTTCTTTATCCCCACAAAGTCCTATCTTACCACGTCCACATTACCTCTGAGTAAGATAATTTTAGAACTTTCTATGTCCATATTACCTCTGAGTAAAGTTCTTCTCTTCAACTTTCTACTATCACGTTCGCATAACGCCCGGTAGTGCTAGTCATTTCAACTTATTACTTGTACTTAAGGTACGCCATAGGTAATAAGTCCACAACCCAGATGAACAAATCGACTCTTGGGTTTTCATCCCCAGCAACTGCCTATGTGCAATATTTTCTCCTTAATTATAAATTTTTGTAAAGAGCCTTCATCCGTATCCAAAAGTCCCGGATACGCAACGGATGATGGATCCTCAAAATCTCCTTTAAATCTACTTGCACACTCCCGCAGTGACTATTCTAACCAATCTCGTTAGACGCTAGCCATGTTCATATTACCTCTGAGCAATCGTTCCATCAATCTCCCCAGCGGAACGATCTTCGGGTCTATCTTCATGATTGGATAGACCGGACTCAACGAATTACTCCTCAATGACTCTTTCGGACATTAGTTTACGTTCATATTACCTCTGAACTGCTGTCATAATATTTTTCTCAGGCTGAGTTTATCATGTTCATATTACCTCTGAGCAAACCTTCCGGAGTCGGCTATTGATTATCATGTCCATATTACCTCTGATACCGATTGTCATCTCAACTTAGCACCCGTACTTAAACTCTAAGTACGCCAGTGGTGTTAGTTCCACAAAAGCTGTCACATCTATATTACCTTTTGCAGGGCTTGCCTTAAACTTATTACTTGCACTCTTGTGCACAAGAAGTAATAGGTCCACCAAAAACCCCCGAGGGGACGCCCATAATAGAAACGAATAATTCAAATATGTTCCTCCACTATCCCCGCAGAGTCATATTTTTCAGTGTTCATATTACCTCTGGCAGGGCTTGCCTCAAATTTATTACTCGCACTCTCGTGCACAAGAAATAATAGGTCAAAAACTCCCCTATGGGATGCCCGCAATAGAAACGAATTGTTCATGTCCATATTACCTCTGAACTATTCTCATTTTTCCCAGCAAAGAAAGATTCAGTCCATGTTCATCCCCACAGAGTCATATTTTACAAGCATCCGTCAGGATTTGTCCCAAACCCATTACTTGCACTAACGTGCGCAAAAAGTAGTGGGTCCACAAAAACTGTCACGTCTATATGACCTCTGTCAGGACTTGTCTCAAACCTATTACTTGAACTAACGTGCGCAAAAAATTAATGGATCCACAAAAAAATCCCCCAGCAGGATGTCTTTACTAGCCTCAAAACCTATCTCGTCCATATTTCTGATTGGGCTTGTTTCGAACTTATTTTTTGCACTCAACGTGCAAAACAAATAATAGGTCCACCAAAGTTCTCCCAGTGGGATATCCTCAAAGAACACAGTATTGTACTACGTCCATATTACCTCTGGTATGACATCCGAAGTTCACACAAACAATCATAAAGAAATGGAGGGCCCTTATGTGATTGAAACAACATTTTTTAATGGCGCTTACAGATGAGCCAAAGCTAATGGAGATTTGATAATGGCTCCTATCAACGGCAAATCCCTGAAAAAGTACTATGCTTGATCTCCTTTGCTTAATGGAGTATAATGAAGAATTTTTTTCTGACAATACTACGTACAAAGGTTAGCTGGATCATATTCTATCAGGTTCATATGACCTCTGAATAGATATGTTTAACTAATTTGAAACATATCATGTTCATATTACCTCTGATAGTGTTTTGTATCAAATTTAGTTGGATTATATTCTATCAGGTTTATCTTACCTCTGAATAGATTTACATTCAGCCAAATCTTACCGAAAGTATATCATGTTCATATTACCTCTGATATAACTTTCATTTTAGCCTATCATTTATAAGTGATGGGTCCACAAAGTCAAAAAATATATCTTTATTATTATCTCTGAGAAAATAAGGAACAAAAAAGTATATCATTGGGGAGTAGTAGTTAAATCCCTGATCTGTCGTGCCAAAGCATCCATCCTCTCATTCCTGGAGTCCAAAATGTTAGTACTAGCCCACTCCAGCCTTGCCTCGTCATTGCTCAAGAGAGATAGTTCGGACAGATTATCACCAAAACTTGCGTGGATGACACCCACATGCGTCAATTTCTGCTGAGCTGTACTCACTTGGCCCTCCAATTCATTACGGACTAACGATGCTTTGAGAAGCTTCTCCCTTGTCTGGGCAAGTTTAGCTTCCAATTCTTGAACCCTCACTTCGTATCCCTCACATTCTGCGCAGCACTTAGCTAGCTGAGGAATACTCTCCACCAATATTGCTTGCTCTTTCTCCATCTCTTGTTAACGTTCCTGGATGGATTTATTTAAAGATTCTGTCTGCTGAGCAAGTTTTGCAGTTAGGGAGTCATACTCAGCCTGAACCAGGTCATCAATGCTACCTCGGGATAGTTTCAAATATTCGTTAATGGGTTATTCTAAACCATTAACTATTTGCTCTAGCGCATTAGCTCTTTCAGCATTATTAAAATTTATATTCGGCACTATAGTAAGCTTGGAGGACGTCGTCAGAGCATCAAAGCTTAGATTCCTCTCCAGCACCATGGATATCAATTCTTTCAAAGTGAAGTAGAATATGCTAGTGTATTGTTCAACTAGCATAGCAAAGATCGGATGTACGCTGGGAGTGGTCGCAATACCGGTAAATCTCCTTTCTGGAATGACTGTAGAGGATATTGCTACAGTCGTTGCTTCAACAGATGGCATGACAAAAGAAGGAACACCAGCAACGGTTGAAGTTGCTAGCATGCTTGACAAAGGAGGCACGGTCGAGAGGGTGGGTGCATCCTCCTCTGATGTTATTTGAACTGCTACTGGCGGGATGACATCCGAGAATGTTGCGGATGAAAGATCAGCAGCTTCAAAGCATGCTTCTTCGACGTCGGGCACCGCCATTTTATTAGCTGGATCCGCAACAAAGTCAGAAGTTGTGTCAACTCTGCCCTCCCCTGAGATGTCTTCACCTACAAATAAGATAAGGAAAAGTTAATATCAATTTGATGTTAATTTTCCTGAAAAAAGCGTGAAGGCAATATTTATCCATGGCCGATGGTATGTATATTGCGTCTGCAGCATGTATAGCTAAATCATTTCTTAATGATGCTAAACAAGCTATCATACCTGAAGAAGAGGGTGCACCAACTGACGTTTGAGGGTAGTTATCCCAGTCGTCACCCAGATCCACTCGAGGTTCATCGGGTGAAATCTTGCTTGAAATACTTACAGACGAAGGAGGGGCTAGTCCCATTATTTGTCTTGATAAAGGTATATTGATTCTTATTATGCTCAGCCTCGAAGGCGATCTCGAAGCACTACCAGTAACGGTGGTAGCGGCAGCAATCGCAAGCAAAGAATCTCCAGCACTGTCAACTGGAACTGTGGAGGTTCCCTCTCTAAAAGGCGAAGGACCCCTGATCAAATAATCATCCCCAACAGGGGAAACAATAGGCTCACTCCTAGAGGGCCCCTTGGTGGAAGTCTTTTTAGGACCTCCGACAGTCTGCTTCTTATTGCGGGGGAAAGGCTCTTTCAGAGTGGAAGCCTTTCGTTTATTAGAGATTATGAGAGGCTCTGCTGGCGGAGCTATTACGCCTCTCGGTAAAATCAGCAAATGGTCATCTGCACCGGTTGTTTCATCACCTTTATCCGAGGAAACAGACGGTATCTTCTTCCTTCCAGTGGACCTATGGGAGGGCATCCTGAAACTTCTATGTACATCAAAATCATGATGGAAGGTATTGATGGACGCATAAAACTACGCATACGAATGAAGAATACGCAACTCCATGGAGAGAGAAGTCGCGGGCACAACAAAGGTTACTCCAGTACAACCCTTGATGAAATACCGCCATCCTCTAGCTCTATCAATAAGTCCACCTTTGAACTTGAAGTTGGTGATAGGATTCCCCACATGCAACTGGTCGTACGCAAATTGCCTGGCGAACCGGTTGGGCAGATAAGGCTCCAAGTAGCAGTGGTCCTTACTTCTGTACAGCAGGTAGGAAGGTCTAATGCAGACCAACCAGTAAAAGGCTTCAGGAGAAAGAATAGTCTTCCCCTGACCCGCATCCTGAAGTTTCATCCCCTGTTGATTGATATGTACGGGGGATGATACAGAAGAACTTCCAACTATGGGAAAAATTTAGTGCTAGTCTACAATCAATGACGCTAGCCACATTCCAAGAAGAATTCCTATAATTCAACAGGAAGTTATTGCCCGAACCACTGGCAGATCTGGGAGACATCACTCTAGTGTTGTGAAGGATTAACCATCCCATCAGATATAGGAATGGTAATTCCACTCTAGGATATCCTTCACGCTGTGTATCATCAGCCAACAGCCCATCAGTAATGGCCCTCAGGCCAACTTATATTCTGTTTACCATGGCAGGAAGCAGGCCCAATCTTGCTCCAAATACCAAATGCACTACGGGCCATAAGGTATTGCGATGGATGCGATCCACAGACGCGATGCCAGGCACTACCCATCGGCGTAACCAAATAGAGAGGAAGCCAGCCAATTGAGCTTCCCTTGACAAAGGCTTGCGACAATGCCTCATATAACTGTAGGATTTAGTGCCTGCAGGATAACCCCCTATCTCCTTATCGAGAACACAATCTGAAGCCCCTGCGTCTTCAATGAGATCATTGACTGTGTTGGCACTAAGCATACTCAGAAGATTCAAAGGCTTATCTCTGTTATCTACAACCTTGTCCTGCTTGGCATTTCCGGCCTGATGGAAGAAGAGGTAGGATACCCATTTATTGATATAGGCCAAATCAAAGGGTTCTTTGTAGAATGTGGTGCATGCAAGATAGTGGCTTATCAGCTCCTGGTATACTGCCACTACCCGAGGGTTAGTATCCCTCAGCTCCCTGTTTGTAGGAACGTACTCTTCATAAGGAGTGTCTCCCATTGGCAGCTTTGAGATATCTGCCATCTCATGAAGGGCTAAGCCCAACTTACCTAGCGGAGTGGCGAAAGTCCCAGTGAGTGAATTATATCGCTCTATCAAAGCTAAGAACAAGTTGGGGTTGAGAGGCAACCCAACATTAGTGAAACTTATAGCCACAAATAAGTCAATACTTTTCAGCTCCATCTAGAAGTGCTTCAGGGCCCAGGCAGTTAAACTGGCCCATCGAAGATTCTGGGGGTTAAGCCATCCATTGGTGCGAGGGTTAACTTTGGGGTATACTCCTTCCTGCCCCATAAAGTCATTACAGAAACTTGCTATTTGAATCGGCTGGATCAGTGAAGTATCTTCACTCGAGATGCTGCCCGACAGTAATCCTCTGAAAGGCATAACAGGGCCTGAAGGACTGCTCACAAAGGCTCATCAGTTCAATCCTTTCGTATAAAAGATCTTCCCCGGCTGGCCGTGAAGATCGGGAGTCAGAGTCCATATCATCTTCCTGGGATGAGTGGCATAGAAGAATACAGAGATAGGGTAATCTCTGGGCATCTTTGGCAGATACATGACCGTGCCCTCAGCAGAAAATACCCAATCTTTCTTCTTGGGCTTCATCTGGGATTATTTATCAATGACGTCCCCGAATAAGAAAGCTGGTTTCTTATACACAGTCCCATCTATGTATGTCAGGGGCTCTCCACTGATCATACTCAGCAGCATTCGTTCTCCCTGGGTCAAGATCAGAGTTCCCCTTTCTTGAGGATACTCAGTTCCAGAGATGGGGAATGTCACATGGGACAAGTCCCCCAGATTGTTGGAACTCAGTATCCCAGCAGCAGAGCCCATCACTTCAGCCAAAGGAGGGATCTGCAGGTCCACTGTAAAAAGCAAGAAAATAAGTCAACTTTATGCTAGACGCTACACTCTTGCAGTATACACCAAAACCTAACAGTCTGAGTTCTACGCCAGACTGCAAAAACTTGAGTCTTACGCTGGAATCTATTTCCAGTGCGTAAAACTGAAGGTTGGCAGTATACGCCAAAATCTAACAGTCTGAGCTTTTATGCCAGACTGCCAAAATTTGAACTTTTATGCTGGAATTTATATCTAGCACATAAAACTCAAATTTTGCAGTATACGCCAAATTTTGACAGTCTGAGTTTTTACGCCAGACTGCAAAAATATGGAGTTTTTACGCTGACACATTATAAATGTGGGCATATTATTGCGCATACACGTACAACGTGTACGGAGGGTTCTCTATTTCTCTCGAAGTCTTTACCTGTGATACCCAGTGCGCAGCTTGACGACGGAGTACTTCGTTCAGAATGAGGCTCGCTTGGCCTAGTAGGGGTCGCCCATGCTTGAGCAGTGGAGCGAGATAAAGAGGAGACTTTCTTTTCCTTAGAGACGGAGGCCTGTTTTGGTGCCATGGCAAAACTCAGAGTTCTTAGAAAAGAGACAAAGACGAAGAGTTCTCAGAAAGAAAGGGTTTTGCAGAGACAGATGAAGGGTTTTTCTCTCTCATGACCGAGGCCTATTTATAGAGTTCAGATGACTCTTCGAATCCTTAACCAAATCCAATTTTTAATAATCGGTTATGATGGGGACCACGTCAGCCTATCATTTGAAAAGGAAGACGGATAGTCTTACTGCGTAATAGATCTATGATTTTATGCTCAAAAGCTTTTACGCTCAGAAGCTACAAGTCTACGGTTTTACGCTCAGAAGCTTTTATGCTCAGAAGCTACAAATCTACGGTTTTACGCTCAGAAGCTACAAATCTACGATTTTATGCTCAGAAGCTACAAATCTACGATTTTACCCTCAGAAGCTTTTACGCTCAGAAGCTACAAATCTACGATTTTATGCTCAGAAGCCTTTACGCTAAAAAGCTACAGATCTACGATTCTACGCTCAGAAGCTACAGAAGGCCAATTATAAGGGTTTACGCAAAAAATGCTCCTTTTTGGCTACAAAATATTCCAAGTGCCTGAAACACATAGATGTCAACATTGAAGATGACTCTTCTTCTTGGGCTATTGGAAGTTTATTCGAAGTCTAGCCAGAATCCTTTACATCTAAGTTCAGGTATGGCCTGTTCAGCGGATATTTCTTGCCCTATTTCGAGGAACTTTCGGGAAGCCATTCTTGAAGATGATGTTCTGAACAAAAAAATTTTGTATCAGAGAAGTGACAGTTTAGAATTCTATGCGACTCCTCGTCCAAAAATAGCATGACAGTTGGATCTTCAAGACAACTTAATGCTAAAGAACTTTTTACGCATCTTCCGTTACACGTAAAAGTCGAGACATGACCGGATGAGCATTTATCAGAGTCAGCATAAAAAATTACTCAGACGTGTCGAAGCTGCACATTATCAGACTTCCTCACAGCAAATATGGCAAATCAGCAATGCGTAAAAGAAGACAAGTTTATTAATAATGATTATATATAATAGAAATCCATTTTACAAAGGATTTTTCATTTTTCATGATTACATATGATGGAAATACTTTTTTTTACAAAGGATTTTTCATTAATATTCAAGATCATGATGGGAATCTATTATGCTAGGTTCTCATCTGACGAAGATCTTCAGTTCTTCTATGGCACTTTATCGGCTTCTTCGACCGATGAACAAGAAAATAGTGAATGGCGGGAGGATACAGAATTGGGCATGTATAAAGCCCCCTCTATACGCCATGGCAGCCATGCCTTGAATTGTGTTAGGAATTCAGACCCAACACAATACTGGAAGACAGGGCCAAGCTGCCCACCTGCGTCCAGCTTCATAATAGGGGGAATACAGCTAGCAGGCTGTGTGGTCCGATGAGACCCTTTCTCTCTCCTGGACGAATTGCCATATAAAATTGCTGATTATTCCGAGCAAAGAAATCTATGATATCCTTCCATGATCCATCATTGCAAAGGATATTTGCTCGAAGATGTCTCTTTTTATAGCTCCTTACATGCTGGAAGAGCATAATCTTCTTCTTCCTCAGGTCAGCCCAATGAATCTCGGCAGCCATCTTTTTGGTGAAGGAAGTATGGAAAAACAGGTTCACTCGCTTGCCTTTATATAGGAAGAAGAGAACATACCAAATTCTAACAACTTCCTAAATATCTCCGAAAAATCAGCCTCGCAGAACGAGTCAAATTTGACCGTTTCATTCTTCACTCAAAGTATTTCAAATTACAAGGAATTTGAAAACTTTGAAGGCGGTCTTGTAGAAGCATGAAAATACGTTGGGGAATTATACGCATAAAACCCCCAACATGCATGAAGCCCGCATAAAAAAGAGCTTCAGCGATGTTTGGCATAAAATATGACTTCATAGCTATTGGCGTACAACAGAGCCTCAACACTATTTAGCGTAAAATAGAGCTCCAGAAAATCCCGCGTAAGGCAGCACTTCCAGGCTATTTTGGTGTAAAAAGGTTGCTACACCTCCCTCCGGCGTAAAATATATCTGTTTTTAATGTAGTATAAAGTTGTACGAGGAAATCTTCGTATTCCTCGAATGAACCTGTCAGACAAAACAGTGAACCTGAGTCCTGACAAAGAGTACTGCACGACAATCGAGAGGACGGCTGTAATGATAATTCTGCACAGAGGCCCAGATTGTCATTTAGTGGCATATCCTTGATACAAGTCAATTTTTTTATGCAGTCACAGAATACGCTGCCTATTCTACATGGACAAAAATGTGTCTTTACGCTCAACATGAGACAAAATCAGACGCCACGTCAAAAGATGTCTCTCGTACAGAGCTCGAGGCATATCTCTGCATTTAATGCATAAGATGGGGGCAGATCTCTGCATTTAATGCACGAGATTTTATTTTACTTTTAATGACTGAGAAAGCTAAAACTGTGACTAATACGCTCATATCACCATCCTTGCATGTTACGCCAACCAGGCTATTTTCAACTATAGGAGTACGCCGTATGCTATCTCCTCGAAATACGCCAACTCAGGCTAAATTTGCAAAGATACGTGATAAGGCTATTTAGCCCAGAATACGCTCAAGACCTCAGTCAGGAAGAATAATTAGCTAGTTTATGCTGGTTACCTATTATTTATGCAGCATCAAGCTTTACACAAATTTTGGCTTTTACGCCAACAAGACAGTTATTTGTCTTTTACGCCAACAAGACAGCTACTTGGCTTTTACGCCAACAAGACAGCTACTTGGCTTTTACGTCAACAAGACAGCTACTTGGCTTTTACGTCAATAAGACAGTTATTTGATTTTTATGCCAACCATCTTTATGCGAGGGGCAGTTACCTACGTGGCTTGCATGTCGTAATCTTCGATGAGCGATTATACGTGTTACCTCATAATGGAACACACGTGATACGCGGATTTAGGAGATCATTCAGATATGGGTAGCAGTTATTATAACCGCCGCGTAAAGAGTGCAACTCTCTTCATAGTTTGGCAACGAGAATACAATCCCTCCTACAATATTTGAAGCTTCTTCTTCTACAGCACTTCTTCATCATCGTATAGTCCAAGGGACAAAGTGATCGACCGCAGATCAGACTCCTATAGCAATTTTTTCTCAAAATCATTTTTATTGTACTTAACATCCTCGTATAGGATTAATTGTACTTCTTTTTTTCTTATTTGTAAACAAAGAAAGGGTTTCGTATAAACCTACTTTCAATTTCTTTTCTTTATCATCAAACACGTATCATGATTTATCATGATACAGACTCTACGTGTCCAATTTTGGACACTAAAATACCTTCTCACCATTAAATAAAAATTAATAGTCCTCATTAGGACACAATACACTCACACAATGGATACAATTAGAGTTTTCCCCAAATTGATCCCCAAAATTATGACACCAACTTAGATCTACTAAATTAAGGGCTCATAGTGCCTAGATGTACCATTGGAAAGTTAAATCTAACCATGAAAAGGTTTCTACATAACCAAGGGGTGTTCCTAACCTTGAATTTGATAAAATTGAGAGAATTGCCTAGTGTTCTGGTGGCCTCCTTGGAGAATTCTGAATTTCAACACGAAAAAAATGAGTCGGACACAATCTCCTAGCAAGCTCCTCTCCTATGGATCTTCTTGTGCTCTCCAATGCTCTAGGCCTTTATGATGGTGAGAATGAGTAAAATTGGAAGTGGATTGAGTAAAATTGATAGAGAATTGGGTTTACTTGGGAAGGAAGAAGCTTTGGAAAAAATGAGTCTAATGAGTGAAATGAAATGAATGGATGGGCCCTAAATTAAACTTATCTTTTATAGTAAGGTTTAGTCATGCTAAAATATCAAGTTTGTCCCTCTTTATTTGTCATGAATGGAATCTAATTAACTAAAGGAAGGAATCTCTACAAGTTAGAGGAATATTCTCTTCATGACAACTAAACTAAATTAATTCTAATTACTAAAGTCATGACTAACAATAATTAGCATTAACTAACACTTGCAAATTCTAATTGACTAGCCACTAACAAACACTAATATAATTATAGGCAATCACAAATATAAAATAATATAAAAAATTTAACATGTAAAATTATCAAAATATCCATATAGTGGAAAGTGGTAGTTACAATCATACCCCCTTAGAAAAAATTTGTCCTCAAAATTTAAAGATGGAAGTAGACACGAACTGAAAAGATAACTCATGGTCTAGAAGATAATCTCGTTTCCTTTCTTCTAACTGGTTATAATTTATTCCTCATAATCATGGCTATAGTCAAACCACCATCTAACCATGGTTCAAGAAAGTCTTACCTACAATCATACAATATACAATTCTATTGAAAACAAACATTCACATATGCACGGTTATGGTCTTTATCTGTCATGATATTATAGTCTCTATAAAGGGTATACAACTCACTTTACTAACTTTATAGCACAATATTACTAAAGCAACTATAAGGTACTAAGAAATCAATCAAATCAATAGATAAAAAAAAGGACATAAAGATAGAACAGAACTTTCTAACTCATCACCTGTAGCGTCGGTCCCTCGACCATCATCGCAAAATCCCCATCATGCTAGGGTGTCTCCCTCTAATGATGTTGGATATTTGCGCTGCCACAGGTAGCCTAGCTAGACTCCCTATATATCTCTGATACTTACTCTAGTTATGCACTAAACATCAATCTAGACAAAATACTTAATATCAATGGTTATCATTTCTAATGCTAATGATATACTATGATTCTAGGCATGAACACACTTAACTTACTGGCACGTACCACTTAGGATACTATACTAAGAGTTTTAAGTTACTATCTATATGATATATATCCAAATTTTTGACACTATCTATCACATAGCACTAAATTCTGTACATGACACTCATAGGATACTTTTCTATTAAGGTACTCAAGGATCTCTTCTATATCTGTTACATTGACCCATATCTTGAATGCTTCTGATATTTGAGATGCTTTGCATCTGGACACAAATACTCCTCATATCTTGGAATCCTGATACTAACAAATACACTGACACTTAATAATTTCTCTAGTCTAATCACATGTACCTTGGTATCAATATAAATATATATAGATACTTCTACCCACTGAACTTACTCACACACAGGTTACTCCTCCTAATCTTCCAACCTTGAACACATGCACTCCTACTCCAAAACATACTCTATATCAGTATTACATTGGTACACTAACGAATACTGTCACTCTCAAGATAGTCACCGATACTAAGCTGATACACTACACATACCACATAATACTCATCTTAAACTGATGCACCCTGGACTCTTGCACTCTTTAGGTACTCTCACTAACTGCATAACTATCCTCGATTCATGCACTTAATACTCTATGATACCTGCTTAGCACTAACCTTCCCACAGGCACACTATTGATACTTCTGATATTAAACCCCATTACACGATACTCATAAAATACCCACACTTGTACTTCGCTTTACCACTCATGCTCTCACTCACATCACTCACTAACACATCCATACCCCCATGTACTAGTGAAACACCAATACTAGACACATACATGTGCACTCACATGTACCCTCACTTAATGCACAATTTCCAATATATAGCACAACTCCTATTACCTAGCACATTACATACTAACACTATCAGACTCACCTATACACTTATGGGTATCACTCTATCATGGCACACTCACTAATATATCTTATGAATACATATTCTCCACATAACCGAATGTCAAGCACCAATAGAATATTGTAGCCCCATTAATACTCAAAAAAAAATTATGTAATTCAATTGCTACTTGGATCCCTCAACTATATGAACCTATATACATCTAAAATATATATGATGACATGATACCAATACTTACATCACCAATGGGTATGCTACTCTTTCCTACAACTCTCTTATTTCTAATATCAAGGTACCAATCACTAACTATACTCTGACACTAACCTTAGATCTATTGTTACAAATGGTACTACACTATAAAATATCTCTAGGCTTATACACTGATACCTGAAGCTCATATACTCAACCAAGAATCACTCTCAGACTCACAAGCTATACCCCCTACAACCAATACTATTACCCAACTTAACACAACCTATGTACATGTTACTAAACTACTATACTATCAAAGAAAGTTGCCTCAGGAACTAATGAAGGTCGAGCTCTATAAAAAACTAACTAGAGGAAATAAAGATATCTCTATCCTGAGCTAGTAGGGTGATGAAACAAAACTCAATGATAATATGGTTGAATGATATAGACAATATGTTAAAAACTAATTGAAGATACAATCTGATAATCATATACGTCTATTCGAAATCATGTTACTCAGAATACTCGCCATGATAATAAGCAAAGCTATGATAAATAATAGAGTCCATAAATAATGTATGTATCTTTATAATCATGTTATCTAGACTCCTCACTGTGTCGACTAGTATAGTTGCGAGAAACTCTAAATTTTATAACTAAGATATATACATCCAAAATCATATATCTTATCGCATGCTCGTTGTAGTATAACTAAGTAGTTACACTACTATGGCATCACACTAACTAAAAAGCCTAACCTGCATGGGTTACCACAAAAATATGTCACGACCAGCACCCGATGTAAAAAAACGATTATATGGGTACGTTCATCCTACATCACAACATCGACGGTAGAACGATGTCTAAGTCGATAATACTATCTATCTATATCATATTATAATATATGAACATGTCAATAATATCTCAACTCTATATGGAGGAAAATATGACAATATAATGATAATCAATACTGAATCACAATAAAACTAGAGGAAGATAATGGCACAATATCAAATAATAAATGTTAATCATAAAGTATCAAACTAGAACAGACACAACAAAATATCCAGGTCTATGAGTCTAACAATAACTTAATAAGGCTAAAGTATCAACAATATCATAATAGTCTAGAAGCTGAATACAGATCTAGTACAATGAATAATACTAGCCAAGTGTCTCCTCAATAGCTGGTACTGGTCCTCCTGTACTATTGTGCTATCTCAGCTAGCTCTCCAATATATGGTCCATAATACGTAGGACATCAGTCCTCCAAATAATTATCTGAAAAATATATCCAGTCATGATTGGAGCAAAGTATAACCCAATAGCAGTTCTAATAAATGACAAAAACTATGAAACAGTAATAACAATAAAAATAAATGTTAGAAGTAACTGAACTAGCATATATCACAAGAAAAAGCATCGTGGTAAATAATGGCAATAAACTGAGAATAATATGGTAAGGAACATCAATGTAATGAACTAGAATAAAAGAAATAATATAATAAATATGCCTTAAAATATTAGTAAGATAATGTTATCGGCTTGAGCCTAACACGGACTATATATAAAAGGTGAGCTAGTGTGATCACACATAAGTTGAATGATCTATTAACTATCACGGGCTACACTATCACGGGCTATAAGGTATGATCACATATCCACTAATAATTCCCCAACCTCCGACTAGTACAAGGATCCGAATCACGATACGTTATAACACGTATATCACACTATACAGTCTATAATATCATGCATTATGATCACGGTCTATATAATCACTAAGATATCACGATAAACACTGAGTAATCAAGAAGTACGATACGGTAATCACTGAGTCATCATAACAATAATATCACATGACCAAGACCCACGTATAGCAATCAGTAAAACATCGTGTTAGGAATCAAGTATCTCAATACTAAATACATGAAACATAGAGACAATCAAATAAGAAAACTATCAGAGAATGTACTCGCCTGTGGTCCAGAATAATGAATGTCAAATTGTGTCTGTATCGGTACCTCAAAGGCCAAAATATGAAATATCAACTCAAAATAATGTTTCAAAATCATAAACATGATCTACTAGCTTGAAACTAGGTCTCTAAGTCAATACTAGGTCCAACTAAGTTAAACTATGTCAAACTAAGTCAAACTATGTCAAATTTGGTCAAACTAGGTCAAATCTAGGTCAACACAGTCAAACTAGGTCATTTCCTAGTTTCTAGGTTAATTTTACCTATTTACAAGGTTTATAAAGTTATTCTAGGTCTTAACAAGTCACTATTTGATTTTTAGGTGCTAACTAGGTAAAACTAGTCAATATTAGTTAATATTAGACCATTACTAGGTTTCTAGGCTACACTAATAAGTTTCTAGCATATATTACCCTAATATATACTTCTACCTATAATTTCTACCAATACCTTGGCCTATAGTTGTTTATCTTACGCTGTATCACGGTATCTTAACATGTATCACATATTTACCTAATACCTTAGTTCGTATCTCAAATACCTTAACTATTGGATAATACATTGCTAATACTAGGTTTTAAAGTCATACTTGTTAGCTATGATATAATAATATCATATATACTATATAGATATACTAATATATATAATAGTATCAAAATAAGGCTAATGAGTGAAATAAAATGAATAGATGAGCCATAAATTAAACTTATCTCTTATAGTAAGGTTTGGTCATGCTAAAATATTAAGTTTACCCCTCTCCATTTGTCATGAATGGAATCTAATTAACTAAATGAAGGAATCTCTACAACTAAAAAGAATATTCTCCTTATGACAATTAAATTTAATTAATTTTAATTACTAAAGTCATGACTAACAATAATTAGCACTAACACTTGCAAATCTAATTGACTAGCCACTAACTAACACTAATATAATTCTAGGCAATCACTAATATAAAATAATATATACAAAATTTAATAATATACAAAATTACTAAAATATTTCTTTGGTGGAAATTGGTAGTTACAAATATGGACGTGAATCACATTATTTATATTGACTGATGAGAAAACATGTGAGATTATACCCAATCCAACTATGGATCAGGAATAGGACATTCTTAAAATGAATGGATTTTAAGAATAGGATAATTTTGCTAGAGAGAATTGTTTGGATGATCTAAAAAAATGTTTCATTGGATCTAAGGACTGTCATACTGGGGAACTTTGAGGACCTACTACCTATGTCATATTTAATAATAAATATAGGTAATAGTTCGAGGTATCACATAGGTTATCGAAGATGTAAATACAAACGCTGCACATTTACGTTAGACTTGTTGGAGATTGGATAAAATGCACTTTACGAACATCTTATTTTATTCTAATGGAGGTAAAGAAGAGCACATTGTACCTAGACATAATACTTCTTGAGAAATTTATCGTTAATGGGCATCATTATCAAATCTCCATTAGGCTTAGCGAGCCTATAGGCACTATTGAAAAATATTGTCTCCACCACATAAGGACCTGTCTCCACCACATAAGGACCTTTCCATTTAGCTTGAAACTTGTCTTTGCTTTTGGCGGTTGTGATTATAGGTCTTCTCACTGTAAGAACCAATTCATCGACTTGGAATATTCTTTCCTTCACTTTTTGATTAAAATCTTTGGAAATGCGTGCTTGATATAGCTCAATACGTTGTTGAGCGTGTAAACACTTTTCATCCAAGGCTTCTAACGATCATTATTCTCTACTGTTAGCTCATTAGCAATTGCTACCCTGAGAGAGGGAATCTAGATCTCGAGTGAAAGGACCGGTTACATCCATTGACTAAGGAGAATGGTGTGCAACTAGTTAGATTTTAGACTGTCATGTAATAATCCCATAAGCATTCTCCAAGTTTCTCATAACAATCATGCTTATTGGATAAGACAAATTTCTTATGTAGTTTGATTATAGTTTTGTTGAAGGCCTCTGCTAAACCGTTGGTTGTCGGGTTATAAGTCATAAAGGCTACATTCTGGATTCGATTCTTGTCACAAAATTAATAAAATGCTTGACTAGCAAAATGTGGTCCGTTGTTGTGTATTATCCTACAGGGAATACTGAAATGATAGCTCACATGGTGTTTGACGAAACTGATCACATTGGACGTCTTTACTTCAATGAGCGGAACTGCCTCTGCCCACTTAGAAAAGTAATCGGTTATTGCAAGTATAAATCAAGGTCCCCTAGAAGAAGGTGGGTGGATAGGACCGATAATATCCATTTCCCATGCTTCAAAGGGCCAGGATGCAACCGTAGGACGGAAGAATTCTAAAGGCTGGTGTATAAAATCAGCATGGATCTGACATTATCAACATTTACGAGCATAATCTATCACGTCTGCCACTATAGTAGGCCAATAGTAACCCGTCCTCCTTATACGATCCTGTAACTTAGGACCTGGTTGATGTGCTCCACAGACGCCATCATGAGCTTCCTAAAGTGATTATCTTGCTTCAATGTTAGTGTCATGCCCCATTACCGAAATACGGAGACGGATATGGCCAGCTCCCCCGTACAAGGTATAGAACATCGTACTGCTGTCATGGCTATAACTAGACAAGGGGGTTCATACTACAATCAAGTCACCTAGGGTCAAGAATATCTATGTCTCAATCATTAACCAAGAAATAATAAGAAGGAACATCTAATATAAAGAAGTTAGGCGTCCCTGATGCTCTATCAGAATGATCATGGAACAAGTTATCTAGAATGATAAACTAGTACTGTGTCAAGAGTACATAATTGTAAGTCAGTCGCGGTCTGAGTAATATACAATCATGTAAAATAAAATAATGTCCAAATAAATTGGCTAACAAGTATCGTCGGTTAAACGTCAAAAGGTAATATAAAATAATACTCATAGTAGGGAAGAAAAAACACACTCAAGTTCCTCGACGAACATCCTCCCGGTGTGAGCCATCGGTCAGGTACAGGACAGGATCCTCGAGCTCTGCAACCAAACCAGGCCAAACAAAACCAGCGGAGTCAGGCCCCGAGAGCAAGTACCAGAAAGGAGCACAAGTGAATGAAGAAAAACCAATAAGTATATAAAATATAAATCCATGCCACAACTGCAAGTGTATGACCTTTTATCGGAGCAGTAGGTCACCTCTACAACCAAACAAGGATAAGTAGTGTCGCACTATATCGAGACAGGGTATGACTCACCAATTATGAATACGACGAAGATACATCACATCAGTATAATCCAGAACACTCATGCCACAATACCAGCTAAGATATAAGTATAATATACAGTTTTGGTACATTACCTAATGTGATATATTGGCACAAATCTACAACCAAACAAGAACAAGGGTTGAACCATCGTACCATAATTGTTAATGCCCCTAGACTACCAGCACCTACTCTTTTAAATCGACCAATCAATCCTATGGGTTGTTATGTGGAGTCTGAGTTAACTCGGCAGAATAATACAATATTGAAATTCTCATATCTAGCCATGTTCTAGCAGGGGCTATTCGAGCTATGAATCGATGCATAGCACATAGTAGTATGCACTGGTCCCTCGGAAGGCCAACGTGCTAAGATCATATAGAACACATAGTACAGTATAATAATCGGATATTGCCATCCAATAATAAAGATTTAAATAATATCCATGGAGGCCAGTCTTTACTCTCCATATTATTGAGTGTGGCTAATTAAGCATGATCTTATAATTTTATCCCTCCGAATGCTCTACATATTTTAGTTGCCTAGTTAACCCTATGACTATCTGGAATCGCATGGCGTGGTCACATATTATTCTCCTTACATGTCGTACAGTAGTACGGACACACTAGGTATGAATCTACTTTGTCACTAGGCAGTTCAATTTGGATTAACCCCAGCGGGATGTAACAAGTCCTAGCCACGCTTGGTTATTAACCAACTGTCATGTCCATGCTGGAGGAATTATATTATATCATATGTCGTATAGCACGTAGGTTCACCTCGGTGTAAAATATTTGACATAATCTCGTAGGAACACTTAGCACATCGGAACACATAGCACGTAGTAATTGTATCAGCATGGATACTAATAGTCAAGTCAAGTCACCAATCATTGGTAAATCACATGATTTCTAGCACATAGAAATACATGGGTTGAGTCAGGCACATAGGTAGTCATAGTCACTTTGCCACATAGTCTATTTCTACTCATAGTCGGGTTAGGCATATAGTCAGGTACAACACATAGTCACTTAGTTCTCATACATTTACAATCATTTATAACACATATAGAATCACAAAATCCAATAAAACTTTCAACTAAGCAAAATAATAAAACATGCACATGGGGCCGCATAAGGACCAGGGAAGCATGGGATTAATGTCGCATAGGTCAAGGCCACATAGAGGTCAAGGCCACATAGGTTTTAGGACGCATAAGAGTATGGCCGCATAAGGGTCAGGCCGCACAAGGGTCAGTGCCGCATAGGAGTCAGGACACATAGGTTCAAGGCAAAGTCTACTCCTCGGGACAAATGACGAGTGGCATGCATTAAATACCTATCAGTGAAGTGACTGAAGTAATGGATATGACAAGTCATAAAGTGTCAGGAAGAAAAGATAAAACTCATAAAAAAGTGTGCAAGGGTAAAACATAGTTATGCATCCAGAAGAGAAGGGGCCGCATAAGAACCAGGGACGCATGAGTTTTCTTACCGCATATTCTGTTTGCCGCATAGATGTCACTTGGGCTTAGAAAATTTCTCATTCGTTCAGCAAGTGAAACACAAGGAGTTCTGTCACTTAGGATTTTTTTCAAGCACTTAGCTTCAGAACACTTTGTGTAATGATCAGTCATATATCCAACAAGATGGACACATATTGGAAGGTATATGCGACACAGAGCTCAGGCCACATAGCACTCATGCCGCATAGCACTCTTTGTCGCATATTGTTGGCCGCATGAGCACTTCGTCTTCTCCAGATAGTGAGTTCAGCCAAGGCGAAAAAGCTCCAAAAACCAAAAATTTGTTTTCTTCATAAAAAAATTATTTTAACTCCAAAAATAATGAACCAAAAGGCTAAAATGCTCGAAATAAAGTGCTTCATCAACCACAAAAACTAATTTTCTAAAATATCATGTTTTAATAGATCAAAAATAAGAAAAACTTTTAAAACCCATGAAAACCCTAACTTTTGAACTCAAATCTATGCAAAATCGTTCATCAAAACCAAAAACTCCAAGAACTAAAACTAATGAGTACATCAAGGAGACCATCAAATATATTTTATTACTACATACATGTAAAAATACAAAAATCTATGGCTTTACCACTTTGAGCAAGATATACTTGCCTTGGTGGACTAACAAACATCTTCCTAGAAAGAAGTCTAGGGCTAAGGCATAGGGTTGGGAGCTCTTGAGGAGAGAAGGAAGAGGAAAGAAGAAGTAAAGGAAAGAAATAAAAAATAAAAGAGAGGAGAGAGAAAGAGGAGTATATATACACGAGAGGGGAAAAGGGTATTCTAGTCATGACTAATCCTCATACAATCCTAACCATCCAAAATAAGCCTATTGGTTCCAAAAGTGAACCGGGTCAGATATACATCCTACTTACGGGTCCTAGTACTAGTTTATGACAATTGTCAATGTGTGCATTACTGGTCTCGGATAGTCTCCCACAATAAATAAAATTATAATTAAATAAATACATCATAATTAATAGGAATCAACATGTAAAATACATCATGAATACTTCTACAGGAAAATTTTAAATATCATAAATTCAAGAATACCAAATCGGGGAATGGATGTGACAGTTAGAGTAACAATGTAGTAGTAGTCCATTATATGAACGACGATATAATGTCCTGGATGAGGCATCATAATAAAAATGGAGTGAACATCTCTTGATAGAAGTTGATTCTTTTGAATCTTCTAGGAGGATCCCATAAGCTGCATAGTCTATAAATGGGTTTCTCCGATCTTCATCGATGGAGATTTACTTTATGACATGGCTCTGCTTAATGTGCCAATTGTTCTTAACATAGAACAACTCTTGACTCATCAATATGATCGAATATTGTCTTTTCAGAGGGATAGTCAATGATGTTGCTAAATTGGCAAGGACATATGCTTCCATATTTTGTAATCGAGGTACATGCTCAATAAAGAATTCCTTGAAGGTAAAAGCTAACTCCAGTGCTGCTTGATGATAAGGGATGAGGTCTTCATGTCGAACTTCATGTTCTCCCCTAATCTGATTGACTATTAGCTTGGAATCTTCGTAGGCTTTAAGATACTCTACGTCCAATTATTTGAAAAGTTGGAGGCCAATAAGCAAAGCATTGTAATCTACTACATTATTGGAACACGGTTCACTGAGAGAATATGTGTCTTGAATGAGTAGCTTGTTAGCAGATACTAGGACTATGCCTACTATTGCTACGATATTTCCTTTGGGTCATATTCTTGATGTATCATCAAAGAATAGTTGCCAAGTGTCATCTCTCATTGCAATATAGGATTATAAATAATACTTTATTTGGTATGCCATCATACAATTTAGAGGTTTTTGGTACAGAATGAGCATCTAGGAAGTCAGCTAGTGCTTGATCTTTTACTACTTTTTATGGGACATATATCATGTCATAAGGCGATAACAATATTACCCATGTAGCTAAACGAGAATTTAGCGTGCTTAGCTTGATCATCAATACTCGGAGGGGGTTCACCCTGGATATAAATGAATAGTTTATCCTATCACATAGTGTAACATCTTTTGAATAGCAAACATCAAGATGAGGTATTCTTTTTTGACAAGATTGTATCTATGCTCGACACCGACCATCATGCGACTGAGATAATAGATTGACTATTCAAGGCCTTTGTTAATCTTCTGTGCAAGAAGAACTTCTGAGGAGTGATCTATTGCTCGAACATACAGCAGGAAGGGCTTCCCTCTGATCAGAGACACAAGAACTGGCGGATTTGTGAGATATCATTTGATGTCATTGAATGCTCATTGACATGCTTTATTCCAAACAAAGGACACTTCTTTCTTCATTAATTGAATAAAGGGTCAGCATTATCCTGATAGATTGGAGATAAACCTCCTAATGTATGTCAGGTAGCCTTACAGACCATGAAGTGCTTTGAGATTACGTAGAGGTCGCATTTTGAAGATAGCTTTGATTTTATCGGGATCAATATGAATACCTTTGGGTGTTATGACGAATCCAAAGAATTTGCCACTAGAAACTCCTAGGAAGTATTTTGTTGGATTTATTTTCAATTGGTGGTGATACATTAGATCGAACACCGCCTTTAGATCTTGAAGTTGACCATTTTTAAGACGACTCTTGACAGAAATATTCTCCACATAGCATTCTACTATTTTTCGTAAGTGCTTATGGAAGATTGTACACATGGCCCATTGATATGTTGCTCCCATATTCTTCAAGCCGAAAGGCATGATTGTATAGTAGTATACTCCTAGTGGTATAAAAAATAGGTATATTTTTTATCATTAGGAGATATCTTGATTTGGCTGTATCCTGAGAATCCATCCATGAAAGATATGTATTCAAAGCCGCATGTATTGTTGATCATGATATCTGTGATAGGGAGAAAAAAAGTCATCTTTTGGAAGGCAGAATTTAAATCTCGATAGTCTATGAAGATACGGACCTTCCCATTTTTTTTATGACTAGGACGACATTGGCCACCCAGTCAGGATGCTGCTCTTCTCGAACGAATCTACATGCTATTAGTTTCTTTACTTATGTTTATATTGCATCCATCATATCTGGACGGAATTGCCTTTGTTGTTGTTTCATCGGTTTAGCATTAGGAAGAATATTGAGCTTGTGTGTGGCTATTTTAAGATCTAGGCCAGGCATATCCTCGTAACTCCAGGTGAAGAAATCAATTTAGTCTTTTATTACCTGAAGTAAAGCATGTTTATCTTCTTCAGGAATACTCTTGCTGATGAAGATTGGTCTTAGAGAATATTCTTATTCTACATCAATTTAGACAACTTCATCTTCTATAAGTGGTTCGTATTACTCAAACCAAAGCTTCCATTGAGTATTAATCCGTTGCGCCCATAGATCATTCTTGAACGGTTATAAGATTTTAATGTCTTCATTATCAGGTTTGTAAAAGCATAAAAAGTGCACCTCAGATAGATAGTTCATTTTTTATAAATAAACCTAACAGTAGAATAATGGCGCACTTTGTACTTATTCTAGAAGAAAGACGCATATTTTATTACATTGGCGCACTATCTACTAATTTCAGATGATGGCACACTATTCAGAGAGTAGAAAAGTGTGTCGCAGTGTCATTCTCTTCAAAAGTGTGCAACAGTGCCATTCTCCTCAGAAGTGTGTCGCAATGCCATTATCTTCAAAAGTGAACCACAGTGTCATTCTCCTCAAAATTATTTGGCAGTGCCATTCTCTTCAAAATTGCGCCATAGTTCCATTCTCTTCAGAAGTGTGTCGCAGTGCCACTCTTTCAAAAGTGCGTCATAGTGCCACTCTTTCAAAAATACACTAGTCTCCAAACAACTTCTAAAGTGTGAATACTATCATAACCAACAGTGAGCAGTTATGAATGCATGTCATACATATTGTACTTCTCATGAAAGGTGTACAAATAATTATCCCCAGTTACCTATGCTTTCCTCGTATAGGAAGCTACGTGTCAAGCATGTAGCAAGTTGTACACCCACTCTTGCAGAACGTGGGATGTTAATCCACCAAAAGCACGCGAACAATGGTAAAACTGTGTTGACTGTCCAAAGTGCATACATCTCATAACCTCTCCTAAACTCTATAAATACAGGTTCTTTTCAACCATGAAAAGAGGACAGATTACAAAGACAGAAAAAGGGACTAGAATTCTTAAGTCTTTGATATTCAAGAGCAGAGTGAGATAAATAGAAGTTTCTCGTGCTATTGTGCCAGAGCTTTCTTATTGTTCAACTCTACAAGTTGTTCGCAGTAATCTTTAAGTCATTGAAATTCAAGAGCAACGTGAGAGAAACAGATGCTTCTCGTGCAATTATGCCAAGGCTTTCTTGTTGTTCAACTCTCAAAGTTGTTTATAGTAATCCCTATACTTCTCTATCATCTTGTGCATTTCTTCACTGTCGAGTGGTCCAAGGAGTAAAGTGATCGTTTACAAATCAGATCTCTATAGCTATACTTTTCCAGAATCAAATTATACTTAGATTCCTGTTTAGGATCTTCTTTTGTACTTTTTAATAGTTTATAACACAAAAGTTTCATATAAAAACTTTTCCACGCAAACAAAGCTGGCGAATGTGCTGGGGTCCTCCTTCTCCTCTGATGAGAAGTTAATAGCTTAACTCGACACTGCTTTTGTCGGCTCAACACAGAAGACCTTGGTCGTGAAGTTCAGCCAACAGACATATAAAGAAATGCCCCATTCTGGGGGTAGTATTCACCCCTCATACGTATTCAAATCGAGGAAAACTCGTAAAGTGTGGTTGTCCAAACCTCGTCATGCATATCTCGAAGTTGTTGTCAATAAGGAAAAGAGCATCCTGATCGACGAAAGTTTTTCTGTCAATTCTGTTCAGATCAATGACTTGGTGGACAATTCACTTGCATTAAACAAGGGATACAATTCGCGCAACTCACATAATTTCAAGGAGAGAGTGATCTACACCCAAGCTTTTGAATCTATTACATTAAACAAGGGATATAATTCACGTAAATTATATAATTTTGAGCAAAGGGTGATCCACACCCAAGCTTCTCACCCCACGTATATTTGTCATAATAAGCGAGGCATGCAAGGCTTGGACACCACTATCCAAACCAACCAGCAAACAAATAAACTATTGGTCAGGTAGAATTATTCTCCTAATATCTTGATTATGCGCACAATGGAGGGAAAATTATGCGCCACTCATGAGCCAGACCAAGACCTCCGTACGAATTTAAATGCAAGTAGACAAACTATGCCAACTTCGTCTGAACCACAAAATATGTGCCAAACAAGGGCAATCTCTACACAATATGTTGATTGTGCACAGGTGCACTAGAGGACTGTTAGAGACAACTTTCTCTCCTCTATGAAGAGCAAAAACTTGAGATATGAAGAATCACTTGTCAATCAAGCCAGCACATCACTCTATATATATGGGACCAAAAATATGCATTCAATATATCTCATATAAAGAGGCAGAGTCTGCCCTCTTCCTCCTCTTCTCTTCCCTCTTCTGATTTACGTGAGCTTATTATAAAAAAATGTAAGGAGAAGGACCTAGTAATCGAATGTTGTTGTACATCAACAAAATAGTCTGTGTTGACCAACTTACTTACACTATGTCTCCTAAGACTCGACATATAAAGCAAGTTGACACCAGGAGCAAGATGACGAACCATTTTTGCTTCAACATATATGGCTTCGCATTTTTACCGTGGTAGGAGACAATCAAGAATAAATTCTTCAAGAACATCCAGCCAGAGAAGATTTGATCAACTCGTCGACTCCTTTGAAGGAGTATACCAAAATACTCATTCTCGAACATAGGAGCTTATTCGTCACGAGAATCCCCATTCCAGGAATACAAGGCTAGGGGTAGCAATCTCCCTGATTCTGAAACTGACAGAGTAGACTCCAACTATATGGTTCTTTCTACCAATCCCTCTGTCATACACAGGGATATTAGTATTTATACCGTCGGTGATAAACAAGACGCTTCTTCATTAGAAGCCACTGAATAATGCCTTAACTCACTAGAAGTCGCTCTCAAGGACATGCACACTATGATGTAAAATATGCATCAAATGGTGATAGCCCAATATTCTGCTATACCAGCACCCGTCCAAGTAGCTTCATTCATACCTGCACAGCCTACTCCAGGAACAACACCTCTGCAGGATAACACAAGTCCAGAAGCAGTCATAAAATAAGAGTCGGTATCACCAACTCTTAATCCTTTCAACATTGGGGGTGGATCTCCACCGGTGATGATTCTTATTCAACTAGGATCCTATCAGTCAGCCGCACCACTCCGACCAGAAGATTATCTTGAAGCTATCCGAGAGTTGCGTGCACAGGTTGATATTTTAAAGAACAAAGACCAACTCAGCAAGCTGGGGGTGAAATAGCCTTATGCTCCTTATTGGGATAATATTTCATTCCCTCCTAAATACAAACCTCATTCGATAGTCTTGTTTGAAGGCTCACCGAGATAATATATCAATTACTTCAATATAATTATGGCTCATCTACCGAAAGAGGATGCTTTCTTTACCGGATTATTCATGAAATGCTTAGCAGGCATAGACTACGATTAGTATCGCAGTTTACCTGATACTATATATCCTTGTTTGATGATATAAAGTATCATTTTCTCTCACGATTCTACAAAGAAGGTATGGATATGACGTTGTTTTCACTCATCGATATCAAATAGAAGGAGAAAAAATCCTCTTGTGAATTCGTTAAGCATTTCAGGCAGGCAATTCTGAAGTTACCCCTGGTATTCTGGACTTTGTGTTCATTGATACCTGAAAAAAGAACCTGTTGCCTATAGTAGGCCTCTGGACAGGTCCAACTCAATTTTAAGACTAGACGGCATTCATCATCGGGGCTGAAGCTACTGAAGGCAACGCAAAAATAGCACACAATTTAGGATTACAAATGATCAATACGGAAGGGAAGCGTCCCTCCAAAAGTATGAATAATTACAACAGCAAAGGAAGGGAGACCTTGGCGATAAATCTGTTAAAGCGACCCAACTCTCCTCTTACATAAAATCTTACAGAGTCCTCCAAGCCTAAGGAAGAATATTCCTTTGATGAGAGTGGTATCCCTAGCATTTTTGAATGCTTGATAAAAAGCAATAAGCTACAGTTGCTTGAAGTCAGGCGACCAAATGAGGTTAGTAAAAGGATAACCCGAAGTACTGCTTGTACCACCGATATGTAAATCACCTACCATGGCTTGTTATGTCTTAAAAGAAAGATACAGCAGTTGATAGATGCTAAAGCTATCACCCTCCATAAAGAAGACTGCCAATATAGTGTCTCTTCAATTTGGTAATTTTCTAGTACAAGAAGTCCCGAACGGCATTGTCCCAATACCTCAAGATACGATGGAAGTGGTAAATATTTTGCCGCCTAGAAGTCAAACAAATAAATTGGTGCCTCTTACCACAGATCATGGCAAGATTATGTAGATTCATCCCGACCTGCTGTCAGATTGGGACAAGGAAGCAGCATCTTCCAATTAAAAATCTAAGAAGGGTAAGAAATATAAATCATGCAATATGATTTTTTGGATCCTCATTCAGACAGAGATCGAGACCAACATCAGGAAGATGTATCTCTCAATGCCAGATTTCAAATATGAACATTGCCCTATCAAGCTCTTCTTGTAAGCTTCGCTTGACGCACCAGCAATAGTTCATGATTGGCAGTATTTTGCTATATAGGGCGCAACAAATCCTTAGTACTTATAAAGGTATTCCTATACAAATTTATTCTCCTCCTTCTACAACCATTAAGCATCGACCTTTAATCAGGTGCTTGAGGAGGATCACCCCCAATTTCATCAATACAACCAATAAGTTGTTCGCTTGAAGCCAAAAATGGGATATAATTTTCAAAAAGCTGAAAGTTTAAACTTTGGCAAGGGGTAACGTATTCCTCTACAACTCCAAGGATAGTCCAATAAATATCGTAGTGAATTAGGCTATGACGAGACCAGTCCGCAGAATCACTCCAAGAAAGGGCATGATAAAAAGAAACTCATGTCCTGTAACATGGTACTTCTTTCTCTGATGCCCAAAAGAAGTCATGACTGGTACCAGGTCCGGCAAAGATTATCATACAACTTATGAATCTGTCCTGGAAGATATTCCTAAAACTCTTTCTACTTCGCAAACTCCTGCGGGTCCGGTCACAACCGAACCTGGTCCTTCGAAGCCTACTATGACAGAGAAAGAAAAGAAAAATGAAGTATGCTTCGACAAATCTCTGAAGAAGAATGTACCCCAAGAACTTGAAAATTCCTACAATTTTGACATATTGGCATAACTGGCCAATACCTCAGCCGGACTCTCCATATTTGAGTTGCTTCATTTATCGAAAGAGACTCATGAAGCTTTGAGTGAAGCCCTGATACATAGGGACTCAAGCTTAGCTCAACTCAAGACTCCTGATAAATAGCTATTAGCTCCTCAATGATATAGCATGATCGAGAAGATTCCTAACATTACCTTCACGTAAGATGACATGCTACTCAAAGATAATTAGCATGACAGGCCTCTGTATTATAATAGTTATATCGAATCTATTAAAGTGACCGGATCCACATCGACCCTGGTTCTTCACTCAGCATAATCCCTAAAATTCTGCTGAGAGGATTGAAGATACCGATACATAATATGTCTGCTACCAGTACTACCATTCTAGGCTTAAATATTGGAAGAAGTAAATAACTGGGAAAGATATGCCTAAAAAATCAGATAGGCGATCTACGTACTAAAGTCACATACTATGTGATTGACTCTGACGTATACTACAATATTTTATTGGGACGGCCATGGATACACGAGCATAAAATTATACCCTCCACCCTACATCAATACTTCAAGTATGTAAATAGTAGAGGAGAGGTCAAAACAGAGGTAGCTGACCTTAACCCTTTCAAAGGTGTCGAAGCCTATTTCGCTGACTATGCACTCTATACACCAGAGTATATGAAAGAGGAAGCTAATTAAGCTAGTGAAGAGGCTAAAAATACTCTAAAAAATAGCCTCTAATAATCAGAGTCAAAGGACGTACTACTCGTCCAACTCCTTTAAAGCCTCTCGGCATTGATCTACACAAGTCATCTCCATTGGTCATCAACCTTCGATTCATTGAACAACTAAAAATAGAGAATGAACCACTTGTTATCAACCTTCATCATAATAAACCATCAACATCAGTAAATCAACCCCTAGTCATCAATCTTTCCAAGCCGTACTACATTGATGTTGAACCCTTTACTAAAAAAATCTTAGAGGCTCTTCACCTGTACAAACCTCTGTATATACCCGTGGCATCTTTTTTCCAATATGGTTCGTCATATGAACCATATGAAGAGGCACAATTCATAGTCCCAGCGAGATAGGATAACCAACTTAATATAATTTTTGGCAAAGCTAAAAATAAAAGAGTCGCACAGACGAGTGTTCTAACGAGGATATGGGGAAGATACAACAGTATCGTTACAGCCAACCAGCCAAGAACATCATACAAAGGATGGCTATAACTTAATTTGGCTTGGAACAAAATTATGGAAAAGGCATACGGACTCCTATACGTCACCTCTCTCCTAAAGGCAAGTCAGAAATATACTACTAACGGACTGGTCGTGGTTTAGGATATGTTACACCACCAACAAGTCTTAAAAGTTCAGAATTAAAAGAAGAGACGCATTCTCATTCCTCTGACTCATCATTGTAAGATTTTGACGAAAGCATGGGTGATATATTCAAACATTCTTTCTCTGCAAATATGGTTCAACTACCCCCAGATGAGGAAAACGTTGAACTATTAGAACTATTCAAAAATGATCTATAGAAACAACAAATAGATACTCAATAGGAGCTTCAGTTTGAGCAATGTGAACCATCTACAGAGGATAAAATAGTCCAAATTGATGTAGGAGAAGAATCTTCTCCAAGAACAATCTTTATTAGCAAGAATCTTCCTGAAGAAGATTAACACACTTTACTCCATCTAATAAAGGAGTATATCACTATCTTCGCCTGGAGTTATTAGGATATGCTTGGACTAGATCCTCAAATATCTACATATGGGCTCAATATTCTTCTGAATCCTAAACTGGTGAAACAGCAACAACGGTAGTTTCGTCCGAATTGATAGATGCAATTAAAGCAGAAGTCAAGAAGCGCATAGCATGTGGCTTCATTTTAGAAGAGCAATATCTAGACTGGGTAGCCAATATAGTTTCAGTCATGAAGAAAACTAGAAAAGTTTGGGTCTGCATAGATTATCAAGATCTGAACTCGACCGGTCCAAAAGATAAATTTTCTCTTCCTATCACAGATGTCATGATCAACAATACATGTGTCTTTGAACTTATATCCTTTATGGATGGATTCTCAGGATACAATCAGATCAAGATATCGCCTGATAATGAAAAATATACCTCATTTTGTATACCGTTAGGAGTTTACTGTTGTAAAGTCATACCCTTCGGCTTGAAGAATGCGGATGTAACATATCAACGAGCCATGAGTACGATTTTCCAAAAATATTTATGAAAAATAGTAGAATGCTATGTGGATGATATCGCTGTCAAGAGTCGCTACAAAAATAATCACCTTCAAGATTTGAAGATTGTTTTTGAATTGATGTGCCACCACCAGTTAAGATGAATCCAACTAAATCCTTTCAGGGAGTCTCCAGTAGCAAGTTCCTTGGATTTGTTTAACTTCCAAAGTTATTCATATTGATATCGATAAAATCAAAGTTATCCTCAAAATGTAGCCTCTACATAATCTCAAAGAACTCTGTGGTCTTAAGGTCGTCTGGCATACATTAGGAGGTTCATCTCCAATCTCTTAAGACGATGTTGACCCTTTACTCAGTTAATAAAGAAAGACATATCCTTTGTATGGAATAAAGTATGTCAACAAGTATTCGAAGATATCAAACGATATTTAACAAATTTGTCAGTTTTGTTGTCTCCTGACGTAGGAAAACCCTTTTTGTTGTATGTTCGAGCAATGGATCACTCTCTATGAGATCTTCTTGTCCATAAGAGTGACGAAGGCTATGAATAGGCGATCTATTATCTTAGTCGCATGATGGTCGGTGCTAAACATCGATACAATCTGGTGGAAAAAGAATGCCTCGCTTTGATGTTTGTTATTCAGAAGACACGAAATTATGTGTCAGGTCAAACAATTCATGTCATATCCAGGGTAAATCTCCTTCGGGTATTGATGACCAAGCCGAGCATACTCAATTCTCGGTTGGCTACATGGGCAATGTTGCTGTCACCTTATGATATGGTATATGACCTACTGTCACTACCACTTTTCCATATAAGGGCATTTTTGTAATTTAACTATTTAAAAATTTATGTATTTAATTAATTGCTGAGTTTTATAAACTAATTATATTATTATTAGTGATATTTGGTTTAAGGTAAACCCTAGAATGCATTAGGGCAAACCCTAATGACCAAACCCTAATGTGTAAACCCTATTCTAGCAAAACCCTAGAATTCTAAAATCTGGGGTGAACCCTCAATACTGTAGCAGACCTAAACCTGAGTCCATTAGGTTCTGCATGACTTAACATAAAGGTTTAACCTAAAACTAAGCTTGGAAACCCTAACCTAGTTGTTTATATAAAAGGAAGCCTCTCTCTAGGCTATTCTTCACGTAGAGAGAAAGGAAACCCTAGCCTCCACCAGAGAAAACCAATCCTCCACCCCATTTTCGAGATTAAACCTAGGGTTTCCATTTTCTCCTCCTCCAAAGCAAGGAACGTGGGTCAGGAAGCTTTGGGGAAGAAGAACCTCATTGAAGAAACCATCCCTGCAGGTAAAACCCTAGTTTTCATTCCTTTAATTTCTGTTTTCAGATAATAATGGCCATTAGGAACCCACCCTAAGGTTTAGAATTCGAATTTTAGGGATTCTACATGAACACCTAGGAGATCTAGGGTTATGGTGAATTTCGTTTGGTTTTCCCCGATTATCATGAACCCTAACCCTAGGTATTGGTAGGTAGATTGATTTCATCCCATGTGTGTTGGTTAAACTCGATTTTTTGGGTTTTAAGTTGGGTTCATGAGTAAACTAGGTGAAACCCTATTTTCCACATGATAAGTGTTTGTTGTAATGCCAAGATGGAATTACCTATCTAACCTACTTTATTATTATCTAATTTGAGGTAGGATATTTGATATATATAAATATATGCATATGTGTGGAGGTATTGTTGTTTGATTCCTGTGGAGTCGAGTTTTCTGTGCTGTGTGCACTGTGTTAGGGAAGGACTGTGCACAATCGGGTTTTGGCCAGAACTGTGCAGTGCTAGCTAGGATTCTGTGTGTATGTGGCTGTGCGTTGGTTAGTTCCTGTGGTTGGGGGGTAGTGTATTAGTTAGGAATTATAGCTATGTATCCTGTGTGCATTAGAGAAACGTGTATGTCTTAGTATTTGGGGGATGGGTTGTAAGTACTGTGTGCAGTGTGTAAAGTTTGGCTCTGCATTGAATTGAGAACAGTGTATTCTGTGTTCAGTAGGTGCAGCATTGATGTATCAGTAAACATTCAATTCTGTGTATCTACAAATATTCAGTATATGTGTATTAGATTAGGTGAGGTTGTGTACTGTGCATTAGTACTGAAGGTTGTGTCAACCTGGGAATTTATTTATCTGTGTGTGTACACATGAATATGTATCAGTATACATATTAGAGGGGTGTACACTGTGCAGATACTATTTGTGTAAGTTTAGAGTTTTTGTCAGTAGCTAGAGGGGGAAGTGCATTACCTGTGTAAACAGAGCAGTGTATATATGTGGGTGTTTCTCTAACTATGTATAATTTAGTATCATAATACCTATGTGTTAATATATGTAGACTGTGTGTATGTGTGTCCAGACTAACTTGTGTCTGTGTGCAGCACATGTGTATGATTTCTGTGTTAGTGAGTAGCAGATTATGTGGGGGGTGTGTAAGGTTTATGTGCAGTGAACAGGGGATCCTAGTGTGCAAGTGTAGGACAGAATTCAGGTCTGTGGCAGCATTGTACCATATGTGTGTTTATGTATCAGTCTATATATATGTGTGTGAGGATGCTTTAGTGTTGTGTGCAGATTTCAGTTGTAACTGTGGGTTCAGTATAAATTTCAGTATGTGTGTAAGGTTGTATCAGTGTATTGATTTGGGGGAAATCTGTTAAACTAGTCTGTGAATGCAGTGTAGATATGTGTATCAGGGAGTTGATGAGTTGAGTATCAGTGAGATGGGGATTTGATGGCTGCTGTGTTTTACCTATGTGAACATCAGTGTGAATGAGTGTGTGTGTGTACTAGCACTGAATGTGTTCAGTATTTGAACTGTGTCAGTGTTTGTAAGTGTATCAAGGTGAGTTGGGTGCTATGTTCCTGAGTTCACAGTTAAATTTATACCTGTGTGCAAACTGGGGTTAGGAATTAGTGTGTGGCTGTGTAGCAGAGTAGGGGATAGGCATGTGTATTGTGAGGTGCCCAGTTTTTGAACTGTGTATGAGTTGGTCAGTGAGTTATGTATGTGTGAGTATTAGTTTAGAGGAGCCAGGAGAGGGAGTTGTGTAGCAGTGTCTTAGTGTTTTAGTGTCTCAGTTTAGGTACCTGTGTGTATTAGCTAGATATGTGTTGAGTTGAGTATTAGAGTTAGGAAAGTGTATCAGTGTGGAATTTGCAAGTATCAGTATATAGTAGTAGTATTGGGGACTGATACTTAAGTATCAATATCTGTGTGTGTTCATGTGTCAGTTGGTATCAACTCAAGTATCAGTATTGGGGACTGATACTTAATTTCAGTTAGGGTAATGGTGAAGGTCTGTGTGTAGTTGTTATGTGGCAGTCAGTTAGAGTTAGAGAGTAGAGTTAGTATGTTTTGAGAGTTAGTAAGCTAGGATTGATAGTTAATATATATTAAGAATCAGTTAGCCAATTAGAATGTCAGTTAGTATTAGTAGCTTGTTAGTTATTTGGGTATATATGTTAATATGATAAAATAAGTTACTAGTTAATGTAGATAATTAGCTAAATAAGCTAGTATCACTTAGAAACTTAGGTAAATACCTAGAATAACTAGTGTTAGCTAGTTAGTGGCCAATTTAGACCAATTAACTTAGTTTGGACCTGGTATTGACTAGTAAACTTCAGAGTTGACCTAGAAACCCCATCTTTTGTTTAATTAAGCATGTTATTCTTCTGATTTAATGTCTGACATTAATATTCCATAAATAGGTCATTGTGATTCCACTTTGGACATCGATCCTCACATCTTACTCAGGACCACAGGCGAGTACATTCTCTGACAGTTTTCATGGTTGATTACTTCTATAAATTGTAGTGTATTTCATACTTGATTCCGACACTATGGATACACGGGTTAGCACCCTAGATCCCCATCACGAGGAGTCGTGGTTGGAATCCATCGTGCTAGCTGGGGGATGGGGAACTATTAGTAGATTATGTGATCATATCCAAACATTATATGTACCATAGCTCACCCCACTTCTCACGTCGGGTGCAGCCTGACCACTTATATACTCCATAGCTGTTATATATGATTAGCCTGACCACTATATGCACCATAGCTAACCATGCGGTTAGCCTGACCTAAAAGAATCATAGCTAATCATATATAACCAGCCTGATCCAGTCCCAAGCCGATCACATAATAAACTTATATTTCAAACACTTAGTTAGATGTTTTATCTTTATTCAGATTACTTGTTCTAGCACTCACTGTTTATTGTTCATTGCTAGATGCTTTATTGTCTATTGCACTTTCTCCTGTACTTCTCATTTTCAGCATTTATTTCCATCTTGTATCTCTTACACTGTTTATAGATTTTGTCAATTTAATGAAACTGCTGTTAGTGCTTGTGCTTCGCTCCAATCCTGACTGGATAACAATATTTTCAGAGGACCTGGAGGACTTTTGCCCTACCTATTACGGCCCAGGAATAGAGGGAGATTTCACTCCAGAAATCCCAGAGGAGGTGCCTATCCTAGAGGAGAACTTGCCTGCCCATGCTTAGATTATTTTTCTGCATTTATTGTTTTCGACTGAGACTGAGACTGAGATGTATTTATTTTATTTGTGACTTTGTGAGGTCATTTAGACCCAGGATTTGAGTTGGACTTCTTGTGTTTGGTTTAAATAGAACTCTTTTCAATTCTCATCGTGCCATTATGTTATAGTTGTGATTGAGTGTATTATAGAACTGTGATTCATTTATCATTGTCCTCCGTACGGAGTTGAGACTATTGACAGGATATTCTATGTGTGTGACCTAGACAGCGTTCTACCGCCGATGCTGCGGCGTAGGCTGGACGTACCCACGACTCATGCCCAATTTCCGGGTGCGGGTCGTGACACGTTTTAGTGGTGGTCCATGCAGGTCTAGTCTGTAGTCCAGTCAGTAGTCGAGTCTTAGATTTAGATTAGAGTGATATCGTAGTGGTGCTCGCTTAGAGTATTACTACGAGCCTGTTTTAGGAAATAGAAATTAGGCCGAGGATATGCTCAATCACAATTAGGAATTCTGATTCTTATGATACTATTCTTAATGATTAATTCCTTTAGAAATTTTTCTGTCCTTCCTTGATATCATATCTATTGCCTTAATTGAATCTTTCGATCTGTCTTCAGGATGCCGCCAAGAAGGTCCCAGAGACTCGGAGCAGCAGATTCAGAGAGGTCTGCCACCTCTCGCGCTGCCGGACAGACATCAGCAGCACCTCCTACATCTCCAGTGCAAGTGGGAGGGTCTGCAGCAGTCGGGGGTCCTCCACCACCTGTTCAGAGGGTCCCCGCAGCTACGACGGAGCTACCACCACCACCACCAGTTCAGTATCCAGGAGGTGTGCCCGTCGATGGAGCACAGATGTTCGCTTTGATTCAGGGCATGGTCGATGCCCAGAGGACGTCGGCACAGGCCCAGAGAGTGCAGGCTGAGGCACATCAGGCCCAGACAGAGATGATGAGGGTGAACATGGAGAATGCTCACCAAGTGGCTCTCCAAGCTGTGGAGAGAGTCACTCAGCAGCAGCAACAACCTGGTCAGCAACAACAGAGGCCGGGCACCATTGTGGACTTCAAGAGGATGATGCCTCGGGAGTTCAAGGGGACAGAAGGGATACTCTACGCTGATGATTGGCTAGAGGACATCGAGAGGAACTTGCGTTTGGCGCAGCTTCCAGAGGCGCTCAAGATCGAGGCCGCTGGCAGCCAGATGTTCGACATTGCCTTGACGTGGTTTCGCACGGAGCCGAGACTCTTGCGCGCGGGACTCACTTGGGAGGCTTTCAAGGAGCTCTTCAAAGAAAAGTTCTTTCCTGATGTCGCCCTGGGAGCTTTAGAGAGTCAGTTCCATGACTTAGCCCAGGGGAGCTCGTCCGTCGACGAGTATGCCGCGGAGTTTTCCCGTCTGAGCCGCTTCGCGCCATCGATGATTAGAGATCCGGGGGACAGGGCCCGGAAATTCAGAAAGGGGCTGACAAGAGAGATCAAGTCTCGCACGTCGGGACGTCGCACAGCTACCTATGAGGGCATATTGATGGATGCCCAAGTAGCCGAGGATGACTTGGACCTCAGGCCCAAGAGGGGACGCGATGTTTCCGGAGGAGCAAACAGTAGTGCGGGACCAGGCAAGCGTCCACACTTTCAGCAGCAGCAGAGACCCTTTCAGCAGCAACATCAGGCACCAGCCCGAGGGCAGGTCCAGCAGCAGCAACAGAGACAGAACCAGCCCGCCATCCAGTGTGCGTACTGCGGGAAGATGGGACATACTAGAGAGGTCTGCAGGCATAGATTGGGCTCATGTTTGTCCTGCGGATCGACGACACATCAACTGAGGGATTGCCCTACCATTCGGACTCGTCCAGGCCAGGGTGGAGCAGCCGCCCAGAGAGGACCAGGCAGGGTACCAGCAGCACCAGGAGGCCAACAGCAGAGGGGACCACTTCCACCGCAAAATCAGAGGTTTGCCCAGCATCAGCAGCAGAGAGGTGCACCCCAGGGGCGAGCGTACGCCATGGCAGTCGAGGAGATCGAGCCGGCAGGAGACTTGATCACAGGTTCGGTTCTTCTCGATTGTATTCCCGCATTTACCTTATTCGATTCTGGCGTTTCCCATAGTTTTGTGTCTGTATCATATGCACTTCGACATTATTTAGACACAGAACCATTAGCTAGGACTTGCAAGATCATGACTGGTGGAGGTATTATCCTAGTCCGTGATCACTGCAAGGACCGGAGAGTGTCAGTAGGAGGCCGAGACTTGAGCGTGAGCTTACTTGTCATGCCACTTCCGGGGTACGATATTGTACTCGGAATGGACTGGTTGAGTAGGCATCATGCTACGATAGATTGTTATAGAGGCAGAGTATTGTTTAGACCACCAGGAGAGCCGGAGTTTGAGGTCGTCAGAGGAACAGCGGAACAGAGAGGGAGCACATTTTGCGGAGCCAGGACGGAAGAAGAGGAGTTGCCACATCCTCTGATAGCGGAATTCCTGGATATATTTTCAGAGGAGTTGCCAGGCTTGCCGCCAGACAGAGACGTTGAGTTCTCTATAGACTTGGTTCCAGGAGCGGAGCCCATTTCACAACATGTCTATAGAGTCAACAACAGCGAGCTGGCAGAACTGAAGAAGCAAGTTGAGGAGCTGCAGGACAAAGGCTTCATCAAATCCAGTTCATCACCATGGGGAGCTCCGGTTTTGTTCGTACCGAAGAAGGACGGCACGGTGCGTATGTGCATTGATTATAGAGCTTTGAACAATATCACTATCAAGAACAAGTACCCGCTGCCGAGGATAGATGATCTTTTCGATCAGTTGAGCGGGGCGAGGGTGTTTTCAAAGATAGATTTGAGGTCAGGCTATCACCAGGTAAAGGTGAAGAAAGAAGACACGCCGAAGACAGCTTTTCGGACCAGGTACGGCCAGTTTGAGTTCATGGTAATGCCATTTGGTTTAACCAATGCACCGGCAGTATTCATAAACTTGATGAACAAGGTGTTCCACCAGTACCTTGACAAGTTCGTGGTAGTGTTTATCGACGATATTCTTGTGTATTCCAAGACCCCGGAGGAGCACGAAGAGCACCTGAGATTGGTCTTAGAGACTCTCAGGAGGGAGAAGCTGTACGGGAAACTCTCTAAGTGTGAATTCTTCCTTGACAAGGTCGAATTTCTTGGGCATGTGGTATCGGGTGACGGAATCTCGGTTAACCCACAGAAGATCGAGGCAGTAGAGTCGTGGGCTACCCCCAGTTCGGTAGCTGAGATCAGGAGTTTCCTCGGGCTTGCAGGATACTACAGGAGGTTTGTACAAGACTTCTCCAAGATTGCAGCGCCGATGACTAGACTGACTAGGAAGGATGTGGATTTTGTATGGACGGAGGAGTGCCAGGCTGCATTTGATGAGCTGAAGAAGAGGTTGACGACAGCTCCAATTTTGACATTGCCATCAGGGACAGGTGGTTTCACCATCTACAGTGATGCTTCAGGGAAAGGTCTGGGATGTGTTCTTCAACAGCACGGGAAGGTAATTGCCTATGCTTCCAGGCAGTTACGCCCTCATGAAAAGAATTATCCCACCCACGATTTAGAGTTGGCAGCAGTTATTTTCGCTCTAAAGCTGTGGAAACATTACCTGTACGGAGAGCGTGTGGAGATCTTCACAGACCACAAGAGCTTGAAGTACGTATTCACACAGAAGGAGCTGAACATGAGGCAGAGGATATGGTTAGAGCTGATGAAGGACTTTGACATATCATTGCAGTACCATCCAGGGAAGGCCAACGTAGTCGCCGATGCCTTGAGCAGGTATCCGATGGCTATGTACTTGACGACAGATAGGCATCTGTTGGCTGATCTGGAAAGCTTGGAGATTGAAGTGTTAGTTCCCGGTGCTGAGATTCAGATGTGGGGATTGCAGATACAGTCCGAACTGATGGACAGGATCAGAGCTGCGCAGTACGATGATGAGACTCTGAGGAGCATCAGAGCACAGGTTCAGATGGGATTGTCGGATGACTTCACTATCGCAGATGATGGTTCCTTACGGCACGGCACAAGGATATGTGTGCCTAGTGGGGAACTGCGCGAGGAGGTTTTGCAGGAGGCACACCGCTCTCAGTACTCGATGCATCCCGGTGCCAACAAGATGTATCGAGACTTGAGGGAGCACGTATGGTGGTATGGAATGAAGCGCGAGGTAGCACGCTTCGTATCTCGGTGTCTAGTGTGCCAGCAGGTAAAGGCAGACCGGCAGAGGCCAGGAGGTTTGCTTCAACCTTTACCGATTCCAGAATGGAAATGGGAGCACGTGACCATGGATTTCGTTTCAGGGCTTCCACGTTCTCCAGGAGGGAAAGACGCGATTTGGGTCATCGTGGACAGGTTGACCAAATCAGCCCATTTCTTACCCTTCAAGGTGGGCACGTCGACAGAGAGGCTCGCAGAGATGTACGTGCGACAGATCGTTAGACTTCATGGAGTTCCTGTGAGCATCGTCTCAGATCGGGATAGTCGTTTCACTTCCCACTTCTGGAGGAGTCTGCAGGCTAGCTTGGGCACTCAGCTCAAGTTCAATACCGCATATCACCCCCAGACAGACGGGCAGTCTGAAAGGACTATTCAGACTCTCGAGGATATGCTACGCACTTGTGTGTTAGATCTCGGAGGTTCTTGGGAGAATCATCTGTACCTGGTAGAGTTCGCTTACAACAACAGCTACCAGGCCAGCATCGAGATGTCACCATTTGAGGCTCTTTATGGTCGGAGATGTCGTACACCGTTATCGTGGGACGACGTTGGAGAGAGAGCCTTGCTAGGACCAGAAATGGTCGTGGATGCAGCAGAAAAGGTGAAACTCATCAGAGACAGATTGCGAGTGGCGCAGGACAGACAGCGGCATTGGGCCGACAGCCACCGTAGACCCCTTGAGTTTCAGGTATAGATTGTTGTTTTCTGGTTGTGTTTGTTTGTTTGTTTAGACTGCATGTTGAGACTGTTTTTGTGTTAGGTTGGCGATCTAGTATTCCTACGGATTTCTTCGACGCGTGGGACGATTCGTTTTGGTAGAGGCGGAAAGCTTAGCCCACGCTACATCGGACCCTTCGGTATTTTGGCAAGGGTAGGTGCAGTGGCATATAGACTGGACTTGCCGCCTGCATTGGAAGGAGTGCATAATGTGTTCCACGTGTTGCAGCTGAGACGGTACGTGGCCGACCCTAGTCACGTACTTGATCACTCGGAGATTGAGGTTGGTCCGACGCTCAGCTACCCTGAGCAGCCCGTAGAGATCTTGGACCGCAGAGAGAAGGTGTTACGGAACCAAACTATTCCCTTGGTTCGTGTTGCATGGAGACATCACTCTCCAGGGGAGTCGACCTGGGAGAGAGAGGACGAAATACGCGAGCAATACCCTTATCTCTTCTAGACTTGAGGTATATTCCTTTTCTGATTTCATTCTTGTTCTAGTTCAGTCCAATTTCGAGGACAAAATTTCTTTTAGGAGGGTAGACTTGTCACTACCACTTTTCCATATAAGGGCATTTCTGTAATTTAACTATTTAAAAATTTATGTATTTAATTAATTGCTGAGTTTTATAAACTAATTATATTATTATTAGTGATATTTGGTTTAAGGTAAACCCTAGAATGCATTAGGGCAAACCCTAATGACCAAACCCTAATGTGTAAACCCTATTCTAGCAAAATCCTAGAATTCTAAAATCTGGGGTGAACCCTCAATACTCTAGCAGACCTAAACCTGAGTCCATTAGGTTCTGCATGACTTAACATAAAGGTTTAACCTAAAACTAAGCTTGGAAACCCTAACCTAGTTGTTTATATAAAAGGAAGCCTCTCTCTAGGCTATTCTTCACGTAGAGAGAAAGGAAACCCTAGCCTCCACCAGAGAAAACCAATCCTCCACCCCATTTTCGAGATTAAACCTAGGGTTTCCATTTTCTCCTCCTCCAAAGCAAGGAAAGCAAGGAACGTGGGTCAGGAAGCTTTGGGGAAGAAGAACCTCATTGAAGAAACCATCCCTGCAGGTAAAACCCTAGTTTTCATTCCTTTAATTTCTGTTTTCAGATAATAATGGCCATTAGGAACCCACCCTAAGGTTTAGAATTCGAATTTTAGGGATTCTACATGAACACCTAGGAGATCTAGGGTTATGGTGAATTTCGTTTGGTTTTCCCCGATTATCATGAACCCTAACCCTAGGTATTGGTAGGTAGATTGATTTCATCCCATGTGTGTTGGTTAAACTCGATTTTTTGGGTTTTAAGTTGGGTTCATGAGTAAACTAGGTGAAACCCTATTTTCCACATGATAAGTGTTTGTTGTAATGCCAAGATGGAATTACCTATCTAACCTACTTTATTATTATCTAATTTGAGGTAGGATATTTGATATATATAAATATATGCATATGTGTGGAGGTATTGTTGTTTGATTCCTGTGGAGTCGAGTTTTCTGTGCTGTGTGCACTGTGTTAGGGAAGGACTGTGCACAATCGGGTTTTGGCCAGAACTGTGCAGTGCTAGCTAGGATTCTGTGTGTATGTGGCTGTGCGTTGGTTAGTTCCTGTGGTTCGGAGGTAGTGTATCAGTTAGGAATTATAGCTATGTATCCTGTGTGCATTAGAGAAACGTGTATGTCTCAGTATTTGGGGGATGGGTTGTAAGTACTGTGTGCAGTGTGTAAAGTTTGGCTCTGCATTGAATTGAGAACAGTGTATTCTGTGTTCAGTAGGTGCAGTATTGATGTATCAGTAAACATTCAATTCTGTGTATCTACAAATATTCAGTATATGTGTATTAGATTAGGTGAGGTTGTGTACTATGCATTAGTACTGGAGGTTGTGTCAACCTGGGAATTTATTTATCTGTGTGTGTACACATGAATATGTATCAGTATACATATTAGAGGGGTGTACACTGTGCAGATACTATTTGTGTAAGTTTAGAGTTTTTGTCAGTAGCTAGAGGGGGAAGTGCATTACCTGTGTAAACAGAGCAGTGTATATATGTGGGTGTTTCTCTAACTATGTATAATTTAGTATCATAATACCTATGTGTTAATATATGTAGACTGTGTGTATGTGTGTCCAGACTAACTTGTGTCTGTGTGCAGCACATGTGTATGATTTCTGTGTTAGTGAGTAGCAGATTATGTGGGGGGTGTGTAAGGTTTATGTGCAGTGAACAGGGGATCCTAGTGTGCAAGTGTAGGACAGAATTCAGGTCTGTGGCAGCATTGTACCATGTGTGTGTTTATGTATCAGTCTATATATATGTGTGTGAGGATGCTTTAGTGTTGTGTGCAGATTTCAGTTGTAACTGTGGGTTCAGTATAAATTTCAGTATGTGTGTAAGGTTGTATCAGTGTATTGATTTGGGGGAAATCTGTTAAACTAGTCTGTGAATGCAGTATAGATATGTGTATCAGGGAGTTGATGAGTTGAGTATCAGTGAGATGGGGATTTGATGGCTGCTGTGTTTTACCTATGTGAACATCAGTGTGAATGAGTGTGTGTGTGTACTAGCACTGAATGTGTTCAGTATTTGAACTGTGTCAGTGTGTGTAAGTGTATCAAGGTGAGTTGGGTGCTATGTTCCTGAGTTCACAGTTAAATTTATACCTGTGTGCAAACTGGGGTTAGGAATTAGTGTGTGGCTGTGTAGCAGAGTAGGGGATAGGCATGTGTATTGTGAGGTGCCCAGTTTTTAAACTGTGTATGAGTTGGTCAGTGAGTTGTGTATGTGTGAGTATTAGTTTAGAGGAGCCAGGAGAGGGAGTTGTGTAGCAGTGTCTTAGTGTTTTAGTGTCTCAGTTTAGGTACCTGTGTGTATTAGCTAGATATGTGTTGAGTTGAGTATTAGAGTTAGGAAAGTGTATCAGTGTGGAATTTGCAAGTATCAGTATATAGTAGTAGTATTGGGGACTGATACTTAAGTATCAATATCTGTGTGTGTTCATGTGTCAGTTGGTATCAACTCAAGTATCAGTATTGGGGACTGATACTTAATTTCAGTTAGGGTAATGGTGAAGGTCTGTATGTAGTTGTTATGTGGCAGTCAGTTAGAGTTAGAGAGTAGAGTTAGTATGTTTTGAGAGTTAGTAAGCTAGGATTGATAGTTAATATATATTAAGAATCAGTTAGCCAATTAGAATGTCAGTTAGTATTAGTAGCTTGTTAGTTATTTGGGTATATATGTTAATATGATAAAATAAGTTACTAGTTAATGTAGATAATTAGCTAAATAAGCTAGTATCACTTAGAAACTTAGGTAAATACCTAGAATAACTAGTGTTAGCTAGTTAGTGGCCAATTTAGACCAATTAACTTAGTTTGGACCTGGTATTGACTAGTAAACTTCAGAGTTGACCTAGAAACCCCATCTTTTGTTTAATTAAGCATGTTATTCTTCTGATTTAATGTCTGACATTAATATTCCATAAATAGGTCATTGTGATTCCACTTTGGACATCGATCCTCACATCTTACTCAGGACCACAGGCGAGTACATTCTCTGACAGTTTTCATGGTTGATTACTTCTATAAATTGTAGTGTATTTCATACTTGATTCCGACACTATGGATACACGGGTTAGCACCCTAGATCCCCATCACGAGGAGTCGTGGTTGGAATCCATCGTGCTAGCTGGGGGATGGGGAACTATTAGTAGATTATGTGATCATATCCAAACATTATATGTACCATAGCTCACCCCACTTCTCACGTCGGGTGCAGCCTGACCACTTATATGCTCCATAGCTGTTATATATGATTAGCCTGACCACTATATGCACCATAGCTAACCATGCGGTTAGCCTGACCTAAAAGAATCATAGCTAATCATATATAACCAGCCTGATCCAGTCCCAAGCCGATCACATAATAAACTAATATTTCAAACACTTAGTTAGATGTTTTATCTTTATTCAGATTACTTGTTCTAGCACTCACTGTTTATTGTTCATTGCTAGATGCTTTATTGTCTATTGCACTTTCTCCTGTACTTCTCATTTTTAGCATTTATTTCCATCTTGTATCTCTTACACTGTTTATAGATTTTGTCAATTTAATGAAACTGCTGTTAGTGCTTGTGCTTCGCTCCAATCCTGACTGGATAACAACATTTTCAGAGGACCTGGAGGACTTTTGCCCTACTTATTACGGCCCAGGAATAGAGGGAGATTTCACTCCAGAAATCCCAGAGGAGGTGCCTATCCTAGAGGAGAACTTGCCTGCCCATGCTTAGATTATTTTTCTGCATTTATTGTTTTCGACTGAGACTGAGACTGAGATGTATTTATTTTATTTGTGACTTTGTGAGGTCATTTAGACCCAGGATTTGAGTTGGACTTCTTGTGTTTCGTTTAAATAGAACTCTTTTCAATTCTCATCGTGCCATTATGTTATAGTTGTGATTGAGTGTATTATAGAACTGTGATTCATTTATCATTGTCCTCCGTACGGAGTTGAGACTATTGACAGGATATTCTATGTGTGTGACCTAGACAGCGTTCTACCGCCGATGCTGTGGCGTAGGCTGGACGTACCCACGACTCATGCCCAATTTCCGGGTGCGGGTCGTGACACGTTTTAGTGGTGGTCCATGCAGGTCTAGTCTGTAGTCCAGTCAGTAGTCGAGTCTTAGATTCAGATTAGAGTGATATCGTAGTGGTGCTCGCTTAGAGTATTACTACGAGCCTGTTTTAGGAAATAGAAATTAGGCCGAGGATATGCTCAATCACAATTAGGAATTCTGATTCTTATGATACTATTCTTAATGATTAATTCCTTTAGAAATTTTTCTGTCCTTCCTTGATATCATATCTATTGCCTTAATTGAATCTTTCGATCTGTCTTCAGGATGCCGCCAAGAAGGTCCCAGAGACTCGGAGCAGCAGATTCAGAGAGGTCTGCCACCTCTCGCGCTGCCGGACAGACATCAGCAGCACCTCCTACATCTCCAGTGCAAGTGGGAGGGTCTGCAGCAGTCGGGGGTCCTCCACCACCTGTTCAGAGGGTCCCCGCAGCTACGACGGAGCTAACACCACCACCACCACCAGTTCAGTATCCAGGAGGTGTGCCCGTCGATGGAGCACAGATGTTCGCTTTGATTCAGGGCATGGTCGATGCCCAGATGACGTCGGCACAGGCCCAGAGAGTGCAGGCTGAGGCACATCAGGCCCAGACAGAGATGATGAGGGTGAACATGGAGAATGCTCACCAAGTGGCTCTCCAAGCTGTGGAGAGAGTCACTCAGCAGCAGCAATAACCTGGTCAGCAACAACAGAGGCCGGGCACCATTGTGGACTTCAAGAGGATGATGCCTCGGGAGTTCAAGGGGACAGAAGGGATACTCTACGCCGATGATTGGCTAGAGGACATCGAGAGGAACTTGCGTTTGGCGCAGCTTCCAGAGGCGCTCAAGATCGAGGCCGCTGGCAGCCAGATGTTCGACATTGCCTTGACGTGGTTTCGCACGGAGCCGAGACTCTTGCGCGCGGGACTCACTTGGGAGGCTTTCAAGGAGCTCTTCAAAGAAAAGTTCTTTCCTGATGTCGCCCTGGGAGCTTTGGAGAGTCAGTTCCATGACTTAGCCCAGGGGAGCTCGTCCGTCGACGAGTATGCCGCGGAGTTTTCCCGTCTGAGCCGCTTCGCGCCATCGATGATTAGAGATCCGGGGGACAGGGCCCGGAAATTCAGAAAGGGGCTGACAAGAGAGATCAAGTCTCGCACGTCGGGACGTCGCACAGCTACCTATGAGGGCATATTGATGGATGCCCAAGTAGCCGAGGATGACTTGGACCTCAGGCCCAAGAGGGGACGCGATGTTTCCGGAGGAGCAAACAGTAGTGCGGGACCAGGCAAGCGTCCACACTTTCAGCAGCAGCAGAGGCCCTTTCAGCAGCAACATCAGGCACCAGCCCGAGGGCAGGTCCAGCAGCAGCAACAGAGACAGAACCAGCCCGCCATCCAGTGTACGTACTGCGGGAAGATGGGACATACTAGAGAGGTCTGCAGGCATAGATTGGGCTCATGTTTGTCCTGCGGATCGACGACACATCAACTGAGGGATTGCCCTACCATTCGGACTCGTCCAGGCCAGGGTGGAGCAGCCGCCCAGAGAGGACCAGGCAGGGTACCAGCAGCACCAGGAGGCCAACAGCAGAGGGGACCACTTCCACCGCAAAATTAGAGGTTTGCCCAGCATCAGCAGCAGAGAGGTGCACCCCAGGGGCGAGCGTACGCCATGGCAGTCGAGGAGATCGAGCCGGCAGGAGACTTGATCACAGGTTCGGTTCTTCTCGATTGTATTCCCGTATTTACCTTATTCGATTCTGGCGCTTCCCATAGTTTTGTGTCTGTATCATATGCACTTCGACATCATTTAGACACAGAACCATTAGCTAGGACTTACAAGATCATGACTGGTGGAGGTATTATCCTAGTCCGTGATCACTGCAAGGACCGGAGAGTGTCAGTAGGAGGCCGAGACTTAAGCGTGAGCTTACTTGTCATGCCACTTCCGGGGTACGATATTGTACTCGGAATGGACTGGTTGAGTAGGCATCATGCTACGATAGATTGTTATAGAGGCAGAGTATTGTTTAGACCACCAGGAGAGCCGGAGTTTGAGGTCGTCAGAGGAACAGCGGAACAGAGAGGGAGCACATTTTGCGGAGCCAGGACGGAAGAAGAGGAGTTGCCACATCCTCTGATAGCGGAATTCCTGGATGTATTTTCAGAGGAGTTGCCAGGCTTGCCGCCAGACAGAGACGTTGAGTTCTCTATAGACTTGGTTCCAGGAGCGGAGCCCATTTCACAACATGTCTATAGAGTCAACAACAGCGAGCTGGCAGAACTGAAGAAGCAAGTTGAGGAGCTGCAGGACAAAGGCTTCATCAAATCCAGTTCATCACCATGGGGAGCTCCGGTATTGTTCGTACCGAAGAAGGACGGCACGGTGCGTATGTGCATTGATTATAGAGCTTTGAACAATATCACTATCAAGAACAAGTACCCGCTGCCGAGGATAGATGATCTTTTCGATCAGTTGAGCGGGGCGAGGGTGTTTTCAAAGATAGATTTGAGGTCAGGCTATCACCAGGTGAAGGTGAAGAAAGAAGACACGCCGAAGACAGCTTTTCGGACCAGGTACGGCCAGTTTGAGTTCATGGTAATGCCATTTGGTTTAACCAATGCACCGACAGTATTCATGAACTTGATGAACAAGGTGTTCCACCAGTACCTTGACAAGTTCGTGGTAGTGTTTATCGACGATATTCTTGTGTATTCCAAGACCCCGGAGGAGCACGAAGAGCACCTGAGATTGGTCTTAGAGACTCTCAGGAGGGAGAAGCTGTACGGGAAACTCTCTAAGTGTGAATTCTTCCTTGACAAGGTCGAATTTCTTGGGCATGTGGTATCGGGTGACGGAATCTCGGTTAACCCACAGAAGATCGAGGCAGTAGAGTCGTGGGCTACCCCCAGTTCGGTAGCTGAGATCAGGAGTTTCCTCGGGCTTGCAGGATACTACAGGAGGTTTGTACAAGACTTCTCCAAGATTGCAGCGCCGATGACTAGACTGACTAGGAAGGATGTAGATTTTGTATGGACGGAGGAGTGCCAGGCTGCATTTGATGAGATGAAGAAGAGGTTGACGACAGCTCCAATTTTGACATTGCCATCAGGGACAGGTGGTTTCACCATCTACAGTGATGCTTCAGGGAAAGGTCTGGGATGTGTTCTTCAACAGCACGGGAAGGTAATTGCCTATGCTTCCAGGCAGTTACGCCCTCATGAAAAGAATTATCCCACCCACGATTTAGAGTTGGCAGCAGTTATTTTCGCTCTAAAGCTGTGGAAACATTACCTGTACGGAGAGCGTGTGGAGATCTTCACAGACCATAAGAGCTTGAAGTACGTATTCACACAGAAGGAGCTGAACATGAGGCAGAGGATATGGTTAGAGCTGATGAAAGACTTTGACATATCATTACAGTACCATCCAGGGAAGGCCAACGTAGTCGCCGATGCCTTGAGCAGGTATCCGATGGCTATGTACTTGACGACAGATAGGCATCTGTTGGCTGATCTGGAAAGCTTGGAGATTGAAGTGTTAGTTCCCGGTGCTGAGATTCAGATGTGGGGATTGCAGATACAGTCCGAACTGATGGACAGGATCAGAGCTGCGCAGTACGATGATGAGACTCTGAGGAGCATCAGAGCACAGGTTCAGATGGGATTGTCGGATGACTTCACTATCGCAGATGATGGTTCCTTACGGCACGGCACAAGGATATGTGTGCCTAGTGGGGAACTGCGCGAGGAGGTTTTGCAGGAGGCACACCGCTCTCAGTACTCGATGCATCCCGGTGCCAACAAGATGTATCGAGACTTGAGGGAGCACGTATGGTGGTATGGAATGAAGCGCGAGGTAGCACGCTTCGTATCTCGGTGTCTAGTGTGCCAGCAGGTAAAGGCAGACCGGCAGAGGCCAGGAGGTTTGCTTCAACCTTTACCGATTCCAGAATGGAAATGGGAGCACGTGACCATAGATTTCGTTTCAGGGCTTCCACGTTCTCCAGGAGGGAAAGACGCGATTTGGGTCATCGTGGACAGGTTGACCAAATCAGCCCATTTCTTACCCTTCAAGGTGGGCACGTCGACAGAGAGGCTCGCAGAGATGTACGTGCGACAGATCGTTAGACTTCATGGAGTTCCTGTGAGCATCGTCTCAGATCGGGATAGTCGTTTCACTTCCCACTTCTGGAGGAGTCTGCAGGCTAGCTTGGGCACTCAGCTCAAGTTCAATACCGCATATCACCCCCAGACAGACGGGCAGTCTGAAAGGACTATTCAGACTCTCGAGGATATGCTACGCACTTGTGTGTTAGATCTCGGAGGTTCTTGGGAGAATCATCTGCACCTGGTAGAGTTCGCTTACAACAATAGCTACCAGGCCAGCATCGAGATGTCACCATTTGAGGCTCTTTATGGTCGGAGATGTCGTACACCGTTATCGTGGGACGACGTTGGAGAGAGAGCCTTGCTAGGACCAGAAATGGTCGTGGATGCAGCAGAAAAGGTGAAACTCATCAGAGACAGATTGCGAGTGGCGCAGGACAGACAGCGGCATTGGGCCGACAGCCACCGTAGACCCCTTGAGTTTCAGGTATAGATTGTTGTTTTCTGGTTGTGTTTGTTTGTTTGTTTAGACTGCATGTTGAGACTATTTTTGTGTTAGGTTGGCGATCTAGTATTCCTACGGATTTCTCCGACGCGTGGGACGATTCGTTTTGGTAGAGGCGGAAAGCTTAGCCCACGCTACATCGGACCCTTCGGTATTTTGGCAAGGGTAGGTGCAGTGGCATATAGACTGGACTTGCCGCCTGCATTGGAAGGAGTGCATAATGTGTTCCACGTGTCGCAGCTGAGACGGTACGTGGCCGACCCTAGTCACGTACTTGATCACTCGGAGATTGAGGTTGGTCCGACGCTCAGCTACCCTGAGCAGCCCGTAGAGATCTTGGACCGCAGAGAGAAGGTGTTACGGAACCAAACTATTCCCTTGGTTCGTGTTGCATGGAGACATCACTCTCCAGGGGAGTCGACCTGGGAGAGAGAGGACGAAATGCGCGAGCAATACCCTTATCTCTTCTAGACTTGAGGTATATTCCTTTTCTGATTTCATTCTTGTTCTAGTTCAGTCCAATTTCGAGGACGAAATTTCTTTTAGGAGGGTAGACTTGTCACTACCACTTTTCCATATAAGGGCATTTCTGTAATTTAACTATTTAAAAATTTATGTATTTAATTAATTGCTGAGTTTTATAAACTAATTATATTATTATTAGTGATATTTGGTTTAAGGTAAACCCTAGAATGCATTAGGGCAAACCCTAATGACCAAACCCTAATGTGTAAACCCTATTCTAGCAAAACCCTAGAATTCTAAAATCTGGGGTGAACCCTCAATACTCTAGCAGACCTAAACCTGAGTCCATTAGGTTCTGCATGACTTAACATAAAGGTTTAACCTAAAACTAAGCTTGGAAACCCTAACCTAGTTGTTTATATAAAAGGAAGCCTCTCTCTAGGCTATTCTTCACGTAGAGAGAAAGGAAACCCTAGCCTCCACCAGAGAAAACCAATCCTCCACCCCATTTTCGAGATTAAACCTAGGGTTTCCATTTTCTCCTCCTCCAAAGCAAGGAACGTGGGTCAGGAAGCTTTGGGGAAGAAGAACCTCATTGAAGAAACCATCCCTGCAGGTAAAACCCTAGTTTTCATTCCTTTAATTTCTGTTTTCAGATAATAATGGCCATTAGGAACCCACCCTAAGGTTTAGAATTCGAATTTTAGGGATTCTACATGAACACCTAGGAGATCTAGGGTTATGGTGAATTTCGTTTGGTTTTCCCCGATTATCATGAACCCTAATCCTAGGTATTGGTAGGTAGATTGATTTCATCCCATGTGTGTTGGTTAAACTCGATTTTTTGGGTTTTAAGTTGGGTTCATGAGTAAACTAGGTGAAACCCTATTTTCCACATGATAAGTGTTTGTTGTAATGCCAAGATGGAATTACCTATCTAACCTACTTTATTATTATCTAATTTGAGGTAGGATATTTGATATATATAAATATATGCATATGTGTGGAGGTATTGTTGTTTGATTCCTGTGGAGTCGAGTTTTCTGTGCTGTGTGCACTGTGTTAGGGAAGGACTGTGCACAATCGGGTTTTGGCCAGAACTGTGCAGTGCTAGCTAGGATTCTGTGTGTATGTGGCTGTGCGTTGGTTAGTTCCTGTGGTTGGGGGGTAGTGTATCAGTTAGGAATTATAGCTATGTATCCTGTGTGCATTAGAGAAACGTGTATGTCTCAGTATTTGGGGGATGGGTTGTAAGTACTGTGTGCAGTGTGTAAAGTTTGGCTCTGCATTGAATTGAGAACAGTGTATTCTGTGTTCAGTAGGTGCAGCATTGATGTATCAGTAAACATTCAATTCTATGTATCTACAAATATTCAGTATATGTGTATTAGATTAGGTGAGGTTGTGTACTGTGCATTAGTACTGGAGGTTGTGTCAACCTGGGAATTTATTTATCTGTGTGTGTACACATGAATATGTATCAGTATACATATTAGAGGGGTGTACACTGTGCAGATACTATTTGTGTAAGTTTAGAGTTTTTGTCAGTAGCTAGAGGGGGAAGTGCATTACCTGTGTAAACAGAGCAGTGTATATATGTGGGTGTTTCTCTAACTATGTATAATTTAGTATCATAATACCTATGTGTTAATATATGTAGACTGTGTGTATGTGTGTCCAGACTAACTTGTGTTTGTGTGCAGCACATGTGTATGATTTCTGTGTTAGTGAGTAGCAGATTATGTGGGGGGTGTGTAAGGTTTATGTGCAGTGAACAGGGGATCCTAGTGTGCAAGTGTAGGACAGAATTCAGGTCTGTGGCAGCATTGTACCATGTGTGTGTTTATGTATCAGTCTATATATATGTGTGTGAGGATGCTTTAGTGTTGTGTGCAGATTTCAGTTGTAACTGTGGGTTCAGTATAAATTTCAGTATGTGTGTAAGGTTGTATCAGTGTATTGATTTGGGGGAAATCTGTTAAACTAGTCTGTGAATGCAGTGTAGATATGTGTATCAGGGAGTTGATGAGTTGAGTATCAGTGAGATGGGGATTTGATGGCTGCTGTGTTTTACCTATGTGAACATCAGTGTGAATGAGTGTGTGTGTGTACTAGCACTGAATGTGTTCAGTATTTGAACTGTGTCAGTGTGTGTAAGTGTATCAAGGTGAGTTGGGTGCTATGTTCCTGAGTTCACAGTTAAATTTATACCTGTGTGCAAACTGGGGTTAGGAATTAGTGTGTGGCTGTGTAGCAGAGTAGGGGATAGGCATGTGTATTGTGAGGTGCCCAGTTTTTAAACTGTGTATGAGTTGGTCAGTGAGTTGTGTATGTGTGAGTATTAGTTTAGAGGAGCCAGGAGAGGGAGTTGTGTAGCAGTGTCTTAGTGTTTTAGTGTCTCAGTTTAGGTACCTGTGTGTATTAGCTAGATATGTGTTGAGTTGAGTATTAGAGTTAGGAAAGTGTATCAGTGTGGAATTTGCAAGTATCAGTATATAGTAGTAGTATTGGGGACTGATACTTAAGTATCAATATCTGTGTGTGTTCATGTGTCAGTTGGTATCAACTCAAGTATCAGTATTGGGGACTGATACTTAATTTCAGTTAGGGTAATGGTGAAGGTCTGTATGTAGTTGTTATGTGGCAGTCAGTTAGAGTTAGAGAGTAGAGTTAGTATGTTTTGAGAGTTAGTAAGCTAGGATTGATAGTTAATATATATTAAGAATCAGTTAGCCAATTAGAATGTCAGTTAGTATTAGTAGCTTGTTAGTTATTTGGGTATATATGTTAATATGATAAAATAAGTTACTAGTTAATGTAGATAATTAGCTAAATAAGCTAGTATCACTTAGAAACTTAGGTAAATACCTAGAATAACTAGTGTTAGCTAGTTAGTGGCCAATTTAGACCAATTAACTTAGTTTGGACCTGGTATTGACTAGTAAACTTCAGAGTTGACCTAGAAACCCCATCTTTTGTTTAATTAAGCATGTTATTCTTCTGATTTAATGTCTGACATTAATATTCCATAAATAGGTCATTGTGATTCCACTTTGGACATCGATCCTCACATCTTACTCAGGACCACAGGCGAGTACATTCTCTGACAGTTTTCATGGTTGATTACTTCTATAAATTGTAGTGTATTTCATACTTGATTCCGACACTATGGATACACGGGTTAGCACCCTAGATCCCCATCACGAGGAGTCGTGGTTGGAATCCATCGTGCTAGCTGGGGGATGGGGAACTATTAGTAGATTATGTGATCATATCCAAACATTATATGTACCATAGCTCACCCCACTTCTCACGTCGGGTGCAGCCTGACCACTTATATGCTCCATAGCTGTTATATATGATTAGCCTGACCACTATATGCACCATAGCTAACCATGCGGTTAGCCTGACCTAAAAGAATCATAGCTAATCATATATAACCAGCCTGATCCAGTCCCAAGCCGATCACATAATAAACTAATATTTCAAACACTTAGTTAGATGTTTTATCTTTATTCAGATTACTTGTTCTAGCACTCACTGTTTATTGTTCATTGCTAGATGCTTTATTGTCTATTGCACTTTCTCCTGTACTTCTCATTTTCAGCATTTATTTCCATCTTGTATCTCTTACACTGTTTATAGATTTTGTCAATTTAATGAAACTGCTGTTAGTGCTTGTGCTTCGCTCCAATCCTGACTGGATAACAACATTTTCAGAGGACCTGGAGGACTTTTGCCCTACTTATTACGGCCCAGGAATAGAGGGAGATTTCACTCCAGAAATCCCAGAGGAGGTGCCTATCCTAGAGGAGAACTTGCCTGCCCATGCTTAGATTATTTTTCTGCATTTATTGTTTTCGACTGAGACTGAGACTGAGATGTATTTATTTTATTTGTGACTTTGTGAGGTCATTTAGACCCAGGATTTGAGTTGGACTTCTTGTGTTTGGTTTAAATAGAACTCTTTTCAATTCTCATCGTGCCATTATGTTATAGTTGTGATTGAGTGTATTATAGAACTGTGATTCATTTATCATTGTCCTCCGTACGGAGTTGAGACTATTGACAGGATATTCTATGTGTGTGACCTAGACAGCGTTCTACCGCCGATGCTGCGGCGTAGGCTGGACGTACCCACGACTCATGCCCAATTTCCGGGTGCGGGTCGTGACACCTACAAAAAGCAGTGAAGGGTTAAGCGCTAGCTAATTTTCTGGCAGCTCATCATGTACCGAAAACTTTCAAACTTTACGATGATGTCCCAAATAAAGTCTTAGAATCTAATATGGCAATGGAAGATGATATATGGCAGCTATTCTTTGACAGTGCATCAAGAAAAGGACCCAAAGGTAATATAGTGCTGGAATTGGCATAGTCCTAGTATCTTCTGACAAACTACTCATTCATCAAGCATATTCTCTCAGTAAACCATGTTCCAATAACGTGGCAGAGTATAATTCTTTACTGTCTCTAATTGGTTAAAGAATTGGACATAGAATTTCTTGAAGCCTATGGAGATTCTAAACTGATAGTCAATTATATCAGGGGAGAGTACGAGTTTCAGCATGAAGACATCATCCTTATCATCAAACGGCGATCGAACTGGCTTGTACTTTCAATAGATTCTTCATCAAGCATATGCCTCGTTTATAGAATATAGAAGTTGATACTTTAGCCGGCCTAGCAGCATCATTGGTCGTTCTCCTAAAGAGATGATACTCAATTATGATAACAGGACGAGAGTTGTTCTATGCAAAAAACAACTTGCACATTGAACAGAGTTACATCATAATTTAAACTCCATGGATAAAAATTAGAAAAACCCTTTTATAAACTATGTTGCTTATGGAATTCTTCTAGAAGATTCAAAAGAAGCCACTTTCATCAAAAGATGCTCACTCTGATTCTAATATGATGTCTCATCTAGGATATTATATCGTTGTTCTTATGATGGATCGTTGCTACGTTGTCTTTTCTACCCTGAAGTGAGGCAATCACTCTGTGAAGCTCATGATGGCATATGTAGAGCACATCAGTCGGGTCCTAAATTACAAGATCGCCTCAGGAGAATGGGTTATTATTGGCCCACCATAGTGGCAAATGCCATAGACTACACTAGTAAATGCAGATTATGTCAAATTTATGTTAGTTTTATCTACCAACCAGTAGAGTATTTTCTCAAACGGAACCTGGGGCACTGGGGACCGTTCGGTTGGAGGGAAATAGTAGCGCTACAGTTTACTCCTGGCCTTTTGAAGCTTGGAGAATAGATATTATTGGTCCAATCAGCACTTCTTCTTCTAGAGTACATCAATTTATACTTGCAATAACCGATTACTTCTCCAAATGGGCAGAAATAGTCCCGCTTATCAAAGTTAAAATGTTCAATATAATTAACTTTGTCAAACACCATATTATCTATTATTTTGGTATTCCCCCGAAGTATAATATATGACAATAGGCTATAATTCGTCAATCAAACATTTTATCGATTCTGTGACAAGAATCGAATCCAGAATATAGCATCTACAGTCTATAATCTAGCAGCCAACGGATTAGCAGAAGCCTTCAACAAGACCATAATCAAACTCCTTAAAAAGTTTATCTCATCCAACAAACACGATTGGAATGAGAAACTCAGAGAGTATTTATGGACTAATCATACAATAGTTTAAATTATAACTAGTTTTATACCATTCTCTCTGGTCTATGGATGTGAAGTGGTCCTACCACTCAAAATCCAGATACCTTCTCTCAGAATAGCTATTGCTAATAAGCTAAAGGTAGAGAATAATGATCGATTATGCCTATAAGAATTAGAAGCATTGAATAAAAAATGCTTGCACGTTCAACAGTGCATTAAACTATACCAAGCACGCATTTCAAGAGCTTTTAATCAAAAGGTCAAGGAAAAATATTTCAGGTCGGTAAATTGGTCCTTTCAGTAAGGAGACCTATGATTTCAACCCATAAGAACAAAGACAAATTCTAAGCTAAATGGGAAGGTTCTTATGTGGTAGAAACAGTATTCTCCAATGGAGCCTATAGGCTGGTAAGCCTAATGGAGATTTGATAATGAAGCCTATCAACGGCAAATTCCTCAAGAAGTATTATGTCTAAACATGACATATTCTTCTCCATCTTCAGAGGATTAAAATAAGACACATTTTGTTTAATCTCTAGTAACTCATAGCCTACATGGCCTCTCGAACTATTACCTATATTTATTTATAAATAAGACATGGGTGATGGGTCCTCAAAGTTCTCCAGCAGAACAATACTCAGATCCAACAGAACACTCTCGTTGAGATCACCTAAATAATCCTCTCCAACCAAAATGTTCTATTTATTAAAGCCCAGTTATTTTAAGGATATCCTATTCCTGATCCCCAGTTGGGTTGGGAATAATCTCACATGTTTACTCACCAGTCAATAAATGTAATACGATTCACATCCATATTACCTCTGAATCATATTTTATTTATTATCCCCTAAAGAGGAGATGATAGTTCGCCCTTGAACTACTCTTTCTTTTCTTCCCTGGTGGAGTAAACTAGTGAACTATCATGTCCATATGACGATAATATTGCATCCTATAAAAATTTATTATTTGTACTCTTGACGAGTATACCTCGAGTGATACATCCAATAAATTCTCCTATAGAATTATCCTGCCATGTCCATTATACCTCTGAACAGATATATATATATATTCAATGGATCTCGATTTGAAAGTATCACTAAGGTAAAACAAAATTTCTTTATAAGAAAAGGATAATGTTGGTCCGGGGATTCCTATGTGTGCATATTCGTCTGATTGATAGAAAATATTGCATAGTGCATATTACCAGACAAATTGCAAAAATGCGTGCAACAAACCATATAGGGTATTTATGTATGTATTAGTAGGATGGCAAGGTAAATTCAATGTATTAAGTCGTGCACTTCAACCAAAGCCTTCAATCAGCAATACAATACACATGCATCACAATAAAGTCAAAGTTGAAATTTTATTGAAGCTTAATCATGATTACATATTACGGAGATCTATTACAACTAGATTTTCATTCTAAAATTATAATTATACATATGAAAATCTATTACACTCGTATTTTTATATAATGGAGATCTATCACAGAGCCATCCCCATCTCTACGTCCCGTTGGATCCCAATGCGGAAGATATAGGCGCAGAACAATTGGCTCCTCAGAGCAAACCACAGTACAAAAAATTAATCCATATTATGGGTGAGGATGCTATATAGAACAGGGCCTGTTTAAATTAGTATAGCCTAATTTATGTCTAGACTCGATGGAGGATATGGCGAGTCGAATGGAAGTTGTTCTGTTATCACCATCCAGCGCCACCGCTAGAAGCCCTGGTTGGGATTCTAATCCCAACCCAATAACCAGCACAGGGGCCATATTAAGAGGGTGATTCCAGCGAGCTGGGTTTGAAGACAACGAACAGTCTTCTGGGTAATTCGTTAGTTTAACACGAACGATGAAGCCTATGATATCCTTCCATGTTCTTCACATAAAAAGCTCAGTGGTAACAACTTCAAAACGAGCCTTCCACCCATCGTTGAGAAGCGTCTCCTCTTGCGTTTTCTCGGCAGACATCAAAGCCAATAGAGCCACAATGTTATGATCATCTTTGTAGGCTCACACTTAACAATGGCCATGATCAAGTCTCATAGCAAGAAAGAGATAAGTTTGAGAATGTTATCAGAGTTTTGCTCCTATTTTTAGAAGAAGACGAGCCAAAGTTATCATAATTCTTAAAATTTGCTCCCAAAATACCACTACGTCTCCTCAAAGACCATATCAAAACCAAAGAAGTAAGCTAAAGATATGTGCATGATAGCCACATCAACAAATTTGTTAGAACTCTCTCCAGAGTGCACGCACAAACAACTCAACAACCTCTACGCTGCTAAGTCAAAGTAATTTTGAATTCATCTGAACGAATTCAAAACTTTGAAGGGGGTCTTGTATAAGCATAAAAAGTGCACCTCGGATAGATAGCACAGTTCCTACAAATAAATCCAACAGTAGAAGAATGGCGCATTTTCTACATGTTCCAGAAGAAAGTCGCATATTTCCTTACTTTGGTGCACTGTCTACTAATTTCAGAGGATGGTGCACTATTTAGAGAGTAAAAAAGTGGCACAATTTCTTAATATTATAAAGGATAGTGCACAAACGATTTACTATCTCTCAATATTTAATGCAGAAGACTAACAGCTATCAAAGGCAGAAATTGAAGAGTCAGAGGTCATCATTACAGCGGAGATACAGCAAGCAGGCCCAGGTTGTCATTTAGCGACCCACCCGCAGTGCGATTATCCTTAGAAGTGCACCATAGTGCTATTCTCTTCAAAAGTGTGCCACAATATTATTCTTCTCAGAAGTGCATCGCAGTGCCATTCTCTTCAGAAGTGTGCCACAGTGTCATTCTCGTCAGAAGTGCGTCGCAGTGCCATTCTTTTCAAAAGTGTGCCATAGTGCCATTCTCTTCAGAAGTACGCCACGGTGCCATTCTCTTCAAAAGTGTATCATTGTGCCATTCTCCTCAGAAGTGCGTTGCAGTGCTATTCTCTTCAAAAGTGTGTCACAGTGACATTCTCCTCAGAAGTATGTCGTAGTGTCACTCTTTCAAAAGTACGTCGAAGTGCCACTCTTTCAAAAATGTGCCAGTCTCCAGACGACTTCCAAAGTGCATATACTATCTAAACTAATAGTGAGCAGTTATGAATGCATGTCATACTTCTCATAAAAGGTATACAAATAACTATCCCCCATGACCTATGCTTTCTTAATAAAAGTTGTACAAATACGTGTCAAGCAGGTAGCAAGTTGTGCACCCACCCATGCAGAACGTAGGATGTTAATCCATCAAAAGTGCACACACAATGGTACAATAGTGTTGACTGTCCAAAGTACGCGTATATTCTCATAACCACTCATAAACTCTATAAATACAGGTTCTTTGCAACTATAAAAAGAGGACAGATTACAAAGACAGAAAAAGGGGTTAGAATTCTGTTGTCTTTGAAATTCAAGAGCAAAGTGAGAGAAATAGTACTTTTTAACTATTGTCTTTGTAGATCATATCTCTATAAATACAGGTTCCTATTTAGGATCTTCATTTGTACTTTTTAACTATTTGTAACACAAAAGTTTCGTATAAAAAATTTTGTCGCAAATATGGGTCAGTTGATACCATATTCACAGAAAAGACACGTTTGAATACGTTACCCATGCTTTCGTCAGAATCCTACAATAATGAGTTCGAAGAATGAGAACGTGTCTCTTCTTCCAATTCTGAACTTTTATGAGTTATTGGCGGTGTGTGTACCCTAAACCATGACCAGTTCACTGATAATATATTTTATGTTTGCCTTTGGAAAGAAGTAACGTGCAGGAGTCTGTCTGTCTTTTCCATAATTAAGCCCCAGACCAGACTTCAAGTTATAGCCCATCCCCTGTATAATGTTCTTAGTTGGTTGTTTGTAATGATACGATTATATTTTCCTGCTATCTTCGTCAGAATCATTGATCGGTGTGACTCTTTTATTGTTAATATTGCCAAAAAAGTATCTGATGTTGTTTGTCTTATTTTGCTGGGACTATGAAGTATGCATCCTCATACGGTCCATATGATGAACCATGTTGAAATGGAGATGCTACGGGTATTGATAGAGGTTTATAAATATGAGAAGCTTCTAAGAATATTTCAGCAAAGGGATCAACATCAATGTAATACGAAGGATTGTCTTCTTTATTCATAAAATACAAGATCTCTTCTTGCTCTGTATAGTTAACATGAGCTTCAACCTTGACAAGAAGCTTGGTAAGATTGATGACTAGGGGTTGATCTACTAACGTTGATTGCTTGATACGACAAAGGTCGATAAGAAGTGGCTCACTCTCCGGTATTGGCTATTTATTGTGTCAAAGGTTGATGACCAACGGGAGTGACTTTTTAGAATAATTTATCACCAATGGCTCTTCGACTTCCACCTCATGCATTAGCTTTCATAGGTTAATGACAAGAGGCTACAAAGAAATCGAACAAGTAGTACGTCCTTTGACTCGGATCATCAGAGGTTCTTCTTTTGAGATATTCTCAGGTTCATCATCAGCTTGATTAGCCTCTTCTTTTATGTACTCTAGTATATAGAGTACTAAGTTAGAGAAATAGGCTTTGACTCCTTTGAATGGGTTGAGTTCAGCTACCTATATTCTGATCTCCCCTAGACTATCCACGTATTTGAAGCATTGGTGCAGGGTGGAGGGTACAACTTTATGTTTATGTCTCAATGGCTGTCCCAACAAGATGTTATAGGATACATCATAGTTAATCACATAATACGTGACTTCAGTACGTAGATCGCCTATCTAAATTTTTAGGTGTGTCTTCCCCAGTGGTTTACTTCTTCCAGTATTGAAGCCTAGAATGGTAGGGTTGGTGGTAGACAGGTTATGCACTGGTATCTTCAAAGATTTTAATAGGCTCTTAGGAATGATGCTAAGTGGAAAACCAGGGTCGATGAGAATCTGGTTTATCTTGATAGATCCGATGTAACCGATATAATATAGAGGCTTGTCATGCCGGTTATCATTGAGTAGCATGTCATCTTGCAAGAAGGTAATGTTAGGAATCTTCTCGATTATGATGTGGCATTAAGGGGGCGCTAATGGATCTTCATCAGGATCCATGAGTTGAGCTAAGTATGAGTCTGTATGTATTAAAGCTTCGTTCAAAGCATTATGAGTCTACTTTAACAAACGAAGTAACTCAAAAATAAAAATTCGGCCTGGAGTATTAGCCAGTTGTGCCAATATGTCAAAATTATAGGGCTTTTCAAGTCCCTGAAGTGCATTCTTCTTCAAGGATTTGTTGAAGCGTACTTCTTTCTGGTTCCCTTTCTCTGTCGCAGTAGGCTTCGAAGGACCAGGTTCAGTTGTGATCAGAGCAACAGTTGTTGACGAAGTAGGAGTGTCAGGAACATCTTTTGGGATAGACTCATGATTTTTATGATAATCTTTTTTGGACCTGGTACCAGTAATGGCTTCTTCTTCGAAAATCGGAGAAAGAAACACTATGTTACAGGTCTTGATTTTCTTCTTGGCATGCCTCTTCTCAGAGCAAGTCTGTGGGCTAGTCTTATGGTAGCCTAATCTACTACGAGATTTGCTGGACTGCCCTTGGAGTTATAGAGGAAGGCATCGTCCCTTGACAAAGTTTAAACCTTCGGCTTTCTGGAAATCATAAACTATGTTTTGCATCAAGCGTACAGATTATTGGTTGTATCGATAAAATTATGGTTTCTCCTCCTTAGCCACAGTAGTTGAGGTTAATGCTTTAGTTATTATAGGCGGGAGAGGATTGTATTCAGGGACTCCTTCGTGCATAAAAAAGATTTGTTGTACCCTAAAAAAAGGGTGATGCCTGTCTATTTCTCCTGCTGGCGGGTCATGCTATGCTTGCGAGTAGAGCTTGGTGGGGCTATGTTCAGATTTTTAAATCTGATCTCTAGAAGTATATTTTTTCGAGGTTGATCTTGATCCCTGTCCAAGTGATGATCCGAAGAAATTATGTTGCATGTTTTACTTTTCTGGTCCTTTTTCTTAGACTTTGAATTGGAATATGCTACTCCCTAGTCTCAATTTGGCAGCAAGTTGGGTTGGATCTACATAATTTTGTAGTGGTTTGTGGTAAGAGGCACTAATCCCTTTGTTTGACTTCAAACGGATGGAAGATTTGCCACTTCCATCATAGCTTGAGGTATTGGGATAACGCCGTTTAGGACTTCTTATGCTGGAAAGTCGCCAAATTGAAGAGACATCACATTAGCGGTGACCGTCTTATCATCGTTATAAAGAGTGATAGTTTTAGCATCTATACTGTTGTATCTTCTTTTTTAAGACATAACAAGCCTTGGTAGGGTGATGTACATATCAATGGTACAAGCAGTACTTTAGATCATTTGTTTTACCGGCCTTATCCGGTCGCTTGATGTCAGGCAACTGTAATCTGTTATGTTTTATCATGCATTCAAAGATGATGTGGATATCGCTCTCATAAAAGGAATATTCTTTCTTAGGCCTAGAAGACTGTGGAGGCTTTTGTGTTGGATGAGAGGAGGGTCACTTTGACAGATTTATGGCTAAGGCCTCCTTTCTTTTGCTGTTGTGATTACTCGTATTGTTGTTATTGTTAGAGGGGCTCTTCCTTTTATCTTCTGTATTGAGCATTTGTAATCCCAAATTATGTGCCACCTTCGCGCTACCTTTGGCGGCCTCAGCTCCTATAATGAATGTTGTCCAGTCATGAAATTGGGTTGGACCCGTCCAGAGCCCTACTATAGGCAGTAGGTTCTTTTTACAAGTATCGATGAATACGGAGTCTGGAATACCGGAGGGGGACTTCAGTGTTGCTTGCCTGAAATGCTCTATGAATTCACTAGTGGATTCTTTCTCTTTTTGCTTGATAATAATGAGTGAAGACATAGTCATATCCCTGCCTCCCTCGTAGAATCATGAAAGAAAAAGATATTTTATGTCATTGAACGAGGATATGTACTTATCAGGCAGACTACGGTACCAATCATAGGCGATGCCTGCCAAGCATCACACGAACAACCTGGTAAGAAGAGTGTTCTCTTTCTGTAGATGATCCATCATCATATTAAAGTAGTTAATATATTAGCTCGGTGATGTCTTGCCTTCAATCAAGACTATCGATTGGGGTTTGTATTTAGGAGGGAAAGGGAATATTATCCCAATGAGGAGGATAAGGCTTCTTCACTCCCAGCTTATGGAGTTATTCTTTGTTCTTTAAAGCATTAAATTTTGTACTCAACCACCGGATAGCTTCAAGAGAATCTTCCGGTTGGATGCAGTTGACTGGAAAGAAGCTGGTTGAACAGGTATTACTATCGGCGGAGGTCCACCCCCAATATTGGGAAGGTTAAGAGTTTGTGCTGCTGACACTTGGTTTAGAACTACCTTTAAATTTTTATTGCCTTAAGGAAGTGTTATTCTAGGAGTAGGCTGCACGATCATGAATGCAGCCAGTTGGACCGGTGCTGGCATAGCAGATTATTGGACTGCCATAATTTGATGCATGTTTTGCATCATGGTGTACATTTCTTTGATTGCAGCCTCTAATGAGTTGAGGCATTACTCATTACTTCCAGACGAAGAAGCATCTTGTTCATCGCTAATGGCATAGTCGCTGATGGCGTAGATGCTGACCTCTATGTGTACAACAGAGGGCCTGGTAGAAATAAATGTGTAGTTGGAGTCTACACTGTCAATTTTAGACTCAGGGGGATTGCTACCCCCAACCTCAGATTCTGAGGAATAGAGATTTTTGTGAAGGGAGAGCTCCTGCCTTCGAGGATATTTTGGTATACCCCTTCAAAGGAGTCAACGAGTTGGTCAAACCTCCTCTGACTAGGTGGCTTTGAAGAACTTTATCTAGGATTCCTTCTACCATGGAAAAGATGTGAGGCCATGTATACTGGAGCAAAGAGTATTTCATTATCATCATGCTTCTTGTTGTCAGTTTATTTTATATATTGGGACTTAGACATAGTATAAGTCAACTGGTCAAACACATATTATTTTGCTGGTGCAACATTCAATTATAACTTTATGACAATTGCAACGATGTTCATTAGGAAATACCATTTTAAGGTCTAAGGGATCTCTCTCCTTACGCTTTTGTACAATAAGTTCGCGTAAGTTAAAAGGGGAAAGAGACAAAGAGGAGGAGGGTAAAGTGAGTTGCTAACTTGATTGGCGTATAATCTGTTATCTCTCGCACTCTTGTTCTTCATAGAGGAGGAAAAAGTATTCTGAATATTCTTTGTACGTACACGCATACAAATAACGCGTTGTGAGGATGTTGATCCTGTTTGGCACACATTCTGTGCCGCGGGAAGAGTTGGCGAAGTTTGCCTATGTATATTTATTTTTGTATGCAGGTCTCAGCTTGGTGGACCAATAGCAGGTTCATAACGAGTGGCGCATAACTTTTTCTCAATTATGCGCATAATATTTGTACGCAGGTCTCGGCTTGTGCCGCGGGAATACTTTTGTCCTTGTTGACAGCATCTTCAGGATGTATGGAGTGGGGCTTGGGCACCCACATCTTGCGAGTCTTTCTCGTCTTAGGTACGGATAAGGGGTAAGCACTAACCCCAGAATGAATATCTCTTCATATGCTTGCTGGTCTAACTTCTCGACCAAAGTCTTCTGCGTTGAGCCCATCAACTCAGCGTCATGATGAGCTATCACTTTCTTGTTGGAGGAGAAAGTCATCCCCAGCAGAGTCGTCATCTTGTTTACTATGAACAAAAGTTATACAAAGTTTGTATTACAAACTATTATAAAGAAAAAATATATAAAAGATCCTAGACAATAATCTAAGTATAATTAATTCTGAAAAAGTAAAGCTCTGGAGATCTGATCTGTGGGCGATCACTTTACTCCTTGGACCACACGACGGTGAAGAAGCAATGCAAGAGTGCTACGAACAATTTGAAGAGTTGGACAACGAGAAAGCCTTGGCAACAACGGCGCAGCAAGCTTCTATTTCTCTTCGTCTGTTCTTGGATATCAAAGACTTGAAAATCTAGCCCCCCTCTTAAGGGACACAACGATCCCATATTTATAGGATTTTAGAGCGGTTATGATAGTGTACGCGCACTTTGGACAGTATGAACCGCAGTGCCATTGTGCGTGCACTTTTAATGGGGTGACATCCCATGACTTAGTGAGTGGATGCACAACTTAATGTCTGCTTAACATGTGGCTTCCTGTACGAGAAAAGCATAGGTCATGGGATAGTTATTTGTGCACGTTTCACAAGAAATATGGCATGTAAGATATATAATCATAACTCCTCTTTGTCAATTAGAATTATAGGTACACTATAGAAGTAGTCTGGCAACTAGCGTACTTTTAGTAAAGTCGTCCTTGATGGCGCACGTTTGATGAAGTCGACCTTGATGGCACAATTTTGATGATGTCGTCCTTGATGGCATAATTTTGATGATGTTGACCTTGATAGAGCACTTTTGATAAAGTTGACCACTTTTGGTACTCTCTAGTGAAGTTAATAACACTTGGCAAGTCTTGAAAGTGATTGATTCAAACTAGTCGCTAAACTACAACCTGGGTCTGCGTGCCGCAGCGCAGCTAAAATGATAACTTATGACTTCCTCGATTACAGTTTCAGCCTGTCAGATATATCGTATTAAATGTTTGGGAAAAATATACATAAAATTGTGCGCCTGTCTTTATAGATGAAAGTCACTCGAAAGTATATCTTTTTCTGTTCTTAGAAAGAGTGCGCCATCCTCTGAAATAATTAGAAAGTGTGACATTCTTTAGAACAGAGAGAAAGTACTTCATTCTTCCTCTGTTAAGAAAATGTGCCATGTTTAGGAGGGGTATTTTTTTATGCTTCGACAAACCCCTTTGTATTGCATGTTGTATCACTTCAATTTCTATTGCTACTGACCAATATTGTTATTGTTGAATGCTTCATGTTGGTGCTGCAACTTACTCATATTCTAGTTGTTGTTGCTTCATGACATGATCCAATTATGGACACGTACCAAGTCCCACAATCTCGATCTAAATCTAATTAGATCTAAATGGTCTCGTGACACAATTGATGTGTCAATCTCGTAATTCTTCCAAAATTCATACAAAAACCTACATAGAATTCTCTATACACCACCAATTAGCCTAAAAATTATTCCTATTGGTAGCCGTATGCCATGGGATCATTCTTAATGGTCAATTGCTTGATTTGGAAGCTACAATGAAGAAAAATTCAGAATTTAGCAATTGGGAGATGGATTCCAAATTGAAAAATATAATTGGACACGATCCGGATACGATCTCTTCACCAATGCTCCTCCTCCTTGTGCTTATTGTTTCTTCTAGCTTCAAAACTCCTTGAGTGATGAGAATGAGAGAGAATGTGAAGGAATTGAGAGGTAAATTGATGGAGAAAATAAAGGGAATTCGGGATCTAGAATTAGGGATTCTAAAATAAATATATATGAAGAGGGGAGAGAGAGAAAGAGAGAGGAGACCCATCTTAAAGTGGCTGGTCCCTTCCCTCTTCCTCAAGCAATATTAAATGTTCAAGTTGCCCCACCACTAGTGTCATGTAGGTCCTAATTAGGAAGGGATAAATTAGGAAGGATTCTAACTAATCCAAATTAACTCTAATCTTCCTAATTAATTGGAAGGAAAGGGTCTATTGGGCTTGGTCCATGTTGGGCTCACAAGTTGTCATGACAATTCTAATTGGGTTCCCAAGTATCTATTATAACTAATAGGCTAGACCACTAACTAATAAATAATAAAGTATAATCCATAATTTTTAATATAGCATACTAATTAATTATTAAATTATTAAAATAATATAACTATGCTAAATGACTAAATTATCCCTATTTAGAAAACTGGTGGTGACAAACCTACCCACCTTAGAAAAATTTGTCTTCAGAATTAAGGAAGAACTAACAACAACAAGTAATTACAGCAAGCAAGAAAGAATTATACCACACGGCTCAAACAGATAAGGATATCGCTCGCGCATCTCATCTTCTCGCTCCCAAGTAGACTCCCCGGGAGAGTGATGCCTCCATGTGACGCATACCAAAGGAATCGCCTGGTTTTGCAGCGCCTTCCCCCTGATATCCAGAATCGACATAGGCTGCTCTAGGTAGCTGAGAGTCAGACCCACCTCGATCTTTGAGTGATCCAATACATAGCTAGGGTTTGCCATGTACCGTCTCAGCTATGAAATATGGAACACATTGTGCACTCCCTCCAGTACAGGCAGAAATTATAGTCTGTAGGCCACTGTACCAACCCTTTCGAGAACACCAAAGGGTCCAATGTACCGTAGACTAAGCTTTTTGCCTCCACCAAAGCGAATCGTGCCCCATGTCAGAGAAATCCTCAAGAATACTATATCGCCAACCTAGAACAAAACACAGTCTTAGCAATTCAACTAAAATAAGGCAAACACAATAAACACAAAATAAAACCTATACCTCAAACTCCAATGGTCTTCGGTGGCTATCGGTCCAATGTCATTGTTTATCCTGCGCCACTCAAAGTCTCTCCCTGATAAGCTTCACCTTCTCAGTGCATCCACGACCATCTCTGGTCCCAATAGGCTCTCTCACCAACATCATCCTAAGATAAAGGAGTGCGACATCTTCGTTCATACAACACCTTAAATGGTGACATCTCTATACTGGTCTGGTAGTTGTTGTTATAAGCAAACTCTACCAAGTGAAGGTGATCCTCCCAAGAGCCTCTAAAATCTAAACCAAAGATGCGAAGCATATCTTTGAGTGTCTGAATAGTCCTCTCTGACTGCCCGTCGGTCTGAGGGTAATATACAGTACTAAAATTGAGCTGGGTGTCCAAGCTAGCCTACAAACTCCTCTAGAAGGGGGATATGAAATGACTATCCCAATCCGAGACTATGCTCACAGGAACTCTATACAATCTGACTATCTACCGTACATACATCTCCATGAGCTTCTCTGTAGATGTATCCACTTTGAATGATAATAAGTGGGTCGATTTGGTCAACCTATCTACGATAACCCAAATTGTGTCTTTTCCTCCTGGAGAATACGGAAGCCCTGATACAAAGTCCATCATCACGTGTTCTCATTTCCACTCTGGAATGGGTAAAGGCTAAAGCAATCCATGTGGCCTCTATCTCTCCGTCTTTACCTGCTGACATACCAAGCATCTGGATATGAAGCTCGCCACTCTCATTTCATACTATACCACCAAACATGCTCTCTCGTGTCTCTATATATCTTGTTGGCACCTGGATGCATAGAGTACTGAGATCGATGTGCCTCCTAAAGAACCTTCTCGTGTAATACTCCACTCGACACATAATCTGGTACCGTGCCGAATAATCCATCCTCCGTAATACTAAAGTCCTCTGTCAATCACATCCGGACCTACGCTCTGATGCTCCTCAGACACTCATTCTCAAACTATGCGGCTATGAACTGGTCCATCAACTCTGACTGTACCTGAAGTCCCCACATATGTGTCGTAACTCCAGGAACTAGCACCTTAATACCCAAGATATCAAGATCGACCAATAAATGTATGTCCCTCGTCAAGTACATAGCCACTGGATAACTGCTCAAGGCATCAGCGACTATGTTGGCCTTTCCTGGATGGTACTACAAGAAAATATCGAAGTCTTTCATGAACTCCAACCATTATTGATGCCTCATATTTAGCTCTTTTTGTATAAATACATACTTTAAGCTCTTGTGGTCAGTAAAGATCTTCACATGCTCTCCGTACAAGTAGTATTTCTACTTTTTTAGAGCAAAAATAACTGCTGCCAACTACAAGTCATAAGTAGGGTAATTCTTCTCAAGTGGGCGTAATTGCCTAGAAGCATAGGCAATTACCGTCTCATTATGATGTAATACACATCCCAAACCCTTATTCGAAGTATCACTTTATATAGAAAATTCTCATGTCTCCGATGGCAATGTCAACACTGGAGCTGTAGTCAACCTCTTCTTCATCTCCTCAAAAGCGGCCTGACACTCCTCAGTCCAGATGAACTCCACGTCCTTCCTGGTCAGCCTATTCATCAGCTCTGTAATCTTGGAAAAGTCCTGAACAAATCTTCGGTAATAGCTTGCCAATCCAAGAAAACTCCTAATCTCTGTCATTGAACTCGAGGTAGACCACAACTCAACTGCTGAAATCTTCTTCGGGTCTACTGAGATCCCGTCTCCTGTAACCACATGCCCGAGGAATTCAACCTTAAAAAGGAAGAACTCACACTTTGAAAGCTTTCCATACAGCTTCTCCTTCCTGAGAGTCTCCAGAACTATCCTCAGGTGCTTCTCATAGTACTCTGGGATCTTCGAATATGTTAATATATCATCAATAAAACCATAATAAACTGATCAAAGCACATATGAAATACCTTATTCATCGGGTTCATGAATACCATCGGGGCATTAGTCAACTCAAATGGCATCACCAAGAACTCAAACTGCCCATACTGAGTCCTGAAATCTGTCTTCGGAATATCTTCCTTCTTCACTTTTACCTGGTGGTACCATGATCTCAAGTCTATCTTTGAGAATGCCTTTGCTTGTACGTGACACGCCAGCTACGCATTCGACCAGACTCTGGTCTGACTCGAATACGTATAAGCTATAAAATATAAAGGGCACTAACTAGATATCCCATAAATTTAAACCTCTATGTCTCAATCCACAATATAAAATAGTATACAAGAATGAGCTATATGTGCTGGAGTCGGCCGCCCAATAACACACTAACTCGAATAGACTCGAGAAAAAGTATGAGTCTATAAAAACTAGGCTACAACAGCAGATGAATAATCAATGTAAAGTAACCATAATGCCGGTAGATAAGATATGAGTACCTGGTACAGTGCCTGCAAGACATGCCACTCCCTCAGTATCTCCAAGTGCTCCGTAATCATCTATGCTGCAAACTGGCAGGAAACCAGGTCCTCAGAGGGACGTAACAAGGTACAAAATACAGCATGCCAAGAAAACAGAAAATACAAGTGCACGACAGGGTACTCTAGTATAACCAACTAGTGTGACACAGTTTAAAAACAATGTTCGACGCGTGGGCTGTCCAAAATAAAACCGTAGCTCCGAACACAGAGACACACGGGGCGTACCGTAGCTCCGAGCACAGAGACACACGGGTGATACCACTATACTATAATACAGGATTACTACATATATATAAATAAGCACGTGCAGAGTAGCCCAAACGTCTAGTAACTGTCTTTCCCTTTCCCAGGCGGTCAACGATTGTGCGTTGAACCTGACCCTCTAACTACAGTCTCGACTCACAGATGTAACTCAACAGACGCGACCCTAAGGTTGTCCCAGTCTCTGGTCATGATGTCGGTATCAGGATACAGGAATCTGGCACGATCACAGTGTATGAGTGTGTCATGGGGTGTCGATAAACTCATGTACGCATATCGAGATACTACGAATCATCCAACAAACTTCCTAGGATGCTACGACGTACATCTTCACCCGGTTGTGAACCGAACGCGAAGTACCGAACGTTAGCAATAATACGTGCACAATGTATATAACAAAACAATAAATATCTGTAACTGAAATACAGGGTGGCAAGGTACACTTGCCTGCGTGTGGCTGCTGATGACGGGGATCCGGTACCACGTCCAAATTCTTAGGTCCCGCAGTACCTGAGGTATCACAATTGCTAAATTCATAATACCCATAGCCAATCCTTGTCCAATCCCCAATGGCTCTGTACGAGCAGAAATTATTGCATAAGGGATACTGTATGTAATTGCCAAAGGTGCACTAAGAATTGCAAACACAGCCAGTGCAGCAATAACAATTTCCATCTGGAGGAAGTCCTTTGCTTGATAAATCAACGCTGCTTGTTAGGGAGGATATTAAGATCATCACTATAAAACATAAAGCCATGACAATGTTTGAAATTCCCAAGATCAAGCCTGATCCCCATTTTTTGTAGAGCTTTTCCACTACCACTGAAGTAAACCCAAGAACAACTAAATTTAACATTAAACCAAAAGCTCTCATTCGAACTCCAAAGTGATTATGCTGCAAGCTTTGGTCAGAGTGAAGGGTAATATCGTAAACAAGCCACTATCAGATCCAGTAGCAAAGCCAAGCACATTGCCCAAGGCCATGAAGAGTGAAAAATAAGCATTAGCTACCCGAGTCCGTCTGTGATCTTTGCCGGTGATAACAACGAGCAGGGCCCGGCACGGCCCTTGGGTGGCGTTATTCCCGACGTAGAGCAGCCAAAACCCCAACACGTACACTGCCACGGCCCTCGGCCGGGCGTGAGGCACGTCGCCGAGCATCCTCCTGATGTCGGCGGAGTGGCCCACGAGCAGTACCACGATGGCGATCGCGGCTGTGATGAAGGGCCTCCGCCGGCCGTGGCACGACCGACAGCGGTCACTTATGTGGCCGACGAGCGGCTGGACGAGGAAGCCCGAGAGGGGCCCGCAGAGCCAGACGAGGCTGGCCCACCGGTGGGGGATGCCGAGCTCCTGTACGTAGGGGGTCAGCAGGGACAGCTGCAGTGCCCACCCGAACTGGATCCCCCATGCCACCGACGAAACACGATGGACCCACCGGAGCGGAACCCTAGCCGCCGGAGGAGCCGATCGGCGCCGATTAGGAACAGTCATAATCTCTTCCTTTATTATTTTTCTTTTTGGTGGGGAGGAGGAAGAGTGGAGAGAAGAAGAAAGGAATGGGATAGGAATTTCATTCAGCTGTGAGTGTGTGGAGGGAGGAGAGAGAAAAAGGGGGTGGAGGTTTTCTAGGCATGTAGATTTTAAACGAAAGAGTGAGGAGGAGGAGAGAGAAGTTTTCCTAGGGATTAGGGCAGGTGGTGTTGTGTTGAGGGTGGGGTGAGGTGTTACTTTATAGGGGTGTGTGAAGGAGGATGGAGGGTTGTGATTGATGTCTTTCAAAATGAATGGTGGTGATTGATCATGAAGAGAAGAGGGTTTCTTCATGAGGGGTGAATGGATGGTGAGAATAGGACCCTATTTTGGGATCTCTCCATAGTTCAAAGCCAATAGGGTGATGACACATAAATTCAATAATTGCAACTTAGCCCCTTAAATTATGAAAATTGCATGGACACATAAAATAACACAAAAATTGCGGAGAAAAATATGTTTAGCAATTTTCATGGCGAGAGGGGATTGTGCGTTAGGCACGGGTTTAATTAGAAAGGCATTAGGATTAATTTAGGATTAAAAATGGGCTTTACAAAGTTAATATCCCCGATTTAAATAGAAATACAGTGTCCTATGAATTTAAATTAAATGGGGGCACTTGGGGTCAAAATCCAGAAATGACGCAAAGACCAAAAATGGTGGGGACTTGGAGTCAGTCATGGACCCTTTAGTTGGTCCGGCTCAACGGGTTAAGTTGGTAGCTCAAAATTTAGGGTAACGACACAGGTGTCCGACACGGAATTAAATATGGGTTATGATTTTCGGAATATTGCACAATTAATTTAGAGCACACAAAAATTAATTTTTTAAAAGACGGAAAAGTCCAGTGCCTAATTTGGCGAGTCAAGACGAAAGTACAATAGCCCGATAAAATTTATGGGCTGATATTGGGCTCCGATTAAATTAGGAATGATAGGGCGCGCCAAGGATTTTAATTAAATGAATTAAATACCAGATAAATTATCTCCACTCTAAACTTCGACATCTGCTACCAAAATGAAAATTTTCCAAATCCAAACCTGACTATCTATAGAATTAATCGAGGGAGTTTACATTGCTCCGCACAACTGATTAAATAGATCGTTAATCCACAGCAACGAATATTTATTCTTGATGGTGAGGTTGTTAAGAGCCATGTAGTCGATACACATACATACCGACCCATCCTTCTTCGATAAAAATAATACCGGAGCATCCCACGGTGATGAACTGGAGCGGATGAAGCCCTTGCCCTGCAACTCATCCACCTGTTTTTTTAACTCTGTCAGTTCGTTGTTGTTCACCCTATAGACGTGCTATGATATTGGCTCTACGCCTGATACCAAGTCTGTAGAGAACTCCATATCTCTGTCTAGTGGCAACCCTGGCAAATCCTCCGAAAAAATGTCCATATATTCTATAATCAATGGATGTGGTAGCTCCTACTCTTCCACCATATCTCCACAGAAGACTCCCTCATTCTGCTTTCCTGCTCCTCTGACAAAATCAAACTCTGGCTCTTCTGGCGACTGAAACAAAACTCTACCTCCACGATAATTGATACTAACATAGTGCCTACTCAACCAATCCTTCCCGAGTACTATGTCATAGCTCAAAAGTGGCATTACGAGCAGACATACGCTTAACTCTCGGCCTCCTAAGGTGACTCTTCGATCCTTGCAAGCATCACTGACCAAGATAATGTTGCCCACAGTCTTGATCTTGCAAGTCCTCGCCAATGGTTCAGTCTCAAGATGATGCTTCAAAGCAAACGATACAGATACGAAACTATATAAAGCACCGGAATCAAATAAAGCATGAGCTGGAAAAGAATCAAGATAGACTGAACCTGAAATGATATTTGTACTTGGCTTCTTCTCCTCGATGGTCAAGGTGAAAGCTCATCCCTTCTTTGCATCTCTCTGCTATTATTGGTGATGTACGAACCTATGTTGTTGTATCAGAAACGGAGGTCCTCTCTGCTATCCCGCTGGTGGTCTCGTAGGTGCTCTCTATGTCTAGGCCCCACCCTGAGATGGGCGAGCTAGAACCCTAGGACAAGCCCTCAACTGGTGGTCTCCTGATCCGTAGAACAAATACTGGCCCAATTTTATCCTGCACGCATCCCATCCATGTCCTGACTTCTTACAGAATAGGCAAGGAATAGCTGGTCTCTGGATCTGGTATGCCTGTTGTACTAGCACTCTAACTGGTATGGGGAACTGCTGCCTCGGCTGCTGGAAGTGTCTCTAATGTTGCTGCTGAAAGTGAGGCCGCTTTGCTGGCCCCGCACTACTGCTATCTCCTGTGGGATCTCTCATCCTCTTGGAGCCAAGCTCCAAATCATCCTCTGCCTGCTGTGCCTATGCTAGGATCTCCTCAAATTTAGTGGTACAATGATCACTATTTGGGATTTGATCTCCTTGTTCAGACCATTTCTGAACTTTTGGGCTTTCCTCCGGGGATTCTTGCCCTCAACAAAGTGACCTAATCTACAAAACTCTGCCACATACTCGTCCACCACCATGTTGTCCTGGATGAGATACTGAAACTAGCTCTCTAGAGATGTCAAAGCCATATCTGGAAAGAATATTTTCTTGAAGAGCACCTTAAAACCTTCCCAAGTAAGTCAATACGATGTCAAATATCATGCTCCCTATGGCCTCTACCTGTAACCTCTCTGGAATCTGCACCAGCCATAAGTTACTCTCAATATCTTCAATCCAATTATCAGCATAAAGAATTCCCTCGGTGCCTTTAAAGTCCTTCGGCCTATCCTCTTGAAGTCAATAAAAATCCCCGATCTTGGTTGTTGTAGTGTGAACTGAGGTGGTACCATCTGTGGCTGGACTAAGTCAACTCTCTCGACTGCGACGAGTGAAAGCTGGTAGGCATTCTCAATGCTCTGTCTCATAACCTCTGACTGTCACTATTGGGCCTCCTCTTGGGCCTGTTGTGCCTCCATCATTTATTGAAAGAGCACAAACACCTACGACGGATCAACTACGGGTGGTGGAGCTGGAAGCTCCTCTGAGACTGTCAGCACTGTCCTCTGTACCGGAGGTGGAGCACCCCTGAAAGCTGCTACAGAAATGTCCAACTGGACCGGTTAAGCGGACCTCTGAACCAAAGCTGCTGGAGCAGTATTTGCTGGTCCTGTCCTTAGAGGCGACGAAGTGACCGACCTCACTAACATTACACCTAAGTGCTGGGAACGCATCTTCGGCAGCATCCTGAAGACAGATTAAAACAAAGGAATCAATATTGAGCAAGATACGATATCATCAAAGAATGACAGAATTATTCAAAGTAAAGCAAGCATTCAAATAGATAAGGATAGCAAAACAGATATTTGGAAATATTTCCTAGTTGTGATTGAGTATACTCTCATCCTACATCCTATATCCTAAAGCAGGCTCGTAGCAATATCTCAGACATAGAATACTACTACGATATAGCATAAATTTTAATTAGGACCTGTATGGGCTACCACTAAAAATGTGTCATGACCCGCACCCAGATTAAGGGTACGAGTAATGATTAACCCCAGCCTACGCCGAAGCATTAGCAGTAGAACGTTGTCTGGATCAACCATACTATCTAAATATCTCATACAATATATATATAGTACTTGTCAATATTATCTCAACTCCAAATGGAGGAACAATATGGTATATGATAATGGTAAACAATTCTCAATCACAAAATAAAACTAAAGGAGGATGAAAGCACGATATGGAATAAAAGAGAGGAAATAAGAGTTATAATACATCTACAAGTCCAAATCCATAAGTCTAGACATAGCCACTCCCAAAATAATATATATATATGCCATGAAACTAGAATAAAACTAATACAATGACAAAAATATATAACTAATCCTCCTGAGATACTGGCACTAGGTCTTCCTGCTCTAGGGGAGAATCATCTAATGGCTCGCCGTCCTGTGACCGTAATAAGTGGGACACTGTCACGACCCGCACCCGGATTTTGGGGCATGAGTACGTGGGTACGTCCAGCCTACGCCGCAGCATCGGTGGTAGAACGCTGTCTATGTCAATAATCTATCTAATCAATCTCACATGAATATCCAACTCCATAAGGATACACAGATATTACCATATAATACGGAATATACTCAATCACATAAACTAGAGCATGATAAGATATCGAAGAATAAATAAAATATGACACAAATCTAAATAGAAATAATCTAACTCAACAGTAATATCTAAGTCTCAACTAATATGTCGGAGACAAATCCGGTACCAAAACTGCTAAAAGAAACTAACTAATTAACTAGTGATCCCGGTTAGACCTCCCGGGAATCACACCTGTGCTACAGAGTCCAAGGCTCCAGCTACTCTCCCTGTGGTCCATAATATGTCGGACACCAGTCCTCTAAGGCGCAGTCTGGAAAAATATTTCCAGTCAGGATGGAGCAAAGTATATCTCAAATAACAGTTCCAGTTAATTGATAAGGACTATAAAACAATAAATAGATGATGCTATATACTGAGAGAAGACAATAAGTAAATACAATGGTAAAATAAAGAGACAGGCAATATAGGCAAATGTGGTACAGTTAGTGCATATATAAAATGAAGAGAAGAATTACAATATCATATCCGGGTGATGTAGTATATGAACAGAAATAGAGAACTGTATCTATTCTAAGTGTTTGAAATCGTAGTTTCGAAATGTGATCGGCTTGGAAACTTGTTCGGTGACTACATGGTCTGGCTAATCATACGTGAGGTGTATGATTAACACTATTAATGTCTACACTTGTATGATAGGGATTTGATCACATCTCTCACTAGCAATTTCCCTGCCCCCAACTAGTACTGTGGATCCAATCATGACACGTCATGATACACGATCAATGTCTAATATATCATGTACAATGTCTAATATCAATGTCTAATGTCAATGTCGTGTACAATGTCAATACGATAACCAATGTAACATTTCATGACTAAAGATCCAATCTATATACTAGTCCGTGTAGCACAATGTCAAGAGTCAGATGTAATATTTCTAAATAGTGAAATTATAGAAATTATCAAATAATGAAAATTATCAGAGAATGTACTCGCTTGTGGTCCTTAGCTGGTATGAATCAGAGTTCAAGTCACAGTCCAAATAGCCTATGTATTACAAATCTACCATGTCAAAAGATAATTTATTTTAATTTATTTAATTCTGGAATAATTACTCTAAAATCCTATTTTAATCTTATTATTCTGATTTTTAGGTTAATTCCTAAATTTTGTCCAAAGGAACTGAATTTTATCAACTCGAGACTCGTGGCACGCAAATCGAGGCGATCTGTTGACTGAAAAGTCAACCGACACAAACTCGACTTTCATGTATGATTTCCTGTATATTTTAGCATCAAAAACTTGCTGGAATTTATGGCTCGTCCGAATTCAAATTCGTTTGGGAATTATGGTACATACAAATTTTGTATCGTGCACCGATGGTTAAATTCTAACCTAGAAGTTCTATAGAATTAGAAGTATGAAAAAATTTCGAATTAAATTCTGGAAAAAATATATGTCAATGATCTTGACATTAGCTTTCCAAAACTTTAAACGGTTCATGACTAAGATTCCTGGTTCTCCCAAAATCGCAAAAACATCAAAACGTATCTATTTTCGGACATGTTGTGTTCTACGAATTTTCCAGAATTTAATACTCATAATTTCGTAAAAAAATTATATAATCAGAAATCTAACCTCAATATCGTTCTAACGCAAGAAACTGGACCTCGTTTGGAGTCCAGAGCTATGCGCAATGGCTTCTGGAAGATGAAGGAACCCTATATGGCAATTCTCCAAAATTTGGCTCAAGAAAAACCCTAGAAATTAATAACTTAAACTAATATATATATATAGAGGAGAGAAAGTGAAGCTGCGGCTCGGGGAGCGCCACGTGGCAGCCATCCGCGTAGCCCCGCTTAGATCGAACGGTCAGGCACTGACGCGGCTCGGCTCAGCTGAGTCCGAGTCGAACTCTGACTCGGCTCAGCTTGAGGTCGGCTCGGCTTAACCCACACCCAACCCGCGGTCGCTGACAGGCGGGCCCCGTGCTGTTGGCTGCAGAAGGCTGACCGGTGGGCCCCTGTTGGCTGACTGGGCAGAAATAATTACTTTTTGGGTTTTTATTTTCAGAAAATAGTTTTTAATTAAGTTTGTCCCTAAAATAAATTCTTGAAAGTCCTAGGAAATTAGGGTTATTAGTTTTTAATTAACTAAAAATTATGAAAAAATCCCAATAGTCCCAAATTAACCTAATAACAACATTTAAGCATAAATTTTAGTATACAAAGGTTACAGACACTTATACACAAGCCAATCATCTGAAAAATATATCCAGTCAAGATTGGAGCAAAGTATATACCTCTGAAAGCAGTTCCAAAAAATATAATAGAGCATATATAACAAGCAAGAGAAAAGGATATAAGATAACTAGTAATAGGAAATAACAATGAACAAGAGTAACATGTGAAATACTAGAATAAAGAACAGACAATATAAATAAATGCAAGTAATGATAATAGATAACACTAGCTAATGTGCCATGGAGTATAAGTTCATTATGTGATCGGTTTGGGTTGAACACGAATATAATATGGTAACTCGATTACACGTGTGATATATAATCGACATGTACACAAATATACTTGGGCTTGATCACATAACCAACCCCTACTCCCCGGTCCCAAAGTAATACTCATGGATCCAATCACGACATGTTACGAACATGAATATAAGCACACTGAACACGAGCAGTGTGTTAATACGAAGTACACGATAATCAATACCCGATACACACGATAAAATATATGTAAAGGAGTACCCGCTGAACATGGTATGGGATAACATCTCCTGACAGGATCCATATAGTACCAGTACGTATAGCCACTATGTCATAATTAAGTAAACAGTTCTAGAATATGTGATATATATACTATCATGAAATAAAAACTAACAGAGAGATATACTCGCCTCCGGTCATGAGCAAAGCGTGTCTCTCGATGCCCAAGCTGATGTCACACAATCCTATTTAGGAATATCATGTCAGATGAAGAAAATAATGAGAATTAAGTTAAAGAGTGCACTAGCATGCTCTTCTAGGTCAATATTAGGTCAATTCCTAACTTAACTAGGCTATTACCTAGGTCCAATACTAGTTAATTAGTCTAAATAGTTACTAGCTAATAGTAGCTTGTATTAGCTATACTAGTTATACTAAGGTCATTACTTATATGTATAGCTAATACGTACTCTAGCTAGAAGGACTAACTAATAATCGAGAACTGTTACTAACTTATACTCTAACTAATATCTACTATAACACTATAGCTGATACTAACATTATTGATACAAATTAACCTACTAACACTAGCTCATACTCTAAACAAATACATACAACAGACATACTAGTATACAAAATTAACTACCCCAGTTCAGGTACTTCCTGACAACTAATACTCAACCATTCAATACCCAGTTACACCACTTGAAACTTAAATATCAGTAATAGAGTTACCCCTCAACTACTGGTGATACACCTTGGTTGGTGCTGTAATTGATCTGTTCTTAGATAAAAGATCTATCTTCACTGAGCCTATAATACTGCAATGTAGTCACACACTTCCAATTGCCTGCAATTGCATATATAATTGCACTTGCTGCTATATGATCCTTCAATTGATCAGCTCATATATGGACTTTTACCCGAGTAAAATAATACTTCGACTTACCTGACCACCGAGACTCCACATGCCCCTAACTTACCTCTCTACATGTTATATATGACATACTCCTAAGTATAACACAGACATCAATGATCTCAATTATTTTTGGCATTACACTAACACCAACCTCTCCAAGCTTGCTGTTATAGCAAGTTGATATGAGCTCAAATGCTACTACCTGCAGTGGCTCATCCCTAGATGTGGGGATACCTAAACATTGCCCCCCCCCCTTCACTTCTACCTTACCTACTGCACATTCTCAGTTATACCAACCCACAGTCACTAATTAACACATATACACATAGGTGTGTACCACAACACATACACACTAAGCATATATCTAGCAATCACTATCATTGTCTGAACCAAAACTGAGAACCACCAATCATTACAACTCACCCACTGCTCAACCAACTGCAGTTTACTGTGGGGAACATCACACTGCAGTTTATTGTGTTTGAACTATAATACCTCCCCAACTATAGCTACCCGCACTAAACACAGGCCCAAATGTTCCCCAATACCTCTAATATCTACCAAAGTGTCAACTGATACTTGACACTGCAGAAACTGATACACCCTCACCCCCAATTTAGTGGTTAGCTGATGCAGCAACACTTTTTCATCATATGTGTCTAGTACACACACAGCTAGAACATACTGCACCCTCAAATCAATATCTGATACTGAGTATCAAATGCACTCCCCTTCATTCACAGATACTCTCCCCCCTTTGAATAGATTCACTTCACAGTAATGTCAATCACTCAAACTCACTTGTCACTTGTGCACACAGACCTTGCCAAGAATACCCACACATCCACACACAATAATCTATGTTGTGCCCTTCCTACTGCTGCAACCCAATCCTATTGTTTCTCCTTATTGCTCCTAGTCCTAACCCCCTTCACAGTGTAGTGGTTCACTGTCCTTCATGTTGTTGTTGTTTTGTATTTTTGTACAGACACAACCATCGTAGTCCCCATTTCTCCATAAGCTCCCTCACAGTCACTTCACCATATTACGACACATACAAACACCCTCAACTATATATATATATATATATATATATATATCATAAATACATATATATACTTATAAATTGCATATATATATATATATATATATATATATATATATATATATATATATATATATACACTTGACATTAAGTCAAACACTAGGTGTGCAATATCTACTACACCATGATACACACTCAATTGAAAAACAAAAATCTCAATTCTCCATGATACCATTCCCACATATCAAATACATAATATAATAATTATTAGAACTAGTTACAATACACAAAATCACACAAAATAAGTTATGTATTATAAAATATCATACCGTATCACGATACGGCCTAATTGCATCCAATTATGGACACGTACCTAGTTCTACAACCCCGATCAAAGTCTAATTAGATCTAAATGGTCTCATGACACACAATTGAAGTGTTAATCCCATAATTCTCCTAAAATGTATACAAAAATCTAAGTAGAATTCTCTATACCCCACCAATTGGCCTAAAACTTGTTCATATTGGTAGCCCTATGCCATAGGATCGTTCCTAATGGTAAATTACATAATTTGGAAGCTACAATGAAGAGAAATTCAGAATTTACCAATTGGGAGATAGATTTCCAATAAAAAATATAACTGGACATGATTCGGACATGACCTCTTCACCAATGCTTCTCCTACTTGTGCTTCTTGCTTCTCCAAGATTTAAAACTCCTTGAGTAATAAGAATGAGGGAGAATATAAAGGAATTGAGAGGAAAATTGATGGAGAAAATAGAGAAAATTGGGGATCTAGAATTGGGGATTCTAAAATAAATATAAATGAAGAGGAGAGAGAAAGAAAACCTCTCTTAAAGTGGCTGGCCCCTTCCCTCTTCCTCAAGCAATATTAAATGTCCAAGTTGCCCCTCCACTAGTATCATGTAGGTCCTAATTAGGAAGAAATAAATTAGGAACACTTCTAACTAATCCAAATTAACTCTAATCCTCCAAATTAATTAGAAGGAAAGGGTCTATTGGGATTGGTTCATATTGGGCTCACAAGTGGTCATGACAAGTCTAATTGGGTTCCCAAGTGTCTAGTCTAACTAATAGGCTAGTCCACTAACTAATAAATAATAAACCACAATCCATAATTATTAATATAGCATACTAGTTAATTATTAAATTACTAAAATAATATAACTATGCTAAATGACTAAATTACTCCTATTTGAAAAAGTGGAGGTGACACTTTATGTTAAACCCGATACCCTAATGTGCTCTGATACTGTTGTGCATGGCATTGCTGCCAATTGATTGCCAAAATCCTCCATACTCTACTGCACCTATGTGCACTACAATAATGCATGTGCACATCACTGCAGTATTCAATCACTGCAGTTGCAACTAAAGTTGCTGCTACTGCAACATCATTCCTTCCTTCTCATTGAGTATTATTATTGTTGCTACTTGTTCTTAGAGACATGAACCCGAGCATCACCCCCTAACATATGCAACTGACCCCCTTCCCTCTACACCTGGGTGCAACACTGCTTTACCACACAACAATAGCAACAGAACCAACATTTGAAACCACCCTCATCAACACAACACTTCTCCCCTCCAATTGATACTACCAACTTCCTCACCAACTCTCTCACAGATCAGACACTCCAATACTCCAACACTGTGAACAATTCCCTATCTAACTCATCACACACACCACACACCCGAGTCATAATCCCATATACAAAAGCCAATCAACCCCCAAAGCCTATATATATATATATATATATATATATATATATATATACACAACACATAATATCCAAATTGCACCCCATTAGTATCATGAAGGATTTATTAATTAAGGGGTTAACTAAGGAAAAGGTTCTAATCTTAATGAAAAGGATATTCTATTTATTCCCCTAATTTAATGAGTCAACCATGCTTTACTATTTAATTAAATCAATGGGTCAAGTCAAGTCTAGTTGGGTCCACTTGGGCTCACTAATACCTAGTCTAATCCAAAAGGCTAACTTATAAATAATATGGTCCATTCTAATTATCTAGCTCACAACCATACATATAATAATAAATATTATTACAACTACTATAATTATTGAAATGAGAAAAATATCCCTTCCGGAATTAGGTGGTTATAATTCTACCCCCTTATAAAAAATTTGTCCTTAAAATTTAAAGATGATTATACCCCTTTGGTCAAACCCCTAGTCCAATCTAAAATCAAACAAGTATGCAATTTAAAGAATTTAGTAATTATTATCAACATGTATAGTTATATTATCTGTCCGCCATGGTATTGCAGTCTCTGTCAAGGTTATACTACTAACTATACTAACTATATAGCATAAAGAAAATATAAGGTACTAAGAAATCAAGCAAATCAATAGATAAAAAAATGACAGGAAGAAGACCAAAACTTGTTAACCTATCACCTATAGCATCGGCCTCCTCGACCATCATCGCAATTGCCCCATCCTGCTGGGGTGTCTCCCTTTGTGGGTGTTAAGCAATCTACGGTGCCACAGGTGGCCTAACTCTACCTCTCTCAATGCCTTAAACACCTACACTCCTACTCTACATGGTACTCCCTTATATACCCTACCTCAATATAATAGTAGTGATACACATAGCTAATTTCATTACCCACAATAACAGTCACTGAAACTATTCTAACACACTCCACATATCACTCATCTAGTCTTGATACACTCTTATCACTTTCTCACTCTAGACACCCTTAGTGCACAGGCACTAACTCCATAACTATACTAGACACATGTACTTAATACTCTAGGATACCAGCTACTAACTATACTCTAACACCTGTCTTAGAACTATTATTATAAATAGTACTACACTATGAGTCACTTCTACTCTTATACACTGATGCCTAACGCTCATATTCTCAACCAAGAACCACTCTCATGCTCGCAAGCTACAGTCCCAATAATCAATACTAATACCCAACTGACGTAATTATATCTGCAAGTTATCAAACTACTACACTATCCAAGAAAACTATTCCAGAAACTAATGAAGATGGAAGTCTATAAGGAACTAACTAGAGAAACTAAAGATATATTTATCCTGAGCTAATAAGGGTGATGGACAGATTTCAATGATAACAAGGTTGTATGATAGAGACGATATGTTAAGAACCAATTTAAGATATAATCTGATAATCATACATGTCTATCTGAAATTATGTTACCCAAAATTCTTGCCACACCAGTAAGCATAGCTGCGATAAACTATAGAGTTTGTAACTAAGGTATATACCTTTAGAATCATAATATCTAAAAAATTTGCCCTGCCACTAGGTTGGCTGCAAAAACTCTAAATTCCATAACTAAGAGAAATATATCCAAAATTAGGCTTTATGTCTTTGTCATGCCAGCTAATATAGATGTGATAAACTCTAGACTCGATAACTAAGGCAGACGGTTACCTTTTTTACTGTTCTTATTCTCTTACGTTATCAGGATATACCTCAACTTAGTCTATAAGATTCATCTTGAAACAAGAATCAATAAGGGACAAGTACAAAGGCTAAGGTAAAACGAAGAAAATAGAAATAGATTCAAAATAAGATTCTCAAGGGTCATCCCAGGAATCTCTTAAGAAATCCTATTTTGTGATCGAGTATTCTTTTATCCTAGTATCTTATATCCTATATCCTATCGTAGGCTCGCAGTAGTACAACTGAGTTATTGAACTACCATGACATCATACTAATTGTGAAGCCAAATCTACATCAGCCGCCACAAAAATATGTCATAACCCACACCGGGATGATCGGACACGAGTATATTGGTACGTCTAGCCTATGTCACAGTATCAACGGTAAAATACGATCTAAGTCAATAATATTAACTATTAATCTCACACAAAAATATAAACTAAACCTGTCAATGATATCTCAACTCTAAAAAGGATGACAATATGGTATGATGTATAATTCTCAATCACAATAATCTATAAGAAGCAAATGACATGATATGATATAAAGAAAAGAAATATCACAAAGTCACAAGTTGAGAATAACTACAACAAATTCCTAAGTCTAAAAGTTTAGAAATAACAACACAAAGTCTAAAAATATCAACAATATCTCAAATGTTTAAAGAACTGAAGAAAAATCCAGTACAATATGCTAAGTAATGAACTAAGGTATCTAGTTATACTGGCTATGACTCCTGGTAATCACTCCTGGATGGCTGGGCCCATGGTTGCTATCCCTTCCTGTGATCTGTAGTACGTAGGACACCAATCCTCTAAGTGATCGTCTAAAAAATATCCAATCAGGATGGAACGAGCACACATCTAACAGAAATTCTAATTAATTGACAAAGACTATAAAATAGTAATAGTAAGTATAATACATGATAAGAATGAAGAATCGAATCATAACTGACAATAGCAATATGGGAATAGGTAAATATAACTATATGACATGGCAGGTAAAGAATAAGAAGATAGAACAATAAAGAGTATTACAATGAATAATAAATAGACAGAAAGGAAGAACAGAACTAACTATGTGTTTGAAATATCACTCTAATATGTGTTCAAACAATAATCAATAAGCAATAAGCAATATCCATAATAGTATGGCTCAATCATACAGGTAATGTATAGATGGCTATCCATAATAGTACGGCTTGATCCAACAGGATCTGCTATCCACAATAACATAATAGTATGGCTCAATCCAATAGGATTAGCTATACATAATAACATAATATACGGCTCAATCCAATCCAAAAGGATTGACTATCCACAATAACACAATAGTATGGCACATTCCAAAAGGATTGGCTATCCACAATAATATAATATATCCCAATCAAGTCACATCACGATACAAGAAATACAATATGGAGTCAACATATGAGCAGGGTGATCGCAATTTACAATGAATGTGAGAAATAATGTATCATGATCAAAATCCATAACAACTAATCCATGTAACCATCGTGTCTGAAAATCAGGTAAAAAAATCACTAAGTACGTAAATCATAGTAAATATTAAATAATGAAAACTATCAGAGAAAGTACTTACCTTTGGTCCAGAACAAGGAATGTAAATTGGTATTCGCACTGGTATCATACTGACCTATTTATGAAATTATAAGTCAGTTGATGTAATGAAGTGTTAAACATTCTTAAATAAGCTAAAATGTAATTTTTAGGTCAAAATTAGGTCATACTAATCAAACTAGATCAATACATTGATTCTAGGTTCTTTCTAGATATACCTTTGCTATTATCTAAGATATATTAGCTAAGACTAGATTACTAGCTAATATTAATCACTATTAGCTACTACACTATATCATAAAATATATATAATCCAATATAACACTAACTTGGTACTAGTATAATAGTCTCTAACCCATATTTCTAGTTATTACCTTATTACCTTCTTAACTAGATCAATACCTTGATCAAACCCTTATAATCAACTATTATCTTAGTGTATAGCTTATTACTCTAACAACTAGTTAATACCTTAGTATTACTAATTACTACTAAGGCAACTCATATATGTTAACATTAAGTCAATATCTTAACTAAAACACCCATGTATTAGTACCTCACTAACCTCTAGACTTGTACTTGCCCCTTAACTAGGACACTAAGTATAGTACCTAAACTCAACCAATACTTGTCTTTTACCTATATTCCTTATCACTACCCTTGTCATACTCAACCAACCTATATAACTGATACCACATGTATCAGCCATAACCCAACCTAGTATTTAAGCTAATACCCCAACTCATCCTTTCTTACACTAATCATTTCTTCACTAAACCTAACTTAATATCTACTTAATCTTCACACTCGAGTATCATCAAATCACTCAATACTAATACCCCATATACTAGTATTACTGATCACTTGTATTTCAGTTGCAACCAACTAGAAGCACCCCTTTACAGTCCCTATTACCAGGTTACCCAAGCTTACCGCAGATACATAGTTACTACACATACAACAACACTCACTCTACCCCTCAACATAACACACTCACTTACTCACTGCACTCAGGCACATGCACACTCTAACTATGATGTACACATGCACTCACCTAACTCGCCCTCAAGTCTAACCCGAGCCCAACTCTCTAACTCTACTGAATACAATATCACCACAACCACAGTCAATAAAACGACTTCACATATTGTTGTTATTGCTTGTTGTTCTCCTCATGTCTGAACAGACCTGGTATTGCCCCCAAACAGTATAATAGTGCATTGATAACTCCCCCCAAGTTGCTCCTAATATTGTTGTTACTTGTCCTAAATGGCACTGTTGTTGTTCTTAATACTTAGAGCAACTACCCTTTTGCATTGCCTCTTGTATCACTTTAATTTTGGTTGCTACTGACCCTTATTGTTGTTATTGGATTCTTCATGTTGCTGCTGCAACTTACTCCTATTGTATTTGTTGTTGCTTCATGTTAAACCCGACACACCAATGTGCTCTGATATTGCTGTGCATAGATGGCACTATTGTACTTTGATTTCCAACATCCTCCATACTCCACTGCACCTATGTGCACTGCTCTGATTCTTGTGCACATCACTGCAGTATTCAATCACTACAGTCGCAACTAAAGTTTCTACTACTGCAACATTATTTCTTTTCCCTTCTCACTGAGTACTGCTACAGTTGCTACTTGTTCTTAGAGCCATGAACCTGAGCATTACCCCCTAACCTGTGCAACTGACCCCTTCCCTCTATACCTGGGTGCAACGCTGCTTCACTACACAGCAATAGCAGCAGCACCAACATCTGAAACCACCCTCATAAACACAACAATTCTAAAACTCCTCCCCTCCAATTGACACTACCAACATCCTCACCAACTCGCTCACAGACCAGACACTCCAATACTGTGAACAATTCTCCCTCCAACTCATCACACATACCACACACCCGAGTAACAACCCTATATACATACACCACTCAACCTCACAAAGCCTATATATATATATATATATATATATATATATATATATATATATATATATATATATATATATATATATATATATATATATATAATACTCAAACTAGAACATATACCAGACCAATTAACAAGCACTTGGTGTGCACAACCCAAGTATCACACCATATCTCATGATACGCTTGTGATACGCCCATCAAACCTCACGATACTCTCCCCAAGCTCATACAAAGCAACTAGAATACTAAATATTGTATATATAATATATATTATAGCTATTTAAGTGTAATGAATAGAATTGACATGCATATCATATTACACAAGCAAATACCCATCATACGACACCATATTATGACATATCGCAATATAGACTCCTCGCATCCAATTGTAGACACGCACACCCCATCAAATCATGTATCATCCTCTAAAATTACTAGAGAAATATTATTTCGAACACTAATGGCCCAAACTTGGATTTCTCTCAATTTGGCAATAAAAGTCAATGTAACTATCATAATAGGGCTCAATAGGTCGTAGTTCTTCCTTCTATGGGTAGTCCTTAGCCATAGAAGGGTTCTTAAGGGCCTAATACCATGAATTATCTATAAAATTGAAGGGAAATAGGTTTATACCTATTAGGAATAAAATCTAAATAAAATGCTTCTGGTGGACATGAAATAGACGCAAGCTCCTCAAATCTCTACTCCAAGTAGTGCTCCTTGCAATCCAAGCTCCTAGGCTTTCTTGATGATGAAAATAAGTAGGAAATAAGATAAAATGGATTGAGAATATTGGGTTTTGGTCTCAATTTGGAGAAGAACACTTTTAGAAATAAATGAGATGACTAATAAAGAGGAGAGAGAGTCCCCCCTTCCTTAATAGGGTCGGCCACTCCCCCTAGGTCTAGGTCAAAACAAAATATCCAAATTGTCCCCCATTAGTGTCATGAAGGGTTTATTAATTAAGGGGTTAACTAAGAAAATATTCTAATCATAATGAAAAGGATATTCTATTCATTCTCGTAATTTAATAAGTCAACCATGCTTAACTATTTAATTAAATCAATAGGTCAAGTCAAGTCTAGTTAGGTCCACTTTGGCTCACTAGCACCTAGTCCAATCCAATAGGCTAACTCACTAATCATAAGGTCCATTCTACTTATCTAGCTCACAACCATAGATATAATAATAAATATTATTATCACTAATATAATTTTCAAATAATTATTGAAATGACAAAAATATTCCTCTTCCAGAATTAGGTGGTTACATGGGGCCTTTAGTATTTTGATAGTTTATTGAAGTATCTATTGAGATCTTTAGTGTTCATCCTGGAGAACGCATGATGTTCTCATTGCATTTCACCTATGGTTACAGTAGTTTTACCCCTTAAGTACCTTATACTATCATACTGTTTACTACTGGCATGCTATTTTTTGTATCTTGATATGCCCCCAGAGGACCTGGCCCTTGCCAGGTTTATGCGAGGAGGATTATCCTGAGGTGTATGGTTCAGGAATTCACACAGGAACCATAGTTTTAACGGAGGACAAGATTCTTCTAGAAGAGTTCACTTGATCCATGTAGGGTCCTCACTCATGGGTTGTGCCCCGTGAGACTCTTTTCATTTATGTACTTTGTTAACTTTTTAGACTTATTTCTTTTATGAATATTAGTGGACTTGATTATCTCTGTGTGCTTCATATTTCCTTTCTTTGGATGAGTTTATTTTCTTTATATGCGACTAGATGTTCGGTCTGTTGTTTATATTTTATAGGTTAAGTGCACTATAACGGGTCCATTAAATTGGAAAGCCCATTAGAGTCTTACTGTTGGTCATTTCCACTTGTATCGTACTTTTGGTACTGGGGTCATGACAGATCATGTATTCATGTATCCAAGGATATCCCAACAAGACATTATAGGATATATCTACATCGATAATGTAGCAAGTGATCTCAGTTCACAAATCGTTTATCTGAAACTTTAGGCGAATCTTGCTCAGAGGGTAGCTTCTTCCTGCGTTGAAGACGCTAACGGTTTGATTGGTAGCAGATAACCGATGCATCAGAATTCTCAAGGTTTGGAGCAAACTTCGTAGGATGATACTGAGAGACGAACATGGGTCAATGTACATCTAGTCTACCTTGATGGCCCTGATGTACCCTAGATAGTACAGAGGTCGATCATGCCTATTATTTTTTAACAACATATCTTGTTGAGAGAACGTGATATTCGAAATTGTTTCCATCATATTGTGGCAGTAGGGACATGTAGTGGGGTCCTCAGTTGGCTTCTTGATTTGGGATAAGTTGGAGTCGGCATGTCGCTTCCTCGCTCAAAGCATCTTGGGTCTCTTTAGAGAGATGAATGAGCTCGAAGTACGATAACCTCGCCGAAGTATTGGCAAGTTGTGCTCTAAGTTGTACTTGTCTAATCTCGGTAGAGGCCTTATTCAGATACTTGTCGAAGCGAGTATTCTTTTACTTGTATTTGTCCTCCATGGGAAGCTGGGATGGACCTACTTCTGGTACTGTTGAGGCGATGGAGGGGAGTCAGAATAATAGCGTATTCCTGAACCGGATCATAGTTGCGTAGGTAGGCCCTGCCTGACCTAGTTTCCCCTGTCAAGGCTTCATCAGTTGAGGAAGAGATCATGTGACATGACTTGTTCTTCTTTTCCTTAGACTTGGTAGTTGAGGTCTTAGACAATATCAGGGTTGACCCACACGACTTTGCCTCATGGGGTTGTGAGCGGTACCATTCATGCTGCTTGATTGCGAGGTGGCAGAATTTTGACGACCTCTAATGTCACCTTGGGAACTGAGATGACGTCGTCTTGAACCTCGATGTTATGAAGATTTTTGAATTAGAGCAACACCATGTTAGCGGTGACTGTTTTGTCGTCGAAGTCGAGGGTAATGGCCTTAGCATCGATCTGTTGTTAGATATGTCTCTTTAACACATAGTAGTCTTTTATGGAATGATGGACGTACCAATGGAAGGGGCAGTAATTAGGGTCGTTGACCCTGTTCGCCTCCATAGAATGTCTGATGTCAGGTAGCCGAAGCTTGTTGACTTTTATCAGTATGTTAAAAATTTTGACTACGTCATCATCATCGAAGGAGATGGTATCCTTTGGCTTTGGGTCTTCCACCAGCTTTTGCTTGGATGATGACGAGTATTTGGCTATGTTGACGGCAAGGGCTTGCTTCCCTTTACTGTCGCGACCGCTAATATGATTCTGAGGGCATTTTCCTTGATCGCCAGGGCCATGAATCTGGATTCCGAGCAAGTGGACATCTATCGTATTCTTTTCAGCTATATTCGTGCTCATAATGAATGATCACCAGTCTCCGTGTTGTACGGTGCCAATATAGTATTTCACCGCCGGTAGTAGATTTCGTCTACAAGTATCCATAAGTACGGACTCAGATATACCGGGCAGCATCTTCAGGGTTGTCTGACTGAAGCGCTCTATGAAGGCACGTGTGGGCTCTTACTTCCTCTTGGCTACGTCGATATGGGATAACATGGTCATATCTATTCTCCTGTCATAAAATTAGGAAATAAAGAGCCGTCGGAGGTCATCGAATGATTTGATGCAGTTGTCTGGAAGGCTGCAAAACCACTAATAAGCCAAATCGGTTAAGGCACCGATAAATAGCTTAGTGAGTAAGGCATCATCCTACGGCAAGATAACATTATTCCATTCAGGATTAAAAGTAATTCATGAACTAATGGGGTGATTTTTTTCCATTGAACAGGATCATAAACTGGGGCTTGTACTTAGATGGAAATACAATATTATTCCATTTAGGAGGATAAGGTTATCTTATCCTGAGGTTCTGTAGCTTGTCTCTATTGTTCATAGAGTCCAGACGAGCTCGCAATTCCCGGATAGCCTCGTAAGTATCGTCTGGGGCCGAAGGAGCAGAGGAACATGGCAAGAGAGGGGTGTCACTTGTTGGAGGAGTAGGAGCGGGTGCGTTGGACTCACATTGATCCCTGGATCATGGTTTATTTTTTTTGAAACCCATGGTTGTGGGGGGGGGCATGTTTGCTCGGATGTCCAGGATCGCCTGAGTCAGGGTTTGCATAGAGGCAATCATAGTCTGTAATATTGCTTCTAGGGCATCGAGGCATTGTCGGTCACTGGAGCTCCCTTCGTGGTAGTCTTCTGTCATGCCCCAATCCCAAATATGTAGGACCAGGTATACGTAAGCATGCCAGCTGGTATGTATCTGTAGGCTATTCCAATATATGGAACCCATGAATACATATGTACATTATAATATGAACTATAGCTCATAAGTGGTATATATATATATATATATGTGTGTGTGTGTGTGTGTGTGTGTGTGTGTGCATTTTTCATAAGTCACAGGCATACTAAACCTTATCCACAGATGCAAGAAAAAGAAATAACTAATCAATAGATAATAAGGATCAAGTTTGAAATGATCCAATAAGCTAAATAGTCGGGTGGAGACAAATCCACTACCGACGACTATATCAAACTATAATGAGAGAGGAGAACGACCTCCAATATAAAATAAAAATAATAAAAGAATGTATCAACTAAAGGTTCCATCAACTAAGCGAAATCAGATATACTCAGAGGGTAAGATCTCCTCAACAGTAAATGATGCGTCAGGCCCGGGTTTGTACTTCTGTGGATAGTCCTGATTGTCTACACCTGAAAAGGGAATAGATCCTCAGAGGAACGTAACAAGATACATAGAAGCATGCCACAAAATACTAAAAAAACATCCAAAAAGGTCTCATAACCGTTTATGTAAAATATACATTTGAGACTACATTCCTAAGCAGGGGATCTTCTAACAAACAAAGTGCTCGACTCACGTAGTGCTCACAAGTCACTAGAATCCAAATAGAGGAAAGTAAATAAATGGTCGACACACGTAGCGCTCCTCCGAGTCACTCGTGGCCAACTAGAGGAAAGTAAATAAATGCTCGACACACGTAGCGCTCCTCTGAGTCACTCGTGGCCAATTAGCGAAAAGTAAATGAATAAGTGTTCCTAGACTAACAGTTTTTCCCCACCCTATTCTCCTATCTGTTTCATATCCATGACACAATACCTCTAAATAACTGCCAAGTCTTCTAGTATATATTTCTATCAGTAATTATTTCCTATCGCACGTCCCATACGTACCGATGTCCAATCGAATATGTAAGTATGTGATCTACATGAGACTCACATATCGTGTAACATATGTGTCATGGCCAAATAAAATATAAAGATGCCACAAAATCATAGGGTGGTCTCTTAATTCTAAGTGAATATGCATAGTAAAAATAATGGACAAATAAACGACGCATATCGTTGTTGCACCCAAGTCTTTCTTGGGCACATAGTTTTATATAGCAAAATAAATAATAAATAAACAACAAAAAATATACATGCTAGAAATGAATGTAAATAAATAGTACAGTTGCAAGGTATACTTGCTTGGTGGGAATTTGGTGCTAAGATGACGCCTAGAAGGCGTGACAACGAACTAAAAAAAGAAAAAAATAAACAAACGTCTTCAGATGCTGAAATAGATATCATCAATATTTTTTCGAAATAAGTGACATAGTCAAAAAATACTACACATTCGTCCAATTTGGACACAGGAGCAAAAACTATAATTTTGGGTCAAAACGGGGTCACATGTGGTCCACCTTGCACCAAAAAGTGTACCAAAGTTAAAGGTCTCTAAATTGGACATATTATAGGTCAAAAGAATTCTAAAGGGCGAAATGAACCCAATGGTATGTCCAGTTTGGATTTCGGTGAGCCGATCACAAAATCGCTCGTTAAGTCGAAAAATTGGGCTCGTAAAATGGTGATTCGTCGACTGACTTGGCATCGGATAAAACTCGGATCACAGGACAAGCCAGACACTGCGAGTCCAGTGGCGTAAGTTTTGTTGCGATCTGATAAGCGAGTACAAACTAATTGGGTAATTTACAAAAGTGCCAATACGGGGACTTTTGAATGAATACTGGTTGATTTCGGTGTGCACATATATCCAAATCAAGTTCCGTCAAAGCCTACACATTAGGAAATACCATACGCATCTTTTGATGCAATTTGTATGCTACAAGGCTATCTAATTGCATAAAGTTGGGGGTTTGGGGTTGAACTGGGAAGTCTGCACAGTCGTATGGATGTTGTCCGTCGGTGCTTTGGCAGTCGTCGGCCAAGTACAGGCGGATAGGCCGATTCGTCGGGGTTGGGGGTCAGTCTGGGATCGAGAGGATTCAAACTTTGTGGTTGCGAGCGTATAGGAAGGAAGAGAATAAGTTGGTACATTGGTCTTTATATACTAGGTTTGAGATAGATTTTAAGTCAATTTAAACTATGATTTTGACTAGATTTGATGATATCTGGAAAAGAATTCGATAAGGCTCGATTTGAAATTTGTTTCGTTGAATTTGGTTAAGGTTTGTGCAAGTTTCAAACTCGGAAATAGGTTGGTCTTCCGTGGATCTCGGTCATGGGTAGGGATTCGGCCAGGTTTTATTGGTCGTGTGTGAGTGTGTGCGTGTTATATCGTGTTGTGTGTGTTGGTTAGTATTGTGTTGTTGTGTGTTGAGTTGTGTTGCTTAGTGGTTTAGATGTGTTAGTTTTTTTTTCCTTTTTTCTTTCTTTTCTTTTTCTTTATACTAACTATAATTATATATAGATTTTTATTTATGAAAATTTATCTTATTATCTAATTTATTTTCTTTTCTACAACTAATTAATTTATCCTAAATTCTTATTTATTTATTTATTTATTTATTTATTTATTATTATTACTATTGTTATTATTTATTAATTAGAAAATATATTTTATATTTTTGAGGGATTTTATAACCTACCTAATTTATAAAAAAAAATGTCCTCGAAATTAAAACTAATGCACTATCTAAGAATAAAGGAATGTTGGTAGGGTTATATACTAAAAGCATCACTTTTTATTAACTATATTTTCTTATTTTTGGATAAAAATTATATGGGCAAATGTTTGCATATTGTATTTGTTATAATGTTAATGGAAGTGTCTGATATTTTATATTATAGATAATATGGTATGTAGTGTCATACAGAAGATTATATTATCAATTCCTTGTGGAATATATAAATAGTTCACAACCTAGATAGATTTGGACAAACCATTGGTAAGGTTGTAGTATAATCTAGTACTAGTCTATCATGACTATAGGTTTATAATAGTACACTTTGTGTGTATTGAACAGGAATACTTGAGGTTGTTCTTTTTGTATTGACTACATATAAGAGAACAAATACCTTTGTTATTATTGATGCTTGTGCTCTTAATTCGGATATAATAACAGATATGTATATATAGTGTGCATTACTTTGATTCATAAAAGAGTGAGATTCATTATGGATCAATAACCTCTATGAATTGGGTATGGCATTGTATGTATGATGGGTTGTTGATTATAAAAGGAATACATATCCCAATACATCGGGTTGATGATGTCCCCTTAAGAAACTCATAAGGACTGCTATATAAATCATGTAGGTAGATTATATTCGACATGACAAATAAAGTTGAGTGGTTGTCACTCCCCATTACCGATATACGTATTTGGAACGTATTATTTCTTGCTTGCATGATAATTAGATTGCATGAAGACTAGACCCATTCTTTTGTTTAGATTGGTTCATAGTTTATTTGTTTGGGTTGGTTTGGTCATGAGTTGAACGCATGGTCTAAACTCCAAGCCCTAACTATATAAGTCAACCTCATTCTCTCTCTTTCCTCATTCTCTTATTTTTTCTTTTTCTTTATTTTAGGCAAGCACACATTGCATCACATGGAGAAACCCTTAGATTTTTATTTTTATTTTTATTTTATTTTTCTTATATTTTATTTATTTAATATGTATATATTATGATTCTAAGCACTTTTAATACTTTGAGTTTTCGGTTTTGATGGGTGGATTTGGCTAGATCTATATTTTTAGTTAAGAATTTTTATGAGTTACATGAGTTTTTTTTGGTTTTAATCTACTTAAACTTAGTATCTTTGAAAAATAATTGTTCCATGTGGTAGACTATTCAATTTTGCATGAATTTAATTTTTATTTCACTTGATTTGGAGTTAAAATAAAGTTTTTATGGAGGAAACAACTTTCGATTTTGGAGCTTTTTTGCCATGGTTGAACTGCCATCTGGAGAAGACAAAGTTCTCATGTGGTCTTGATCCTATGCATCATTGATCTTATGTGGCACTGACTCCTATGCGGCCTTGATCCTATGCGGCACTGACCTATGTGGCACTGACTTTATGCGTCCCTGATCTTCATACGGCCATATGTACATATTTTGTAGTTTTGCTTAGTTTGGAGGTTTTATTGGATTTTGTGATACCATATATAATTTTAATGATTGTAAGTGTATGTAATCTCAGTGACCAGGTGTTAGACTCGACTAAGTGCCTGATCCGGTTATAGATTATACACCAAGTATCCATATTACCCAAGCGCCAAGTGACTATGACCACCTATGTGCCTGACTTAATTTATGTGATGTTATGTGCTATAACTCATGTGATTTACCAAAGATTGGTAACTTGACTCGACTATTAGTATCCGTGCTGATATACTTACTACATGCTACGTGTTCCTACATCTTAAGTGTTCCTACGCGATTATGTTATATGTTTTACACCAAAGTGTACCTACGTGCTATGCGACATGTGATATGATATGATTACTCCACATAGAAATGATAGTTGGTCAATAACCAAGCGTGGCTAGGACTTGTGTTAATTTTTGCATCATGCTGGATGAATCTATATTAAACTAACAAGTGACAAAGTGGATTCCTATCCAGTGTGCCCGTATTGCGGTACAACATATAAGAAGAAGAATATGTGACTACGCCATGTGATTCTAGATAATCATAGGGTTAACTAGGCAACTAAAAATTGTAGAGCATTAGAAGGGAAAAAATCCTAAAATTAGGCTTAACTAGCCAATCTCAATCATCTGGGGAGTAAATGTTGGCCCCCATTTGGATATTATTAAATCCTTATTAGTGGGTTACGATATCTGACTATTATATTATACTATATGTTCTACGCGATCTTAGCATGATGGCCTTAAGAGGGACAGGTATATAATTACTACATGCTATGCGACGATTCATGGCTCAGCTAACCCTACTAGCACATGGTTCGATCTGAGAATTCCTATTGCATGCATAATACCTCTGGGATAACCCAAACTCCACCTAGCAAGCCGTACAAGTGATTGGTCGATACTGTAATTGAACTTGTTTGTGGTTATATCTTCTATTGAATAGTTTAGGGACATGGACTATCATGGTGCGATTGTCTAGCCCTTGTCCTTGTTTGGTTGTAGGATTAAATTATTGTATCACGATAGAATATGGACCAAAACTACAAAACAGAACTATATATATATATATGGTTTTGTTTCATCATTTGTGCTTCCTTTGTGGTACTTGATATTTGGGGTCTAATCCTACTGGTTTGCATGGCCAATTTTAGAGCCAGCATCCGAGGATCCAGTGTACTTCTCCCAAAACAATGGTACGCACCAGACGGATGGCCGCTGAGGAACACGAGTAGAATTCTTCTTCCCTGCTCGATATTGTACATTTTTCTCTTTTGGGCGTTTAGCTACCGGTACTTGTTAGCCGTAGATCTGGACATTTAGTTCTTACATGATTGTAATTAATCAGACTGTAGCTGATCATGGTCATATACGTTTGCAACTCTGCCAACTTCTTATTTTGTACAACTGATTTCTAGAATATTTTGATGGAGCGGTTGGGATGTCTTTCCGCTTTATTATATATGTTCTATGTTTGTTATTTTTGTTTGACTGATTGAGACAATAGATATTCTGTATGACCCTAAGTGACTTGCTTGTAGTATGTACCCCCTTGTCTAGTTACAACAGTTATCGTCATATGACGTATAATACCTTGTATGAGGTAACTGGCCATGTCTGTCTCTATATTTTGGTACTGGAGTATGACAGTGGTACTACTTAAGGATAAAAGATGTCAATCAATATAGTTGTCAGTAAATTAATTTGATCGACGGACATTCGATATCTTAACATGGGGAGACATGTAGGCATATAATAAGAATGAGCCATTAAGCGTAATTTTGGATTAGAAATATAGTGCAATAATAGCTCTTTAGTGGATGGAGCTATTGTTAATGGTCCTGGGTTATGTGTTCGGACTGAACATGGGATACCTAGATCCGTTAGGAGACCTAACCCTAATTTCTCCTTATTGTCCTTGTCATAGCCTATATATGTCCTCTATTATTTGGTCGCCATATCATATCAGAAGCGAGCAGTTTCCTCTAAATTTATCTCTCATGTAAGAAGAGAAAGAGGGTCAGCCAAGAAGAAGAAAATATTGGAAGATTGTCGTCCACACAACGTCAAATCCAAGGAAGAAATACGTACAAAATATCTTGGGGTCGCTAATTGATCAAGGTTACTGAAAACTTTTATCTTCTTCTCGTTACTTCAAGTATAATTTATGAATCCTATTTTCTACCTTTCAAGGGTTAGATAACGTCTTAAATCGGTTAATCTTTTATCAATTGATATATACACCAAGCTGCAATCCTGGGGACCCTCAGTTCCATCAAATGCAATATTGTTGAAAAAGGAGTCAAGTACGTAAACTCGTACCTCGATTCTAGAAAAGATGGGGGTGGTAGTGACGATCAAAATTCTAAGGTAATACTTAATCTTATGGGCTTGGGTTGCTAGCTTTTATGACATGGTACCCAACTTATAATTATGTTAACAGCATAATTGCCTTATTGTGACTCTTTATAATTATTATCAAGATAATTTTCTTTAGCCTTATTTATAAAATTCAAAACTTTGGTTAAGATATCCTAGTGCACGACAAGAAAATATAGTTACTAGTATGACATCCTAGTGTATTTAAGGTTTTCTAAGGTGGTGATCATTCCTACTTCTAAATCTTAAAACAATGCTTATATACTATACTTTACAGGGTAGAAAGAATAACTTGGTCTAAATTCAGAGAGGTAAGGTGGCACAATTTGATTCTATAGTGCATGATTAAGGAACAAGATTGCAAGGATCATGGAGTATCATAGTGAGTAATTCTCAATAAGGGAAGCAAAATAATTAAGAGAAGAAAAATATGCACATAGTATTTGAATCAGAGGACGTGGCACGGTTTGAAAGATGAAAAAAATTTAGTCATTGCACAAAATAAGGAGTATCAAAACTAAGGTTAAGGAAAATCAAGATTAGAAAGAAAATAGAGACTCGTGATGAGAACATGGTTTCCTAAGAGGAGATGGCATTCACCAAGATATGATAGTCTCCTAGGTTAAAGCATGATTAGGAGGAAGATTTAAGTCATTTGCAAGGTTGAACGATTAAGCAATGCCAAAGGATCTATTATAATGAAAGGACAAGTAATGAATGATGAGGGGATATAGCTTAGTCACTAAAACTTATGAATATAAAAACAATCAAGGGCTCAAGACGATCTTCCAGGCTAAAGGTGTATTCCCCTCCATTCTGGCTTCCTAAGATGCCGCTTTACTATTATCAAGGAAAGAATCTAAAATTCTAGTTCCTTTCAACTCCTATAGTTTATCACTATGGAAGATATATTTTAACCTAATATCCAACCATGAATTTCTATAGATCCCCAACACTATGATCGAATAATCTGGTCCAATTTTCTAACCGAACCTAGTAATATCTATACTACTCTCAAGTCATACCTAAATGAAGCAAAAGGCAATGGTTAATTAATTTGTAGGTTGTCACTACCATATTTCCAGATAAGGGCATTTGTGTAATTTCACTATTCTGAATAATTATGTATTAAATTAATCTGCTGAGTTTTATAAACTATTTATATATTGTTAGTTGTGTTTGGGTTAGGTCAAACCCTAGAACTCATTAGGACTAACCTAATGAATAACCCTAATTTGAAAACCCAAATTCTAGACAAACCCTAGAATTCCAATTTTAGGGTTGAACCTCAAACCTTAGAATGACTAAGCCTGAGTTAATTGAGTTCTGCATGACCGAACATGGGGGTTTAACCTAAACCTATGCATTTGAAACCCTAACCTAGTTTTTAATATAAAAGGGAGCCACCCTCAACCTTTTCTCCTTCATGAAGAAAGAAACCCTAGCCTCCATTAGAAAAGCCATTTCCCCCACCCCCAAATTCGGAATCAAACCCTAGGATTCCATCTTCCTCCTCCAAAGCAAAGGGAAGCAAGGAGCTTGGGTCAAGGAACCTTGGGGAAGAAGAACCTTCATAGGGAAACCATCTCCCTATAGGTAAAATCCGAATTTCTATCCATTTTAATTCTGTTTTTCTTGTTGTTGGCCATTAGAAAACCTACCTTGTTGTATGGATCTCGATTTCGTAGGTCCTACATGAAGACCTAGGAAATTCTAGGGTTTTAGGTGACCTACGTTTGGTTTTCCCTAATTTTTGTGGACCCTTAATCATAGGGGTTTACATGTAGGCAGATTTCATCTCATATATGTAGGTTTGAACTCGATTTTTAGGGTTTTGGTTGAGGATCCATGGGATCTTAATATGAAACTTGATTTCAGCCCCCTAGGTGTTTGTAGGATTGCCCTTAGGGATTTACCTATTTAATTTATTCTAATACTGCATGTTTTAATATATAGATATATATATATATACACACATATATTTGCATATGTATTAAAAATGGGTTGTGTGATTTGGGGACATCCACTATACAGTAGTGATTTGGGGGATTCCACTGTGAGTAGCTGTGCACAGTCGGGGTCATTTCTGTGCAGTGTGTATTTTTGTGCATATGGGTTATTGGCTGTGTGTATCAGCAGTGAATTGGGGGTCCTGTGCACAGCCAGGTGAGGTTTCAGTATACCTGATACTGTGGGTGTTAGGATTCTCGTATCAATGCCTATGTGAGTTTAGAGTTTCAGTTTCTGTGTGTGTGTATGAACCTATGTGTCTGTGTTTCTCTAACCATGTATAACTTAGTGTCAGTTTACCTATGTGTCTGTGTTTCTCTAACCATGTATAACTTAGTGTCAGTTTACCTATGTGTTAATATGCAAAGTGTGTGTGGAGTAAATTCCCTGTGTTGTGTCAGCAGTATCTGTGTCTGTGGTAACCTGGGTGGGTATGAGTTGAGAATTTATGTATCCGAGGGTTTCAGTGGGTGGCATTTCAGTGTAGGGGGTTCTGTGGTTGGAACTTAAGGTACCAGTTTTTGGTCTCAGAAATCTGAGTGTGTGTATGTGAGGTGCAGTTTGGTTTCGGTGTGTCTAGGAGCGTGTGTTAGATAGCTATGTGAGAGTGTCTCAGATATTAGTGTATAGATGAGTGAATGAACCAATGTGTGTCTTTGTGTCAGTGAGTGTATGAGCGTGCAGTATGGTTTTTTGTGTTCTGTGAATACCTGTGTATAGTTCTAATGTATCAGTTAGTCAGAGATACCTATGTGTCTATGTGACATTGTGTATGTGTGTCTACTGAGGAATTCTCAATGTGTCCCAGGATCTATTCTCCAGTAGCAGTAGGACTGTGGTCAGTGTGCAGAAATAAAGTGTATATTATTACCTATGTGTTATTGTTTGTGTCAGTTTAAATTCTGTGTGATAGTGTATGATAGTGTGTGTTCCAGAAATCAGTGTGAGTGCAGTGTGAGATGACTGAATACCTGTGTAGCAGTGTGTGTGTGGATGCTGAATTCAGTGAGTGAATTATCCCAGGTTCAATGAGGATTCTGTGCAGTGTAGGTATTTGGATTTCAGTGTGTGCAGCTGTGCAGTTACTTGTGTGAGTGACTGTGTGTAGGGGTGTGAATATGAGTGTGTGTGTGAGGTAATATGTGCAGTGAGGAAACTGTGTCTATGTGACAGTGTGTGTAGCTGTGAATTAGGTGTGCCAGTGTGTCTGTGAGAGTGAGATAGTGTAGTGTATCAGTATATGGGTGGTTGTGTGTATTAATTAGTGTCAGTCTCAGTGAGTGTAACCTGGGAGTTAATGTGTGCAGGTGTGTAGGTATGTGCAGTGTGCAGTGTATCCTAGAACTCACTGTGTGTAGGTGTAACCTATGTGCCAGTATCCAGTGTATGCACCCAGAGTGATACCTGTGAGTATGTATCAGTGTTTATGTGTCCAGGTAGTTAGGTAGGTAAGTCCAATACTAGATAATGATACTAGTTAGATTTGATTTTACCAAAGTGTAGCAGCAACATTAGGAGTTAGAGTATAAGATTTGCATGTAGATTAGGTATATATATATATGTGTATGTCTACGACAGTTAAGACATAAGTGTTAGTTATTATATACCAATACATATAGAGTATCATATTCCTTATATAGTTAGTACTAGTTAGTTAGTGACCTTATAGACTAATTAACTAGTTTTGGACCTAAACCTTAGTGTGGACCTCGTTTATCTAGGATGACCTAGTATTGACCTAGAAGCCTCATTTTTCTTAATTAGTTAACATGTTATTTCCTTAATTCAGTATCTGATATTTATATTCCACAAATAGGTCATTGTGATCCCACCTTGGACATCGATCCTCATACTTTCCTCAGGACCACAGGCGAGTACATTCTCTGACAGTTTTCATTTTGTTGATTACTTCTATAATCTAGTTGTATTACATACTTGATTCCGACACTATGGATATACGAGTTAGCACCCTAGATCCCCATCATGAGGAGTCGTGATTGGAATCCATCGTGCTAGCTGGGGGATGGGGAACTATTAGTAGATTATGTGATCATACCCAAGATACATAGAAGCATGCTACAAAATACCGAAAATAAATATCCAAAAAGGTCTCGTAACTGTTCTATATGAAATGCACTTTTGAGGACAATATTCCTAAGCAGGGGCTCTTCTAATCAATAAAGTGCTTGACTCATCTAGTGCTCAACCAAGTCACTAGCGACCAACTAGAGAAAAGTAAACAAATGCTCGACCCATGTAGCGCTCCTTCGAGTCACTCGTGGCCAACTCGAGGAAAGTAAATGAATAAGAGTTTCTATGCTAATAGTTGTCCTCCCCACCTTATGCTCCTATCTGTGTCATATCCACAACACAATACCTATAAATAACTGACAATTCTTCTAGTATGTATTTATATCAGTAGTTATTTCCTAACGCACGTTACATATGTACCGATGGCCAGTTGAATACATAAGTTTTTGTTTTACATGAGACTCACAATTCATATAATACATGTGTGATGGCCAAATAAAATATAAAGATGCCTCAAAATTATGGGGTGGTCTCTTAACTCTAAGTCAATATGCATAGTAAAAATAAGAGACACATAAACGACGCATATCGTCGTTGCACCCAATTTTTATTGGACACGTAGTTGTATGTAGGAAAATAAATAATAAATAAACAACATAAAATATACATGCTATAAATGAAAGTAAATAAATAGTACAGTGGCAAGGTATACTTTCCTGGTGATGATTTGGGGCTGAGACGACGCCAAGAAGACAGACACAACGAACCAGAAAATGTGAAAGCTGACCAAACGTCTCCGGATGCTAAAATAGAAATCACCAACATTTCCGAAATAAGCAATATAGTTAGAAAAATACTACTCATTCATCCAATTTGGACACCAGGGCAAAAACGATAATTTCGGATCAAATCGGGGTCCACATTTGGTCCACCTTGTACCAAAAAGTTTATCAAAGCTAAAGGCCACTAAATTAAACATATTATAGGGTAAACAAATTATAAATGTGGATATGAACCAAACAGTATGTCCAGTTTTGGATTTCGGTTAGCTAATCACAAAATCGCTCGTCAAGTCGAATCGTGCGGCTCGTAAAATGGAAGTTTGTCGACTGACCCAGAATTGGACAAAATTTGGGTCACGGGACAAGTCATATGTTGCGAGTCTAGTGGCATAAGTTTTATTGTGATCTGATGAGGGAGTAGAAACTAATTAGATAATTTGTAAAAGTGTCGATACTGGAACTTTCGACGGATACAGGTTGATTTCGGCATGCACACATATTCAAATCAAGTTCCTCCAAAGCCCACATATCAGAAAATACCATAAATACCTTTATGTATAATTAGTACACGATGAGGTGGTCAAGTTTGTCGGGACCAACTACGTATCGGTGTTTTAAAGTTTTTAGAAAACAGGTTTTCCTAAACTTTAACCTAAATTTTAATGTCTAAAATTTAGGAATTAAATTAAATTAAATTAAATTAAATTAATGTTGAAGGTGGTCAGGTTGTATACACATAAGAGAAATTGGTTTGGTATTTCTCCAACTGTGGAGAAAGATATGTGTCTCGAAAGTGGGTGCAATTGACAGTTTATGTCATGTTAGAAACCGTAGTTTTCCGAGTTTTGGACTCAATTTCTACCTATTTTTTATTCTATTTAAATAAAAATAATTACTGGAACTTGAAGAGTGTTATGTTGTGAACTTACCTGCGAAGACGGTTCTCAAAATGGGCAAATGATGGAGGAGAAAATGTCGCATGAAGTTGGGGGTTTGGGGTCAAACTCAGGACTCTGCAAAGTCTCTCGGATGCTGTCCAGTGGTGCTCCGGTGGTCATTGTCCAAGTGCAGGCAGGTAGGATGGTTTGACGGGGTTGGGGGTCAGTCTGGGATCGAGATAATTCGGACTTTGTGGCTGCGCGCATGAGGGAAGGAAGAGAATAAGTTTCTACATTAGTGTTTATATACTAGGTTTGAGATAGAGTTTAAGTCGATTTAAACTATGATTTTAACTAGGATTTAATGATATCTGGAAGACAAATCGATAAGGCTAGATTGGAAATTTATTTTATTGAATTTGGTTAAGGTTTGTGCAAGTTTCGAACTCAGAAAGAGGCTGGTCTTCTACGGATCTCGGCTACGGGTGGGGGGTCGATCGGGTTTTATTGGTCGTATGTTATTGTGTGTGTGTTATATGGTGTTGTGTGTTGGTTAGTGTTGTGTTGTTGTGTGTTGAGTTGTATTGGTTAGTGGTTTAGTTGTGTTAGTTTTTCCCCTTTTTTCTTTCTTTTCTTTTTCTTTATACTAACTATACATAAACATGTATCCCTCTACCTAAGCACCTCTGTATTTGTTTACCCATGAAGGAAGGAAATATATAGTAGATATTTAATATAGACTCACTATAGTCCAATTAGCATGCCAATGCTATAAACCACCTGGATTAGGAGACAAACAAGAAATGACTTACTCTTTTCCTTCATCCTAGGGAAAATTAGGACGAAGCAGTTGCAACCTATCTCAAGATCACTATTGTGGTCTGATCCCTCTAATTTCTAATAAAGCTACAGAATACCTAATCGTAATACAATGGACCATTTTTGAACATTTTATAAATTGGATGAGTTTGTGACTACCTCAAACAAGTAAACTTGTGCTAAACAGTAACACAAAATAATGTCTATATTGAAATTGAGGAGATCAAAGATATAGATCCACTAGAAGTGATTGAGAAAACTACATAAGAGAAGGCACGAACCAGGCATAAAAGACAACTAAGTAAAAAAAAGAACATATATTTGTTTACTTAAAATAACAACTGCTCTCAATTAATCATGAACCTGGCATGTTGTAAGGCTATCTTTATATCTCTTCAGACTGCAAAAAAGAAACAAAATAAAACGCAAACCTGAAGTCGGTGACGGCTTTGATATTCTGACATAGACGACGGGGGAAGGGAGGTTAGAGATTTGGCTAGTGGTATAGAAGAAAAATGGAAGCGGTCGGCTCTCTTGCTCCTGCTTCTCATCATCGGTCGTCGATGAAAAGACGACCGGAGCAATGTGCTATTGAATGCTCGTCTTTGTCTTCGGTGGGAGCGGAGAGTTGCAGGGGGAGATTTGATGAGAAGGAAAAGTAGAAAAGGAGAAGGAGAGAGCGGGGAGTTGAAATTTTATGAGGAGTACTAATAGAGGAGGAGAAGGAGAGAGCGGAGTGTTGGAAGGGGGAATTTGGTAGGTAAAAATTTTATCGAGGAGAATAAAAAAATGGGCGGGCCTAGCTGAGATATTTTGGGAAATTTTAGAACTTTTATAACGGTTGTGTAACGAAGTGTTATAAAATGTTGGCCTATATATAACGTTTATATATAAAAAAACATTATAATAGGCCAAACCTCTTCGAACCATCATATTAAGTGGTATTTCTAAAGTTTTATAATACTTCTATATAAAATGTTATAATAACATTTTTGCGAGCATTATAAAAGGATTTTTTTTTTGTAGTGTTCTGACCACCGCAATATGGGTTCGGGAGTGGGATAACTTCCTGACTATGGCAAAATGAAATGGAGCAACTAGAGAGGCAACATCCTCCTTATCGTGGCAAACCTTCGAACGAAGAAAGTAACCTAGAAAGAAGAGTCGGGGAAGGGAACGGCTAGGCCCTCCCAACCACAGCAATGGAGAAAGACTTCGCCATCAAGACAACGGCTCCCGGGGTCATGCGGCCTCAGGAGGCCCTCTGACCGCAGGGGCCAGGTCAGAAGCAAGCTGTCGAGGAGGAGCCACCTTGCTCGTTGGGCGGGAGGGGAGTGGGAGAAACAAGATGGGATCCACATCTGGAATAAGGGAAATGGGAGTCGATAGCAACCCCCTGAGACCCAAAAATCGTAGTAGATCGCAACATCTCAACTAAGCTGAGGTGATGCCTCCGAGCCGGAAGGCCCCCCCACCGGCATGAGCGAAGAAGGATCCAGTGCCGTAGTGTTGGCTGTAGGATCAAAAAGGAGGAAAATATTGTACTGATAGGGCTTTTCTTATATATATATATATATATATATATATATATATATATATATATATATATATATATATATATATATATATATATATATATATATATATATATATATATATATGATCCGGTTGGTTTTATATTATGAAACCAACCTATGTTACCACTATTGGATTTGGATTGCAATATTGGGATTACACTTATACCTTTTAAGTAGATATTGTCACCTTTTAATCTCAGTCTTGCAATCCAAATTCAACTGTTGTAACATAGGTTGGTTCCATAATATGAAACCACCCGGCTGGTTTTATATATATATATAGATATATATATATATATATATATATATATATATATATATATATATATATATATATATTAAAAAATTAATTATATTATATCCAATATCCAAAAATATGAAGTAAAGTTCAACTGTCTATTCCCCTGTATTTTGGATGCGGGTTCAACTGCCGACTCCCCTGTAGTAGATTATAACTTAGTAGATGTCACTACCATATGTTTTAGGAAATGATATTTTGGTTATTTCATAATTAATTAAATATTATGCATGTTGTATATTTATTTATTGTATTATTTATTTATTGTTAGATGTTAGTTTATTATTTTGGACTTGTGTTAGTGGACCTAATTAGTTTAGATTAGATCCATGGAGCAACATTTAAATCTAGTTAGAATTGAGCCCAATTAGAAGCTCATTCATTAGGAGGAGGATTAATTAAGTTAAACCCATTAGACTAGAACCATTTCTCCTTAATTATTTCTTTATGAGAGGCCCCAAGGGGTATTTTAGATATTACATAGTAGCTTGGGGAGGAGAAAAAGGGGTCGGGCATATATTAATGGAGGGAAAATTTGTCTCTCTTTATTTTTATTTTCAAATCTAGATCTAGAATTTCTTCTTCCAAATTTCTTCATTCTCACATCAAATCTTACCCAATTTTTTTTCCAATTCCTTCCCAAATTATCATTGGAGGTTATTAGAGCAATGATCTACAAGGAGGAAGCAAGAATCTATAATGAGGAGCAAGGATCTACAAGTTGGAGGCTCTTTTCACACAATTTAGAGGTTTTATTAAGATTTTATCTCCCAATAGGTTATAATTTAGTTTTTTTCTCTCTAATTAGACTATAAATCTATGATTTAACCAATAGAAACTATACCCATATGCTAAGACTACCCATAGGAATTGGAATTAGGTTCATAGGAGGCATATGAAAAAAGTTATGTGCTATTTTGTGTCAATTTTGGGAGAATTTCGAGATTGACACATCTTGTGTTTGTCAATTGGTCAATTAGACCAAATCGACATGTGTTTAATTGTGTATGGCTAGTGTCATATCCATAATCGGATATGTGTAGGCCGTATCCCGATAATTTGAAGATAAGGATTAATTTGGAGAGTTTTCTTCCGACACGGGAGGTTTGAGCATGTCATATTTTGACACGGACACGTAGATGTATAGTTAGCTCTTCGTATTATTCATAATTATTATTTTAGACTTGATCGTGTCCTTCGGGGTACGTCGTTTGGTGGTATGGTAGACTCGTATCGCAAGCGTATTATAGATCTAGTGTGATACGGGTGCGATGTACTCCACGTGTTTGGTTCCTTACATTTCAACATAACTTGTTTATAGCTATTAGAGTATTATATTATATGGTTATGTATATATATATATATATATATATATATATATATATATATATATATATATATATATAGGTATGGTGATTAGTGTGTATATGTATATGTATATGTATATGTATATACATAATGCTATATATATATACATAATGCTATATATATATATACATACATATATATATATATATACATACATATATATATACATATATATATATATATATATATATATATATATATATATATATATATATATATATATATATATATATTATATATATATATACATATATATATATATGTATCTCTACTGTTATGTAGATGTGTGTGTGTGTGTGTGTATATGGATATATATATATATGTATCTCTAGTGTTATGTATGTATGTGTGTATGTATGTTTATATATATATATATATATATATATATATATATATATATATATATATATATATATAGGTGTATGTATCTAGTGTTATATGTGTGTGTGTGTGTGTGTGTGTGTGTGTGTATGTGTGTGTGTGTGTGTGTGTGTGTGTGTGTGTGTGTGTGTCTGTGTGTGTGTGTGTGTGCTAGGAGGGGGGTCGGGTTGCTGCAGCATGGAGTTGCAACAGCATGAGCAGCAGCAGCAACCACAGCATCACCAAAGCAGTAGCAGCAAGAACAGCAAAGCAGTAGCAGCAAGGCAGCAAAGCATAAGCAGTAGTAGTAGCAGCAGCTGCTAGCTAGCAGCAATGCTAGCAGCAACAGTAAGCTAGCAGTGAGCAGCAGCTCGAGGAGCATGTAGCACAGGAAGCAAGAGTAGCAGCTACTGCAGCAACATTCAGCATCAGCAGCAACTTCAGTAGCCTACTATAGCAGGAACAACATGAACAGAGAGCAACAGCTAGAGCAAGGTAAGGGGGGCTAGTTAGCTTGATGTATAGTTTAGTTAGTTAGTTCAATTTATATATATATATATATATATGCATATTGTTATCTAGTAGTTAGATATATATTATTGTTTAATAGTTATATGTGTGTGTGTGTGTGTGTGTGTGTGTGTAAGTTAGTAGGTAGTTAGTATAGTATAGTATAAGTAGTTAATGCATATTAGTTTATAGTTTAGTGTGTTGGGTAGTTAGTTATATGTTAGAATTGGCATTACCTTATGATACCAAGATAATGTTAAGGTATGGGTGGATACTCAAGGTATTGGGTTTGAGTATCAAGGTAGGTGTGTAGGTGGTGAGATACCGCATTGGTTCAAAGCCAAGGTATCCACTTTGCATTAGTTAGCTAAGAGTAATATAAATATTATCTTGTATATATATATATATATATATATATATATATATATATATATATATATATATATATATATATATATATATATATATATATTAATATATTTTTGTCAAATAAACTTGCGTATCTTACGATATGGTACTTGTTTGCATCCTAGTATCTTAGCATAGCTAGTGTGGCCTAGTTACATAGTGTATGGACCCAATATCCTAGAGTTGGACTCATACAACCTAGAAATAGCTAGTTTGACCATGTTTGACTAGTTTGACCTAGAGTTGAACTAGTTTGTCTGTTTTGACTTAGAAGTGGCTTTTTGACCTAGGAGTTGACTAGTTTAACTTATTTTTATTCTAAAATCTTATATTGATGTAATATTCCATATTTAGGTCTTCGAGACACCGTATCGAACATCTTTGATATTGTTCACTGGATTTCAAGCGAGTACATACTTTGATAGTTTCTCATTTATATATCCTCTATGTCTCTTGTATCTAGTGTAGATATCCTTGATTTCTTGACACGATGGTTACACGAATTGGTATATCTGAATCTCGTCATGAGATATTATTCTTTGGTATTTACGGTATATCTTATGCAAGACTTGTTTCCTTGTTCTTCTTGTATATGTATAGACATTGATTCTTGGGGAGACTAGCTACCTACCCAGTGAATCTCGTGTCATAACGTACCATGGTTGGATCCACTATACCAGTCGGGGGCGGGGAGTATGTAATATAGATATGTGATCATACCCTCATTGTATCATGTATAATTCTTGAATAGTGTTAATCATACACCGCATATATGATTAACCAGGCTATAATTCTCGTAACAAGTTCCCAAGCCGATCACATGTTAAAGCTGGTATTCACTCACTTAGTCATTAGTATTTCTTGTTCATTTCTATATTGCTTATTCTCGTATTTATTTCCAGTATTTTATTTATTACATATCTCTTGTATCTGTATATTGCATCTTGTATATTCACATCTATTTACTGTTACATAGTTTATATCATTTATTAGAACTGCTGTTAGAGATGTACTATGCTCCTTTTCTGACGGGATATATTTTTTTCGGATGACACTGAGGAGTGGTACCCCACTCATTATGGGCCTCGGGACATGGTTGGCTTAGAGCCAGAGACCTTGGCTCAGGAGAGTCTCATCCCAACTGAGACAGACGACCCAGGACTCGTAGCTTAGTAGTTAGTTTCCTTTTGTACTGGATTTGTCTCCAGCATTGTTATTAGTATTTTTCTGACTCATTGGATATTATTTTTGTCTCATGAGTTATATTTGTGACTCTTTTATTTTTTTATCATATTCGTGCTTTATTCCATCTATAGAACTGTGATTGAGTATTCATATAACATTGGTGGCATATTTATATCTTGATTATTAGATAGAAAGATTACCCAAATAGCATTCTACCGTCGATGTTGCGGCGTAGGCTGGACGTTATTCACTACTTGCATCCCTACACCGGGTGCGGGTCAAGATAATAGCTCTCATAAATATGGAAGGTAACTCTACCAACCCATTACAATATTTATTTATTACGAGTACTAGACCTAGTAGATCTAGAAGTCACATATTTGAGCCTAGCTCTCTTCTTGTATATAGTCTCCATTGACTCCTTTATCATTTTTTAGCCAGTTCTCGTTAATTATTGTTAAGGGGTCATCATTCTATGGGGTATCCCATTCTGAATGACTAAAATTTGATCCATCATCGTCATTCCTATATGTAATATTATTAGTTAAATACCAACTTTTGGATACAAACTACTCCTTAGTCTTTGAAGGAAGCTCCTGAGGTGTTAGGCCACCCTCCTTTTGAAACTACAGTCACCTTCCCTCTTTCTCTATATAAGGTATATGGATTGGCATTTGTTCTGCAAATCCAACTGTACCATCACACACACATCTCCATCCTCCTCCCCAAGTCCATCCTTCCATAAGGCAAAGATGAAAGAATGATGGGTGGATGCTCCAACTAAAAATATAGGATGCCAGCGAAACCTCACCTCTCTTCGTGGAGTCTATCTTAGTGTTAGGCATATCCATACATATCTGATGAGAGGTGACCTAGGCTTCACTTTCCTTAGGCATAGTATCCACACATATACAATCGTCGTTGTTTTCGTGCTCAAGAGATGTGTGTAGAGATTGGCATAAATTTTATTGAACTCGTCGTCAAACTGGATTATAAGGAGAATATAAATACAGGCATAATTACAAGCCCAAGATTCTGGGGAAGTGGGATGGTGGAGATCAGATCATAGTAATCTGTTTGCTCCGTTGACTATCAGACACAGCTATGGGATAAGAAATATAGCAGGGGGACGAGCAGAAGCTTGGTGTCGAGGTTGTTGTTTTGCTACCTTATTGGACTAAATTTGAAAAGTTGCAAAGTGACGAATATTTATAGAAGAATGATCATCCAGTCATTGCCATTGAATGGGGAGCTTCTACAGGCACGTTAATGACCGATTCTAGAGAGTGTGTGGCCCACATTCTAATATGACCGTTAGGGATCGTGGCCCTAGAAAGGAGCACTTCCTTCTGGAGATGCCAGGTGACATGTAGTTGGTTTAGTTATGCCCCATGTCAGAGTCATAAAAGTAGGATGGTGGTCGACGGTTAGCGAACGATTGTCCATATATGCAGTCAAGCAGGAGCTCTTGGTAGAGGAGTGTTTGGTCTTAGGGTGAGAGGATAAAACCACCTCCCCACGCCATCAGCTGTTGACGAGAGTCATGAGAATCAAGGAGTCATAGAAGTCGTACAGTCGTAGAAGATATGGAAGACATGGACGTCGTAGAGTAGGAAAGATGTGGCATCATAGGAGTCATGGAATAGGGACTCTGCTTTAAGTGTTCTGCTAGGGAAAGTGGAAGGAGTTGGGTCCCTTTCCATGGGTGGAAGTCCCACAAAATTAAGCAATGTCGTAAGAAAGAGGATCCCGCCGTATGTGGGATGACTAACGTGGCTGACGTGGCTAATGATGGACAATGTGCTTGAAATGATATGCCGCCTTAAGCACATGGTGACTTGTTGGCTTATCACATGATGGTAATGTGTTTGGCTTTTCTTTTTCTTCAGTTAGAGGATGCTTGCTGAAGTCTTCTGCAGTAATGATGTGGCTTGAGTATTCCGTTGGGCCTATGGTCTGGGTCTTCTACGGAGATTTTTAGGAGTGGGCCTTCTGCGGGGATATCTTGGAGTTGCTTTTCTACTGGCATGAGATAAGCACTTAGAGATTTTTCACGCTTCTACAAAATTCCTTTCAAAGTTTCTCGAAGGGTCTTCGAAAATACTTTGAATAGTAGAAGCATGGCCAATCTTGAGTAGGAATCCTGAGCGAAGGAGACGACGGCCAGAGACTTTAGCTGAGAAAAATATGGGCTGGTAGAGCGTCGCCTTGGGGAGAGAACGGGTCAGGGGACCCTGTAGAATGACTCAGGATTTCAGTTCCCATGGATAAGACTGAGTCTTTTCTGAACTGTTGTCATCTTTATCTGTTTTTGAGCATAGCTTCCCTCTGACGGGTGAGATATGACGCTTTGTACTCCGAGTAGTATGGAGGAACAAGTTATCAAATCTCCTAGGAATCTGGACCATTTCTTCATGGACTAATCAGTCGAGGAAGCCTATAAATAGGAGAGTATTGAGCAGGAAGGAAATCCATCATCTGCCTTTACTCAGCTTTTCTTCTTCTTCTTCTAATCCTTGTGGATGATAGATATTGCTCGGGTTTTCTCCTACGGTAAAGAACTCTGACATAGGTAGGTTGTTTGGGCATTCTGGCTCCTTTTCTTTTGTTGTAGACGCTTGTATATATCTCGTGCATGAATGCTAAATGTATTTCTCTGTTTGCCACAGTTTTCTCAACTTGTTCTAATGATGATGATGATGGAGCATGGAATGATATCATAAGGGTCCTTGTTCAGAGTGAACGGGTAGATTATCCGGAAGACTAGACATTGTCTTCAAACCTAATAGGTTGTGCGCAACTAAAATATGTTACCACCTTTATCAGGGGGTACAGCGATGGCACCTAATATATTGCTACAACCAAACGCATGCTCGGATAACCTGTCTGGCGCACTATTATGTCCCATGACCTTTGTCATGGTCATAGGTGACTATATGCGACAATCGATGAAGGTTTCTGCAGATGCTCCTTTATCAGGTCTAAAGTATTACACATTCTGTAAACTTGAATACCAATGAAAAGCTCTCATAATCTTGAATATCGATGAAAAGCTCTCATTTTGTAAACATTATAGTTGTTTTGAATGAAATTGAGTTGACTGCCATAAACTCTTATCTTTATTTTTGTTTATGTTTGTTGAATGTAGATATATCATGTTGAGCAAACTTGCCCTCATATCACAAAATATATCCGACTGAGAATATTGACGGTGATCCTCTAATATTCCATTGAGGGACAGGGAACAACCTTCTGGTGGGCCTACTGTTCATGGCATATTCGTTACCGAATACAAATAGTAGAAAAGAGTTCTGAAATTGGAGTTTTTGATACGATGCAGTATAGGATTTTATAACCTAATTGGGTCATGATGATGACACTATCGAAAAAGGTTTAACATTACGTGTCATATCCTGGGACAAAAGAGGCTATACTGGAAGGATATATATTGGGACTATCAGAGGTATGTTATTGGACTTAACAACTGTATAATCCTTAGGAAGTATTCTGCCTAAGAGGATTCTAGACCACAATAATGGACCCTTAGGAACATAACATCATGACCGTTTCAGAAGAAAAACTTATTGACGTGTAGTCGAGTCATCTGCTAGTGATGTGAGAATGTGGTGAAAAATTCAATATGACATATGAGCATGATTTTGTTGAGTAATGCAAACATGCGTTAGGATATTGTGGGAGTGAAAATAGCCTATAAGAGATGGACGTAAAGTCACTGCCAATTGAAAGATCTTAATGGTTATGAGTGGGACCCATAAGTGCGCAAAACTTATTGGATAAAAACAAAAAAAAAGACAACATCAAAAAATTCTAAAATATATAGAAAACCTACTAACCCTCTGGGGATTAACATAGGCTAATGACAAACGACAAAATGGTGGAAATTTTATTAGAAACCTACTAATCCTCTGGGGATTAATGTAGGAATAGACGAAAAACAAACATGGAAACAAGGATAGATACACATTTTTTTGTAAGTCTATTAATTCTCTGGGGATTAGAATAGACGGTAGTGGAGAGAGAAAAATTGATAAGGGATAGAAGTATTGCGACCCAGGTAGGAATGCAGGTACCCCTTTATTATTGGCTTACTAGTTTAACACCTAGGCAGAGGCTCATCTGAGGAGCGACTTCTCCGGGTAAGAGCTATCATGCCTTGGCATGCGCCTTCTGTCAGGTCCTCACCAACAGGTGTTGGCATAGGACACATATTGATCAGGGACGTAATAAGATTGTGTACCTCATGGAAATTCATGTTCGCCGCTAGGAGCCTCATGAACATTGCTCAAATGCTGACATCAGAATCCCACGCTGAAAGGTCAAAGGAATCTGACTCTTCCATGAATGAAGAAGGTGCATCGGATGAAGAACTAGAGGTGAGGTAGCCTAGCTCGCGCTTGGTCTTATGATAATAGTCGTCGGGATTACCTTTTGGGATGAAGGATCCAGTGGGAGTCAACGTCCCTTTTTGTGGTTTATCCTATGTCCTTTCTGGAGATCATACCCAGTTTGCTTTATCATATTCTGGGCGCTCTGGCTATAGATGTAGTAGGGGATGCACCCTACTTCTTCTGAGTCCATCGGGAAGGACCTCTCTTTGCCAAAGATGATAGTATTTTGGCGTTCTGATAGGGGATATATACTAGAAAGTTTACACTCTTCTCCAGGCTAGGAGGATCATCTCTTTGAAAGTTTGAAGGTACAGGCATCAACAAGGGAGCCTCCGTATACAAAACTGATCGTATCCAATGGATAAAAATTTTAGTAGTATCTGGGATCACAAGGTGACCAGGATTTCTCTCTTTGCATATAATAATATGTATGTCCTTTGTGAGGGTGGAGAGATCGATGACAAGTGGCTCAACCTTATTTGACCCTTAGCGGGGATTCAAGTCGGCCAGGTTGATGATGAGAGTTTCGCTCGCATTCGAATCACTTGGGCCCTCCAAGGCACCCAGGCTAATGGTGAAAGTACACTCTAGATTGCTCAGGGTACTGAGGTCGATGACAAACGGTGGCTCATTTGAAACCATACCTTTGTAAGCCTTCAGGGTACTCAGGTCAATGATGAAGGGCTTTGCTTCCTCGTGAGCACTAGTCCTTCCTCTATAATCTCTAAAAGAGAGCACGGTAGGCTCTTCGTCCACCGTGTTAACCTCTACTTCATCATCGGCTTCATTACGTTATTTTTCCTGGATGGTATTGACTTATAGAGAAGAGCATCCGAGAAGTAGACCTCCAATCCATTGAAAGGATTAACATTCGCGAACTCAGTTCTGACCTTTTCTTATGTGTCCACATATTTGAAGCATTGGTGGGGAGACGAAGGGACAATCAGATTCTCATGAATCCACGATAGTCCTAGTAGTAGGTTATTAGATACGTCCACGTCAATGAAAAATCATCTCACTTTCATTTGGAGGTCTCCGATGCGACACTTCAGAATAATTTTTCCAAAGGGGATGTTGCGGTCGATATTAAAGTCGAGGATGGTTGTATTGGTCTTTGATAGCCGATGCATAGATATGTTCAACATCCTCAACAGAATTCTAGGGATGATGCTCAGGGATGATCCTGGATTTATATGCATCCAATCCACCTTGGTTGAGACAATATACCCAGTAAAGTACAAGGGTCGATCATGCTGGTTTTGTTTCAACAGTATGTCTTCCTGCAAGAAAGTAATGTTGGGAACTTGCTGAGTTACGTTATGGTAGTGCGGGCACTCATCATTTTCTCTGGACTAGGTATGATCTTCCTCAAGTAGGACTCTGCCTGTATGAGATCTTGTCGAAGTGCATTCCTGGTCTCCTTGGATAGACGTAAAAGCTTGTGTACAGAGAGTCGAGTCGATATGTTGGCTAAGTGAGATAGAATGTCGAATGAGTATGGTTTTGCGAGACCCTATGACGCATCTTTCCGCAAGGCCTTGTCAAAATGGGTTGTTTGGCTTTTTTCCCAATTGGGGACTTTGATGAGTCTTTCGCAGGATTTGTTGCTGAGGTGGATAGTAAGTATCCAGCATGTCCTTGTGGTTCCTGGCTGAGCAGTACTTAATTATATCGATTGTACGAATATCCTCTTTGGAATCTGACAAGACACCTGTCACGTCCCAGTCCCAAAATATGTAGGACTAGAAATATGTAACACGCCAGCCGTATGTATACGAACTCCAATATATGGAAACCATATACACACGTATGCTATACATGAATATCCAATCCACAGTGGTAATATACTGTCACAATAAGTCACACGCAATCTATATCTCATCCACAGCACAAATAATAGATAAATGGGAATCAATAACTGAATATCAAATAAGCAGTCTCAAAGTATGATAGTCGGATGGAAACAAATCTACTACAAATCGACTATACCAAAACTACTAAAGAGAAAAAAGAGAATAAACTCTAATATAAGAATAAATGTCTCAAAAAGAATAGCAACTAGAATCTCTTAAAAGCTGCAATGAATCATATATAATCCGAAGGTAAGACCTCCTCAGACTGATAAGTAGCGTCAGGTTCAGTCCATACTCCTGCGGATACTCCTGCTCATCTATGCCTGGAAAGGGACCAGGTCCTCAGAGGGACGTAACAAGATAAATATAAATATGCCAATAAAGTACTGAAAGTAAACATCCAATGGGGTCGCCTAACCGTCTAAGTGAATGCAGTTAAGAATAGCTTTCCCCACAATTGAGTTATCTGGCTGAAAATTAGGATTGGCAAGGTTCTCTCAGAGATCCAGGGGCCTAAAAGGCATATCATCTTTTGAACGCCAGAGGCCCGCCTGATAATACATAATATATAGTGGTCATCACCACCCGTATCTTCGGCGGAGAATCCGTGCGCACAATAAAAAAAGTGCAAAGGAGCTCAAATGCGGTACTTGTTGTTCTCCCCATCCCATGCTCTAAGCATGTCACATTCATGACACAAGAATACCTCTAATAACTGCCAGGTCTGTTAGCATACAAAGTTTCTAACGGCAGTTATCCCTAGCGCACGTCCCACACGTACGGATGATCAGTCAATACGTAAGTCCGTGATCTATATGAGACTCATAACTCGTGTAAAAATGTGTCACAGTCAATGAAACCTAATGCTCTCTCATAAAAATGGGGTGGTCTCATAAAGTAGGTCCAATGCACATACATAAATAAAAATATAGTACGACGACACCGTCGTAGCACCCAAGTTTCCTTGGACGTACAATTTATATAGCAGTTAAAATAAATGAACTAAATAAATAGAAATAAATATGCATGCATCATATGGAATGTAAATACAGTACAATGGCAAGGTATATTTGCCTAGCAAGAAATCTGTAAAGTGTAAGCGTCCAAATATCAAGGACACGGGACCTGAAACTAAGGCTTCCGAACAAACATCTTCGGATGCTGAAATAGACATCACCAACGTTTTCGAAATCAGCGAGATAGCTAAAAATTACTACACTTTCGTCCAATTTGGATACAGGGGCAAAACGGTAATTTCGGGTAAAAGTGGGGTCCACATGTGGCCCACTTTGTACCAAAAAATGTGCTAAGGACAATAGTCTCTAAATGGGATAAATTATAGGTCAAACAAACTTTAAATGTCAATACGAACCCAATGATATGTCCAAATATTGATTTCGATGGGCCGAACAAAATTTTGCCCAAAAAGTCAACCGTAGGGCCTGCCAATTGGCGACTTGGTCAACTGTCTCAGAATTGCATAAAAATTGGGTCACAGGACCAGCATGTTACCACAAGTCCAGTGGCACAAGTTTTGTCGCAATCTGACGAGCGTGCACAAAATGCGCACGACTTTCACAAAAGTTATGACACAAAAAAATTTCGCGGATACGGGCTAATTCCGACACATACACGCATTCGAATCAGTTTTCACGAACTCTCACATGTCCGGGTATACTGCACGCACCGTTTGGTACACTTGGTACACGGCAGGGCGGTCCCGATTGGCGGGACGTGCTCCGTTTCACAACTTTTAGAAATCTAGAAAAAGTGTGTTTTTGGGGTTTTTTAAGGAATTTAATTCTACCTATAGCAGTTAATAATCTAATATTATTTAACAGAAATTAAACTAGGTCAAGTGGTCTCCGCGTACCAAAAAGAAAAATTGGATTCGGATCTCTGTGGTGGGAGATACGAATCCGGGAACATAGGTGGTCACCACAGTTTTCTGCGATATCCAGAAATTGTCATTTTCTGCCAACTTTGACGCTATTTTTGACTAGGGTTACGCGTTGTTCGAGGTCAACTATCATACAGATATTGAAGAGGGTTAAGGGGTGAGCGTACCAGTAAAGACGGGGTAATATTTGGTTGAGCGAGGTGACGGAAAACAACGCTGGAACACAGGTACTTGCTGCTAAATTCTGCAGTGCGCGGGGTGCTCGGGGTCGCGGTCGTCGGGATTGATTCTGGATGGCCTGGGAGGCGGTTCTGGCTGCGGTGGTGGCGGCGTTCAGGTCTAGATGGGAAAATGGAGAAGAAAGGATGATCTAGGGTTAGGGTTTGGTTGAAATAGAATTATATATAAAAGGAGAGAGGGGGGTAGCAGGCCGCGCGGGGTTCGTTTGTGCTAAGGCTATTGTGTGCTACATAGGGCCGGGCTACTGGCTCACTAGCGGGGGGTATTGTTGCTAATTGCTGTTGCTGGGCTGCTTCATTGCCAGCGGGGGATGTGTGGGTAGCGGGTTAGGGTGTGCTTAGGGATCCAATAGGAGGGGGGATCCAATAGTATTTATAATTGTTTTTCTTTTTTTTTCTTTTTTTTCGTTCCTTTTTCTTTTTCCATTTCTTTTTCTTTCTTTTTCTTTTTCTTTTAAATATATATATATATACGTATATACCCATAGAAAAATCTAGAATTATATCAATGCATACCATTAAGCTAGCAACTGTCCAAAGGGTCTCCTACATGAAATAAATTCAGAAAAATTCCTAATGGCCCCAAAAATCTCCTAAGTGCACGAACACCTAAAATAAAAATAAATAAAATCTATTTCTCTTAGTTAGCCACTAATTACTATAATTAAATTAATAATTAATTAAAAGGGTAAATACGGTCTTTAGGAATAGGGGTTTTACATTCTACCCAACTTATAAAAAATTTATCCTCGAAATTAAAACTAAGCCACGATAGAATATCAAGGATGGTATAAGATATAAATCAACAAAGTAAATTCATACCTTGGTCTGTGAATAGGTTTGGAAAACGCTTGCGCATGTCGTCCTCACGCTCCCAAGTTGATTCTCCTGGCGCGCCATGCCTCCATGCTACGCGAACCAAGGGAATAGACTGGTTCCTCAACACTTTCTCTCGACAATCAAGGATTCCTACGGGTTGCTCTTGGTATGACAAGCTCGGCCCAATGGTGATCTTCGAATGGTCGAGAACATGACTGTTGTCTGCCACATATCGCCTGAGTTACGACACATAAAATACGTCATGTACTCCCTCCAGTGAAGGTGGTAGCGCAAGTCGATATGCCACTTCTTCAACTCTCTCTAGCACGTCAAATGGTCCAATATACCTTGGACTCAACTTGTCGTGCCCTCCGAATCGAATGGTGCCTCTGGTAGGTGACATCCTCAAGAAGATATGATCGCCCTCTTTGAACTCCAAGGGACGATGATGAAGGTCTGCCCACTGCTTCTGCCTGTCTTGCGCTACTCGCAAGTATCCATGTATCTTCTTAACTGTCTCAATAGTGTTGACCACCAACTCGGGTCCCAGAATCTGACGTTCTCCCACGTCACTCCAACACACAGGAGACCTATATTTTTTTCCATACAATGCTTCAAACGGAGCCATCTGAATACTCGCTTGATAGCTATTGTTGTAAGAAAACTCTACAAGATGTAGGTGGTCCTCCCATGATCCTCCGAAGTCTAACATACAAGCCCTCAATATATCCTCTAATGTCTGAATAGTACGCTCCGACTGTCCATCTGTCTGCGGGTGGTAAGATGTACTAAACTTCAGACGAGTTCCAAGACTCTCTTGCATGCTCCTCCAAAAGTACGATGTGAATCATGAATCTCTGTCTGATACAATGATGACTGGTATGCCGTGCAATCTCACAATCTGCCTCATATATAAGTCAGCTAAAGTTTCTGTAGACTGACCCACTCTAAAAGGTAGAAAATGGGCTAACTTGGTGAGTCAGTCCACTATTACCCACACTGCATCTCTCCCACTTGGACTCTTGGGAAAACCCGTGACGAAGTCCATAGTGATGTGCTCCCACTTCTACTCTGAAATCGGAAGTGGTTGCAATAATCCTACTGTCCTCTGGTGCTCCACCTTTACTTGTTGGCATACCAGACATTTAGCTACAAAGCGAGCTATCTCTCTCTTCATTCCATGCCACCAAAAGTGCTGGCGTAAGTCTCGATACATCTTGGTACCTCCAGAATGAATAGAATAAATCAAACTATGAGCCTCTGTCATCAGCTCCAGTCGAATCTCTCTATTTGGAACATAAAGACGATCACCACATCGTAATGTCCTCATGAATGCGCAATCTTGTCTGCTCTTCGGCCTCTGTCCTTTCCTTCAGTCTCCTGAATTTGGCGTCTGTAGGCAATGCTTCCTTAATCCTTTCTAATAATGATGATTGTACTTGCAAGTTAGCTAGTGTACCATCTGCTTCGGATAATATCACTTCAATGCCAAGCTCTTGCAAGTCCTCTAATAATTCCCTCTGTGCTGTCAAGAAGTAAGTTGTTGGTTTCCGTCTTAACGCGTCTGCTACAAAGTTAGCCTTACTTGGATGATAATGTAGCTCCAACTTAAAATCTTTCATCAACTCGAGCCATCGACATTGTCTCATATTTAACTCCTTCTGCATGAAGACATACTTGAGGCTTTTGTGGTCTGTATAGATCTCCACTCGTTCCACATATAAGTAATGTATCCATATCTTCAGAGCAAATACAACGGCTGCAAGTTCCAAGTCATGAGTCAGATAATTCTTCTCATGTACTCGTAACTGTCTAGATATATATACAATTACCTTGCCATGCTGCATCAATACGCATCCTAAGCCTTTCCTTGATTTGTCACTGTGGATCACATAACCTCCTGATTCTGACAGAATAGTCAATATTGGTGTTGTAGTCAGTCGCTTCTTCAACTCTTCAAAGGCAGCTTGACACTCGTCGGTCCATATAAATTCTTGATCCTTACAAGTCAAATGAGTCATCGGTGCTGCTATTATTGAGAAGTTCTCCATGAACCATCGGTAATATCCCGTAAGTCCAAGGAAACTCCTTACCTCTGATGCTGATTTAGGAACAGGCCATGTTTCAACTACTGAGATCTTCTCTGGATCAACAGAAATACCATCTCCTGTAACAACATGCCCAAGAAATGAGACTTTGTCCAAGAAAAACTCATATTTATTGAGCTTCGCATATAACTGCTCTCTCCTCAAAGTCTCTAGAATAATTTGTAGATGCTTCTCGTGCTCCTCGTGGCTCTTCGAATAGACAAGTATATCATCTATGAAGAAGACCACGAACTGGTCCAAGTATTTTGGAAGACTCGATTCATCAAGTCCATGAAGATAGCTGGAGCATTGGTCAATCCAAATGGCATGACCAAAAACTCGTAGTGCCCATATCTTGTTCTGAATGGGGTCTTCGGAATGTCCTACTTTCGTACCTTCACCTGGTGATATCCCGATCTCAAATCTATCTTCGAGAATACCTTAGCTCCACTAAGCTGATCAAATAAGTCATCAATGCGTGGCAATGGGTATTTGTTCTTCACAGTCACTGCATTCAAGGCTCTGTAGTTAATGCACATACGCACTGACCCATCCTTCTTTGGTACAAACAGCACTGGTGCTCCCCAGGGTGATGCACTTGGTCGGATAAAATATTTCTCTTCTAGTTCTTTCAACTGTGCCTTCAGCTCATCCATCTCCTTCTTCGCCAGTCTGTAAACATGTGATGCTGTAGGTGCTGCTCCTGGTGCTAGTTTAATTGAAAACTCTATGTCTCTGTCTGGGGGTAGTCCTGGCAATTCCTCTGGAAAGACGTCTAAAAATTCTGAAATAATGGGATGATAGACAATATTCTCCATTACAAGTTGAATACCATCAAGGATTTCTGTAGAACCTCGTGCAAACTCAAGTTCAGGCTGACCTGGTTCCTTAAAAAGAATGCTTCCTCCAAAGCAATCGAAGAAAGCATGGTACTTGCTTAGCCAGTCCATTCTAAGCACAATATCAAAAGATGGCATAGGAAGGACTAAGAGTTGGGCGTTCATCTCTCTGCCACGTATCACTATAGGACCCGATCTATAAATTCGGCTAACTGGTATAACTTCTCCTTCGGTAAAAAATCTAACACAACTAGATAAAGGTGTAGAGGCAATATTGTGTTTGACAATAAAACTAGATGATATGAATGAGTGGGCGGCTCCCGTATCAAATAATGTCACAACAGAAAAATTAAAAGCAAGGGTAATACCTGCTATGACATCCACCTCATGATCCATGTCATCTACCTCCAATACAAAAGCTCGTCCGTTCCTCTACGGCTGTCCATGTCCGGGCCTCATATACTGATCCTCCTGGGTAGGTAGCAGTGGTCCTCTCTGAAATCCTCCTGCTGCTGGGGGTCGAGGTGCCCCCGATCCAATCATCTGCTGAGTTGGCTTCGGTGCTGGAAGCGCTAGTCTCTGAACTGGCGGTGGGAGTGCCTGTTGCATTGGGCAGTCTCTCGCTAGGTGCTGTCCGGAGTCACATCTCATACACTGACCCAAGCGGGTCCGACAATCTCTCGAAATATGTTCGATCCTTCCACAATAATTATATTGGGGTTTCTCCGGAATTTGGTACGGTCCAGCTCTGTGTTGTTGATGCTGCTGTGCCGAGGGACGTCTGATAGGTCCTCCTTGTTGTATCCTTGCCAGTCCCTGTTGTGCCTTTGTTGTTCCTTGTTGTGTTCTCAGCTGACCTCATTTTCCTCTGCTGATAGTTTTTTGCCATTTGGCTTCTGTCAGTAAATCGACATAAGATATCCGGGACTGTAAGCTTGTGTAATGTTGGAGCTCCTGAGTAAGTCCGTGATGAAATCTCTTAGTTGACTAAACTCGGCATCATACTCGTCCACTGTTCAGTTCCCCTGCTCCAAGTGAAGAAACTGATCGTACAATGCATCTCTGACGGTGTCCGGGAAGTACTTCCTCTCAAAGCACTCCAAGAACTGCTCCCAAGTCTGACATGTACCCAACTGGCGCTCCATGGATTCCCACCAGTGATGAGCATTACCATCTAGAAGCATCCTTACACCAATCATCCATAGGTCCGTAGGTAACTGCGATGCCTCCAATAGCTTCTGCGTGTGCGTGATCCAGTTCGTAGTCTCCTCTGGGCTCTCAATGCCTTTGTACGGCCTCGGATCCATCTGAATAAAGTCTTTTACTGAACCAACTCTAGCTCGAGATACTGGAGCTAGTGCTTGGGCTAGTATAGTAGCTTGTGCAGCCATCCTCTCAAGTGCTGCCAAAAATTCTTGCCTCTCCTCAGCTGCCTGCTGCCTCTGTTCCTGCATCATTATCTGGAAGAATTGGAACAGCTGCGCTTGGCCATCTTACGGTACTGGAAAAGCTGGAAGGTTCCCAATAGGTGAAGCGGGAAGATCAGATAGAACTGGAGTATGAGTCTGTCCATCTGGCCCCGGAAGTCTAGGAATCGTTGGGGTCCCTCCTTGAGTCTGACCATTGACTCCAGAAGTTGTGTCGCCATCGGCGGCAGTACATCCATTTTGCATATCCATCTCTCTGCAGGTGATGTACAAAATGATTAGAAGAAGTACAGCAATCAAACAGGATGCAAGTATTAAATAGGAAGGATGAGTTTCAGTCAAGCGTGGATGAGATCCTTATACTCTATTCCTATACGCATGATTGTTTGGTACAGTTATATTACCAAGACAATATATTCTCGACCTGTATGGGCCACCACAAAAATATATCACGTCCCAGTCCCAAAATACGTAGGACTAGGAATACGTAACACGCCAGCCGTATATATACGAACTCCAATATATGGAAACCATATACACACGTACGTTGTACATGAATATCCAATCCACAGTGGTAATATACTGTCACAACAAGTCACACGTAATCTATATCTCATCCACAGCACAAATAATAGATAAATAGGAATCAATAACTGAATATCAAATAAGCAGTCTCAAAGTATGATAGTCGGATGGAAATAAATCTACTGCAAATCGACTATACCAAAACTACTAAAGAGAGAGAAGAGAATAAACTCTAATATAAGAATAAATATCTTGAAAAGAATAGCAACTAGAATCTCTAAATAGCTGCAATGAATCACATATAATTCGAAGGTAAAACCTCCTCAGACTGATAAGTAACGTCAGGTCCAGGTCCATACTCCTGCGGATACTCCTGCTCATCTATGCCTGGAAAAGGACCAGGTCCTCAGAGGGACGTAACAAGTTACATATAAACATGCCAATAAAGTACTGAAAGTAAACATCCAATGGGGTCGCCTAACCGTCTAAGTGAATACAGTTAAGAACAGCTTTCCCCACAAGTGAGCTATCTGGCTGAAAACTGGGATTGGCATGGTTCTCTCGTAGATCCAGGGGCCTAAAAGGTATGTCGTCTTTTGAACGCCCGAGGCCCGCCTGATAATACATAATATATAATGGTCATCACCACCCGTATCTCCGGCGGAGAATCCGGGCGCACAATAGAAAAAGTGCAAAGGAGCTCAAATGCGGTACTTGTTGTTCTACCCACCCCATGCTCTAAGCATGTCACATTCATGACACAAGAATACCTCTAATAACTGTCAGGTCTGCTAGCATACAAAGTTTCTAACGGCAGTTATCCCTAGCGCACATCCCACGCGTACCGATGATCAATCAATACGTAAGTCTGTGATCCATATGAGACTCACAACTCGTGTAAAAATGTGTCACAGTCAATGAAACCTAATGCTCTCTCATGAAAATGGGGTGGTCTCATAAAGTAGGTCCAATGCACATACATAAATAAAAATATAGTACGACGACACCGTCGAAGCACCCAAGTTTCCTTGGACGCACAATTTATATAGCAGTTAAAATAAATGAACTAAATAAACAAAAATAAATATGCATGCATCATATGGAATATAAATACAGTACAATGGCAAGGTATACTTGCCTGGCAAGAAATCTGTAAAGTATAAGCATCCAAATATCAAGGACACGGGACCTGGAACTAAGGCCTCCGAACAAACGTCTCCGGATGCTGAAATAGATATCACCAACATTTTCAGAATCAGCAAGATAGCTAGAAATTACTACCCTTTCATCCAATTTGACTACAGGGGCAAAACGGTAATTTTGGGTAAAAGTGGGGTCCACATGTGGCCCACTTTGCACCAAAAAATATGCCAAGGATAACAGTCTCTAAATGGAACAAATTATAGGTCAAACAAACTCTAAATATCAATACGAATCCAATGGTATGTCCAAATATGGATTCCGACGGGCTGAACACAATTTTGCCCAAAAAGTCAACCGTGGGGCCGCCAATTGGCGACTTGGTCAATTGTCTTAGAATTGCGTGAAAATTGGGTCACAGGACCAGCGCGTTACCACGAGTCCCTTGGCGCAAGTTTCATCATAATCTGACAAGAGTGCACAAAATGCGTATGACTTTCGCAAAAGTTACGACACGGGGATTGTCTGCGGATACGGGCTGATTTCGATGCGCACACGCGTCCGAATCAGTTTCCACGAACTCTCACGTGTCCAGGTATACTGCGCGCACCATTTGGTATACTTGGTACATGATGGGGCGGTCCCGTTTGGCGGGACGCACTCTGTTTCACAACTTTTGGAAATCTAGAAAAAATGTATTTTCGGGATTTTCCAACAAATTTAATTCTACCTATAGCAGTTAATAATCTAATATTATTTAATAAAAATTAAACTAGGTCAAGTGGTCTCCGCATACCAAAAAGAAAAATTGTATTCGGATCTCTGTGGTGGGAGATACGAATCCGGGAACATAGGTGGTCACCGCAGTTTTCTGCGATACCCAGAAATTATTATTTTCTGCCAACTTTGACGCTGTTTTCGCCTAGAGTTATGCGCTGTTCGAGGTCAACTATCATACAGATATTGAAGAAAGTTAAGGGGTGAGCGTACCGGTGAAGACGGGGTGGCGTTTGGTTGAGCGAGGTGACAAAAAACAACGCTGGAACACAGGTACTTGCTGCTGAATTCTGCAGTGCGCGAGGTGCTCGGGGTCGCGGTCGTCGGGATCGATTCTGGACGGCCTGGGCGGCGGTTCTGGCTGCGTTGGCGGCGGCATTCAGGTCTGGATAGGAAGATGGAGAAGAAAGGATGATTTAGGGTTAGGGTTTGGTTGAAATAGAATTATATATAAGAGGATGGGGGTAGCAGGCCGCGCGGGGTTCGTTTGTGCTAAGGCTGTTGTGTGCTACATGGGGCCGGGCTACTGGCTCACTAGCGGGGGGTGTTGTTACCAATTGCTGCTGCTGGGCTGCTTCATTGCCAGCGGGGGATGTGTGGGTAGCGGGTTAGGGTGTGCTTAGGGATCCAATAGGAGGGTGGATCCAATAGTATTTATAATTATTTTTCTTTTTTCTTTTTTTTTCTTTTCTTTCCTTTTTCTTTTTCCATTTCTTTTTCTTTTTTTTAAATATATATATATATATATATATATATATATATATATATATATATATACCAATAAAAAATCTAAAATTATATTAATGCATACCATTAAGCTACCAACTGTCCAAAGGGTCTCCTACATAAAATAAATTCGAAAAAATTTCTAATGGCCCCAAAAATCCCCTAAGTGCACGAACACCTAAAATAAAAATAAAATAAAATCTATTTCTCCTAGTTAGCCACTAATTACTACAATTAAATTAATAATTAATTAAAAGGGTAAATACGGGCTTTAGGAATAGATGTTTTACACACCAGTAGGGAGGGAATCTTCCTGTCATGATCCGCACCCAAAAAATTAAATATGAGTTATGGGTACGTCGATCCTACGTCGCAGCATCAGCGGTAGAACGATATCTAGGTCTACTATCTAGCTAACAATCTCACACAATAATATAAGTACCTGCCATGATCTCAAATCCAAACAGAGGAATAATATGATAAAAATAATACAAATACTCAATCACGATCTAAGCATGATAAGATAACAAGGAAGTCTAACAACTACAAAGTCTAAACAACAACTACTACTAAAGATAGCAACAATAATAATAATAATAATATCCTTAATCAAATACAATACAAAGTCTCAAACCAAAAGCCGAGGACAAATCAGGTACCAAAAGCTAATAAATACAACTGAGGTCCTAGTGATCCCGGCTACCAACCCAAAAAATTACTCCTGAACTAGGGGGTCCCTGTCTGCACTATCGATAGGCTAAGGTCTATAAAACATCGGACACCAATCTTTCGAATCCTCTGAAAAATATATCCAGTCAGGATTGGAGCAAGTACACCCCTAACAGCAGTTTTAGTTAAATGATAAAAACTATAAAGCAGTTGTAGTAAGTAGCACAAGGTGAAGGAAATAAAGTATGAACAAAAAAATATACATATATATATCTGTCAACTGGTGCATAAAGGTAGAGATGCATGAAAATCAGAAGCAAGATAATAATGACTGCAGGATACAAAAAATCTAAACTAAGAGTAAGTGTGTGCACAATAACGTGAAGTGAGTCCAACAAGAGTAAATATAATGAGTTCAGTCCATAAAGTATACGTGAGAACAGTCAAGAAGTGTAAGTGATTCCAGACTAGAAAGAATAAACTAGTGTCTCTGAAATACATATTTCGATATGTAAATGGCTAGGGGTAAGCACGGCTCACCGTACACTGGGTATGCGGCTGCTATCATTCCAGATTAGACCAGAGGGAGTGATTTCAAATTTGGGAATGTTTACATGTCTACTCGAGTATTTTCCTGCCCCGACTAGAACAAGTGAATCCAAGACCCGACACATAAAATAAATATGAGTCCAGCCAGAAATATGAGTGATGCCTGTAGTGAGTCCTGATATTATGCCAGTAGGTGATTCCAGAAATAGAGGCCAGACATGAAATATACGTGTCGTAAGTAAATGAATCCAGAAATACTAGTCAATATCGTGCCAGAAAATTAGATAATACTATACTAGAAGCTGAATTATAATAATTATCAGATAATCAAAACTATCAGAGAATGTACTCGCTTGACGTCCTGAGCAACTAGCGAGGACCGAGGTCCGAACTAGCGTCGCAAAGACCTAACATAGAAATCCAAGGTTACTTGGTGCTCTAGAGAGATAAACACATTTAAATAAACTAAAATAAGCTTCTAGGCCTTTTTTAGGTCAAACGGATCAAACCGATTAAATCTGGGTCAAAAGTCAACCCAGGGTCTAAAAAGTCAATTATAGGTCAAACATAGGTCAAAGGTTAACTTTAGCGATCAACCGGGTCAACTACAGTCAACTCTAGGTCAAACTAGGGTGACTCTAAAATTCTAGGTCAAAACTAGCTCATTAGCTAGTAAACCCACAAACTCGCCTCTTTGAGATACCGGGATACCCTCGGTATCCGATATCTTAACCTACGCTATACACCCTATCTAAATCCACTAATACATATTCGAACATATATATATATATATATATATATATATATATATATATATATATATATATATATATATATATATAAGCATCACTAACTCCATACCTAGGCATAACTCCAATACCTCGTCCCGATACCCAATACCTTGAGTATCTCAAGGTATTGAGATATCTCTAGTCTTACCCCTCTCTAACTCTAACTAACTAGCTAACTATCTATATATATACTTATATATACTACTATATATAAACATCAATATATATATATATATATATATATATATATATATATATATATATATATATATATATAACCTAGTATATAAGCAATATCTCAATACCTCATCTCCGATACCTCAACTTACCTTCAATACCTCAAGGTATTGAAATCCAATACCTTACCTCGCCCTTCTCATCTCACTAATTATATATATATATATATATATATATATATATATATATATATATATATATATATATATATATATATATATATATATATATATATATATATATATATATATACTTACATATCTAATCTCTCACTCTCTCATCTCTAGTAGCTAACTGCTACTACCTGCTGCTGATGTTGCTACTACCTGCTGCTACTGCTGCTGCTACAACCTGCTGCTGCTGCTCCTACTTGTTGTTGTTGCTCCTACTGCTACTGCTGCTGCTACCTGCTGCTGCTGCTGCTCCCACTTGCTGTTGCTGCTGCTACTTTCTACTGCTGCTGCTGCTCTCCCTCTTGCTGCTGCTGCTACTGCTACTTCCTACTTCTACTGCTACTATATATATATATATATATATATATATATATATATATATATATATATATATATATATATATATAAACTCTCACACATACATATGCACACAACCACACACACAAACACACATATACACACACTCACCCATATGCATATAAATACATATATATATATATAAATATAAACTCAAAAGTCCTAATACATACTCCACAAGTCTAAACCAACCCGCACACAAGCCCAAAACTGAGAAACCAAGTCAAAATGGCCATTTGGTTATTTCGATGAATACGTGGAGTTCGGCTTACGATACCTCATGAAATGCACACCAAACCTAATCGAAATTGACCCAAAATTTACCTACGAGTTATAATCGATGTCTAGAATCTCACAAAAATACTAACTCTCTGATTCTAGGTCTATGACAAAATTTCTACATGTACGTGGAACCCATGTCGAAGAAAAACCCCCAAATCGGCCAAAATGCCCAAAACTATGCGATACAATCTCGCGTATCCAAACGGGGACACGAACCTACCCTCAAGATATCCAAGCACGTCTATCTAGGTCCGTTTAACCTAGGGTGTCATGACCCGCACCCGGTATAGGGGCACGAGAGCGTGGGTACGTCCAGCCTACGCCGCAGCATCGGCGGTAGAACGTTGTCTAGGTCACAGTAATACTATATAACTAAACACCTGTCAATGATATCCATCTCTATAAGGAGGTCAATATACATCTTACAATAATCTCACAATGTAAATCAATCACAACAACTATAAGGCACGATAAAAGATAAAAGAAAATGACATAGTTAAACACCATGTCTCAAACATAAAGATAACTCACAGTCTAGTTGTCCAACACAAGTCTCCAATTAAACTCAACAGAAGTCCAAACATAAACTAAAACAACCTCCATAAGTCTCAAGCATAAATAAATACTATCTAGATAGCTGCAGGTAATGTCTCATCTAGAGGCATAGTCTCCTCTAGGATCTCTGGTGCGTAGTCTGCATCTATACCTGGTCCGTAGTGCGTGGTACAGAAATCCTCAAGATTCTCTGAAAAAATATCCAGTCAGGATTGGAACAAAATACACCTCTAACAGCAGTTTCACATATATTGACAAAAACAATAACACAGTGTAAAGAAATACAAGACTGATATGAATAACTGGCAATAAGAGATACTGAAATAAAAGAAATGCTGGAATAAGAAATACTGGAATATCATCATCAATATACATCTAGCAATGAATAGAACTACAAGTACATACAAGAACAATGAACTGGCATATAAGTGTGTACAAGAACAACAGCTAGAACATGTGAAGGTGCAAGATCAATATACCAAGATACATGTCAAGAATCATCTAACTAAGCGTGTGAAATATCAGCATATCATGTGATCGACTTGGGACTATATGACTCATTACATTGATTAGCGATCATCCCCAACAGGTCAGGCTAACCATATGTAACAGCGATAAGGCATGTAAGGGTAAGGCTGCACCGACGTGATGTGTGAGTGAGCTTTGATGCATGTAAAGTGGGTATGATCACATAATCTTCTAATATTTCTCCGTTTTCCCCAGCTAGCACGATGGATTCCAATCATGACTTCTCGTGACAAGTCTCAATGATGCCAACTCGTGTAAATAACAGTGTCAAAGTCATGTACACTATACAACAAGAGTTATAGAGATAATCAACATAATAAAAACTGTCAGAGAATGTACTCACCTGTGGTCCTTAGCTGGCAATACCACTGTCCGGGTTCCAAGGTATCGTCTGAGTGATCCTACAATCCTATAGACATATCATATAATACAATACTACATCAGACATTACTCTAGCACACAATCAACATAATGATCTCAACAGGCTACGCTAGGGGGTCACAGGTCGATGTGCCTACGGGGTATCCGTGGTCACATTCAAGACACCTGGTGCATATTACATAGTACATACTATGGCTAATGTATCTCATAGTAGTAATTAATTACACATTTAATAGATATTCATATGTTCATACTTAATTCAACTCATACGATGCATATATATATATATATATATATATATATATATATATATATATATATATATACATATGTGTTATGCTGATTGAGAATTATACGGTTCGTATGTGTATACATAAGTATTCATTAGTTACCATTATAATATATGTATATATATTATATAGATATACCAACAAAAGCTTATACCATGTGTATACATAATAACATATATATATACTAGGGATACCTATAATACATATATATGTGTACATATATATCTTAGTTGAGCATAATATTTACATACCTATACGTGTGCAAATATGTATATACGTGTATATACCGATACCTACACATACTAACGCATGATATAAGGATGTGTACGCATTCGAGTATAGGTTTATGTCGAACCTGCGTACGGAAATGAGACGATGACGATGATGACGACAAGGCAATGGTTACGAACAGGGGGAGGCCGGTCGAGTGCACGGTCTGTTGTCGAACTCTGGGCTTCTCCGGTCGGGCACAGCAATGTGTTGCGGCGTCGTCGAGCAGTCGGTCGACAGCGTACAGGCAGGCTCTCGGTCGACAGCGTGCAGGCGGGGCTCTCAGTCGGCAGCGTCGTCCGGCGCTCAAGCGGGGCAGTCGGGGCTCTATCGACAGGATCCCGACGGCTCAGGTACAGCGGGTTCTTCGACTTCAGATGGTCGTCGTCGAGTTGCAGGGCTCCGGCGTTCTCGGTACAGTCGATCCGGTGGGCAGCGGCCTCTGGTCGAACGAATGAGGACTCGGCGGAGTGCTCGAGTCGTTCAACCGGTTGGTGATGGCAGCGCTCTTGCCGGTCGTGTCCAGTCGACGAGGGCGGGGAACAGGAGATCCGGCGGTGGTCGAGGGATCAGCGGGAAAGGTTGGGATGAAGCAGATGGGAAGAAGGAAAGGAAAAGGATGAACAGTAATGCAGGGAGAAAAGTCGGCTGTACTTCAGTTATGAATAGGAAAAAATGAAAAGTGAAGGAATAAAGAGTTTATATATAAGGGGACTTTGGTTTGACCTAGAAAGGGTTGACTTGGTCAATTCCTTGGAAAAAGTCTTCTCATGGATACCTCAATGGTTAGGATTCGAATAAATTAAAATGAATGGTCATGATGCATCGGTTTAAGGGTCTGGATGCCATGGTTTCAAGGGGTTGATGTTAAATTACGTATTTCTGAAAGTTATAGAAAAAATATTCATGAAAGGGAACAATGGGTTTATTTGCGTATCGTGTCCAAGGGATGGACACCTTAGTGCACTTTTGCACAAAAGTGCCGATAATTAGAAAATTGCACAAACTTGTATCTATTGTTTAATTAATGCAAAAAGGTGTTCTACAATTAAATAGAAGTACAAGGGACTGAATTTCAGTGGAACACAAGCATAAATCATCGGTCTGGCACATTTAGGTCAAGGGGTGAATCTGTTGGAAGTCAAAGGTTAGCGTAGCGTCCTAATTATCGAAGCTACGATAAATTACAACAATCAGACAATATCTCAATTATTTAAATATAAGTTATTATCATGCAATTCATTTACACATTAATTACGAAAGATGAAAATACCCCTAATCCAAAAAGTGGGGGTGACAAGTCTACCCTCCTTAAAGAATTTCGTCCTCGAAATTGAAAATAAACTAGCACAAGAACAAGCAATCAATTAATGAATTATACCTCAAGTCTCGAAGAGATATGGATACCGCTCGCGTATTTCGTCCTCTCTCACCCAAGTTGATTCTCCTGGAGAGTGATTTCTCCATGCAACACGAACCAAAGAAATAGTCTGGTTCTGTAATACCTTCTCTCTACGATCCAAGATCTCTGCCGGTTGTTCAGGATAGCTGAGTGTCGGTCCAGCTTCGATCTCCGAGTGATCTAATACGTGACTAGGAACTGCCATGTACTGTCTCAGCTGTGACACGTGGAACACGTTATGCACTCCATCTAGGACAGGCGGCAAGTCAAGTCTATAAGCCACTCCACCGACCCTTGCAAGAACACTGAAGGGCCCGATGTATCATGGACTAAGCTTTCCTCCTCTGCCGAAATGAATCGTGTCCCGTGTCGGAGAAATCCGTAAGAACACCAAATCGCCAACCTAGAACAACGATTTTAACACACAATCTAAACAAAACAATCATAAACCAAACAAAACAAATTAAAACAATACCTGAAACTCTAGGGGTCTACGGTGGCTATCGGCCCAATGCCGCTGTCTGTCCTGCGCCATTCGCAGTCTGTCTCTGATAAGTTTTACCTTTTTTGCTGCATCCACGACCATTTCTGGTCCTAACAAGGCTCTTTCCCCAACATCATCCCAAGATAAAGGGGTACGATACCTCCGTCCATATAAGGCCTCGAATGGCGACATCTCAATGCTGGCATGGTAGCTGTTGTTGTAAGAAAATTCTACCAAATGTAGATAATCCTCACATGAACCTCCGAGATCCAAAATGCAAGTGCGTAGCATGTCTTCAAGAGTCTGAATAGTCCTTTCAGACTGTCCGTCTGTCTGAGGGTGATATACGGTACTGAACTTGAGCTGAGTGCCCAAGCTAGACTGCAGACTCCTCTAGAAATGGAAAGTGAAACGACTATCCCTATCTGAGACAATGCTCACAGGAACTCCATGTAATCTGACAATCTACTGTACATATATTTCCGATAGCTTCTCCATCGATGTACCCACTTTAAAAGGTAAGAAGTGGGCTGATTTGGTCAACCTATCTACGATGACCCAAATTGCGTCCTTTCCTCCTGGAGAACGAGGAAGTCCCAAAATGAAGTCCATAGTCACGTGCTCCCACTTCCATTCTGGAATGGGTAAAGGTTGAAGCAATCCTCCTGGCCTCTGTCGATCTGCTTTCACCTGTTGGCACACTAAACATCGAGATACGAAGCGTGCTACTTTGTGTTTCATACCATACCACCATACATGCTCCCTCAAATCTTGATACATCTTGTTGGCTCTGGGATGCATCGAGTACTGAGAGCGGTGTGCCTCCTGTAAAACTTCTTCGCGCAGCTCTCCACTTGGCACACACATCCTCGTGCCATATCGTAAGGATCCATCATCCGTAATAGTGAAATCGTCTATCAATCCTGTCTGAACTTGTGCTCTAATATTCCTTAGAGTCTCATCATCATACTGCGCGACTCTAATTCTGTCCATCAGCTCTGATTGTATCTGCAGTCCCCACATCTGAATCTCAGCTCCTGGAACTAATACCTCAATTCCTAAGCTCTCAAGATCAGCTAATAAGTGTCTATCCGAAATCAAGTACATAGCCATTGGGTACCTGCTCAAGGCATCCGCGACTATGTTGGCTTTCCCTGGATGATAATATAATGAGATATCGAAGTCTTTCATCAATTCTAACCACCTTCTCTGTCTCATATTCAGCTCCTTCTGTGTAAACACGTACTTTAAGCTCTTGTGGTCTGTGAAGATCTCCACACGCTCTCCGTACAGATAGTGCTTCCACAGCTTTAGGGCAAAGATAACTGCCGCTAACTCCAAATCGTGAGTGGGGTAGTTCTTTTCATGAGGGCGTAATTGTCTTGAAGCATAGGCAATTACTTTTCTGTGTTGTTGAAGAACGCATCCCAAGCCTTTTCCTGAAGCATCACTGTAGATAGTGAATCCACATGTCCCTGATGGCAACGTCAAAACTGGTGTTGTCGTCAATCTCCTTTTCAGCTCATCGAATGCAGCATGACATTCTTCTGTCCAGACAAATTTCACATCTTTCTTGGTCAGCCTAGTCATTGGCTCTGCAATCTTGGAGAAGTCTTGTACAAATCTTCTGTAGTATCCTGCTAGTCCGAGAAAGCTCCTGATTTCAGCTACCGTACTAGGGGTAGCCCATGACTCTACTGCCTCTATCTTCTTTAGGTTAACTGAAATTCTGTCACTCGTTACCATATATCCAAGAAATTCAACCTTGTCAAGAAAGAACTCACACTTTGAAAGCTTCCCGTATAATTTCTCTCTCCTGAGAGTTTCTAAGACTATCCTCAGGTGCCCTTCATGCTCTTCTGGGGTTTTTGAATATACTAGAATGTCGTCAATAAACACCACTATGAACTTGTCAAGGTACTGGTGGAACACCTTGTTCATCAAGTTCATAAATACTGCTGGTGCATTGGTTAAACCAAACGGCATTACTGTAAATTCAAACTGGCCATATCTGGTCCGAAAGGCAGTCTTCGGTATGTCTTCTTTCTTCACCTTCACCTGGTGATAGTCTGACCTAGTCTATTTTTGAAAACACCTTCGCTCCACTCAATTGATCGAAAAGATCATCTATCCTCGGCAGCGGGTATTTGTTTTTGATAGTGAGGTTACTCAAGGCTCTATAATCGATACACATGCGTACCGTGCCATCCTTCTTTGGTATGAATAATATCGGTGCTCCCCATGGCGATGAGCTGGACCTAATAAAACCTTTGTCTTGTAGCTCCTCTACTTGTTTCTTCAGTTCTACCAACTCGTTGTTGTTAACTCTATAGACATGTTGCGAAATAGGCTCCGCTCCTGGTATCAGGTCTATAGAGAACTCAATATCTCTGTCTGGCGGTAAACCTGGCAACTCCTCTGGAAATACATCCAGGAACTCCGCTATAAGTGGATGCGGTAACTCTTCTTCTTCCACCCTGGCTCCGCAAAAAGTGCCTCTGCTCCGCTCCTCTGCTCCTCTGGCAATCTCAAACTCTGGCTCTCCTAGTGGTTGAAATACTACTCTATCTCTGTGACAAAAATACTAACTCTCCGATTCTAGGTCTATGGCAAAATTTCTACATGTACGTGGAACCCATGTCGAAGAAAAACTCCCAAATCGCCCAAAATGCCCAAAACTCTACGATACAATCTCGCGTATCCGAACGGGGACACGAACCTACCCTCAAGATACCCAAGCACGTCTATCTAGGTCCGTTTAACCTAGGGCAACACCTAAAATGGGCCAATCTCGGATTTTACCCAAAATTGACACAAAACCCTATGTCAAAGTCTCCAAACCTATCCAAACATGCTCCAACTTTCTCTCATGGCTAGCCCTAAGGTCTAGGAAGGTTCTAAATAACTAATTATACTATATTAGAGTAATCTCAAAGGAAAAAATTTGGGTTTACCTCTTGGGAGTTGGAATTCCAAGGCCAAAGTCTCCAAAAAGCTCTAAAAGCTCCAAACTACCTTCCAAGCTCTCAAATCCAAGCTCTACTCCCAAAGTAACTCCTACATAACTAGGTTAGAGGAAAATAAAAGGTTAGGGTTAGATATAGATAAAGATTGGAGGTGGAAAGAGAAATGGGGAAGGAAACTTACTTAAAATTTGGGTTAGAGGAGTAAAGAAAGGAGAAATGAAGAAATAGAGTGAAAAATAAAGAAGAAGGAAATGGTAAGGAAGGGGGGCGGCCTATAATAGAAATAGGGTTAGGGTTAGGTATAAAGTCTAAAATACCCCTCAACTTAAGCTATGCTAATTAGGGTGTGGGTTTGGGGTTCCAAATATATTCTAACTAAATCCTAATTACTCCAACTAACTAATTAGAATATAAATAACTACTCTAAACCAATAAATAAGTCTGACAAGGGTATTGGTTGGGTCTGACAAGGGTCCACTAGGGTCTGACATGGGTCCAGACTAGCCAAAATCCTAAAACAACTAATAAAAATAAATACATGCATCTAATTAAATAATAATATAAATATTTATGATCAATATATAATTTACAAATTAAAATTAAAAAATATCCTGCCCTAGAAATGGGGTAGTGACAAGCCTATCCTCCTTAGAAAATTTTGTCCTCGAAATTTAAAGTCGATCGCACTTCTTCTAGGTCAAACCTCCAACAATCACAGTTAAGAAATTCTACCTAAACAATATGCAAGACCATGCTCCTACTGGTCGTGTTATCACAGTCTCAATCTGGGTCACTACACTATCTACCACAGCACAAAAGAAAAGTCTAACAGGTACTAATGAAGTATACCACAAGAAATAGAAAAGGACAGGAAGAAGAACAAAAAGAGACAGACCTGCTAACCCAACACCCGTAGCATCGGCCTACTCGACCGTCAATGCAAAAGCCCTACCCTGCTGGGATATCTTCCTCTGGTGGTGCGGGGCATGATGTTGTGCCACAGGTGGCCTAGCTCCAACTCTCCGATCCTGTGCTCCACCAATTGGAGGTAAAGTAGGGCAATCTCGCATCTGGTGAGCAGCGGATCCACAGAACAGACATACCTTCAGCCTTCTCCTACAAACATCCCAAGTGTGTTTTGCCTTCCTACAGTAGGCACAAGTGGGCACTCTTTGATCCTGTCCTTGCTGCCCCTGCTGAAAAGGAGCCCTAGCTGGTGCAATCTACTGATGCGGCTGCTGCGCTGTCTTCTGCACATAGGGACGCTTAGCCGATCCCGCACTACCACTCGTACTACCAGAATCATCCCTGCTTCTCTTAGACTTGAGATTTGGGTCATCCTCTGCCCTCTGAGAGTCCCCTACGATCTACTCGAAAGTCGCCTCGCGGTCACTTCTAGTCAAAGACTTGACCGCCATGACCAAGCCCTTGCGAAACTTTCTTGCCTTTGCTGCCTCACTCAAGCCCTCCACAAATCTGTCCAGACGGTAGAACTCTGCTGCGTACTCATCCACTAGCATGCTCCCCTGGACGAGGGCCTCGAACTGGCTCTCCAAAGCACTGAGCGCCACATTTGGGAAAAACTTATCCTTAAAAAGCCTCTTGAAAGCCTCCCAAGTAAGCCCTGGTGCCGCGATCCTCGTATCAGTGTGATACCACGTCAAAGCAAGGTCGAACATTTGACTGCCCGCTGCCTATATCTGCATGCTGTCTGAAATCTGTGCCAACCGAAACATTGCCTCAATCTGCTCTATCCACTCATCCGCGTACAGGATCCCCTCTGTACCCCGAAACTCCTTGGGCCGCATCCTCTGGACGTCAATGATGATGCCCTGCCTCGGGTGCTGAGTCTGAACTACCTGTGGCTGGATCTGAGCTACTTTGTCTACTGCCGTCATGGCCACCTGGTAGGCATTCTCAATGCCTAGCCTTATCACGTCCACCTGGCGGTGCTGAGCGTCTATCATCTCCCTGAAGAACGCAAACAACTGTACGGCATCTACTGGTACAGGAGGTGGTAGAGGAGGTACCACCGAAACAACTGGGATAGTCCTCGGATCGACAGGTGGAGGAGGATCCTCGAGAGAAGCAGATGCTCCATCAACAGTAGGAGTGGTGAGTGGAGCGGTAGCAGCTGTCTGAAGTCGAGCAGGACGAGAGGTGGTAGACCTCTCGGTGGCAACTGTTGGGACGGTACGATGGGATCGTATCTTTGGAGGCATCACGAACACCAATCAAAAGAAGTCAATACGATGCAAGATACGATATCATCAAAGAAGGACAGAAATATTTCAAAAGAAAGCAATTTCAGAATAATTAGAAATAGCAAATATTATATTAGAATTATTCCTAGTCGTGATTGAGTACACTCTCATCCTAGATCCTATATCCTAGAGCAGGCTCATGGCAGTACAACTAAATCATTGTACTACCACGATATCGCACTAATTGTAAAGCTCGATACCTGCGTTGGCCGCCACCAAAAATGTGTCACGACCCGTACCCAAAAAATTGGGCATGAGTCGTGGGTACGTCCAGCCTACGCCGCAGCATCGGCGGTAGAATGCTGTCTAGGTCTAGTATCTAGCTAATAATTTCACACAATAATATAAGTACCTGCCAATATCTCAACTCCAAACGGAGGTATAATATGATAAAAATAATACAAATACTCAATCACGATCTAAGCACGATAAGATAACAAGGAAGTCTAACAACTACAAAGTCTAAACAATAACTACTACTAAAGACAGCAACAATAATAATAATAACAACAATATCCTGAATCAAATACAATACAAAGTCTCAAACCAAAAGCCGGAGACAAATCTGGTACCAAAGCTAATAAATACAATTGAGGTCCTAGTGATCCCGGCTACCAACCAGGAAATCACTCCTGAACTAGGGGGTCTCTGTCTGCACCATCGACAGGCTGAGGCTCATAAAATGTCAGACATTAATCTTCCGGATCCTCTTAAAAATATATCCAGTCAAGATTGGAGCAAGTACACCTCTAACAGCAGTTCCAGTTAAATGATAAAAACTATAAAGCAGTTGTAGTAAGTAGCACAAGGTAAAGAAAATGAAGCATGAACAAGAAAATATACATATATATATCAGCCAACTGGTGCATAAAGGTAAATATGCATGAAAATCAGAAGTAAGATAATAATGACTGCAGGATACAAGAAATCTAAACTAAGAGCAAGTGTGTGCACAATAACGTGAAGTGAGTCCAACATGAGTAAATATAATGAGTTCAGTCCATAAAGTATAAGTGAGACCAGTCAAGAAGTGTAAGTGATTCCAGACTAGAAAGAATGAACTAGTGTCTCTGAAATACCTGTTTTAATATGTAAACGGCTAGGGGTAAGTATGACTCACCGCACACTGGGTGTGCGGCTGCTATCATTCCAGATTAGACCAGAGAGAGTGATTCCAGATTTGGAAATATTTATATGTCTACTCGAGTATTTCTTTGCCCCGACTAGTACAAGTGAATCCAAGACCCGACACATAAAATAAATATGAGTCTAGCCAAAAATATGAGTGATGCCTGTAGTGAGTCCTGATGTGATGCCAGTATGTGATTCCAGAAATAGAGGCTAGACATAAAATATACGTGTCGCAAGTAAATAAATCCAGAAATACTAGTCAGTGTCATGCCAGAAAATCAGATAATACTATACTAGAAGCTGAATCATAATAATTATCAGATAATAAAAACTATCAGAGAATGCACTCGTCTGACGTCCTGAGCAACTAGCGGGGATCGAGGTCCGAACTGGCGTCATGAAGACCTAACATGGAAATCCAAGGTTACTTGGTGTTTTATTGAGATAAACATATTTAAATAAACTAAAAACATGCTTCTAGGCCTTTTCTAGGTCAAACGGATCAAACCGATAAATTCTGGGTAAAGTTTGCCCAGGGTCCAAAAAGTTAATTCTAGGTCAAAACTAGATCAAATATTGACTTTAACGGTTAACTGGGTCAACTACGGTCAACTCTAGGTCAAACTAGGATGCCCCTAAAATTCTAGGTCAAAACTAGCTCATTAAGCTAGTAAACCCACAAACTCGTCTCTTTGAGATACCGGGATACCCTCGGTATCCGATATCTCAACCTACGCTATACATCCCATCTAAACCCACTAATACATATCCTAACATGTATATATATATATATATAAGCATCACTAACTCCATACCTAGGCATAAGCTCAATACCTCATCCCGATACCCAATACCTTGAGTATCTCAAGGTATTGAGATATCTCTAGCCTTACCCCTCTCTAACTCTAACTAACTAGCTAACTAGATATATATATATACTACTATATATATATATATATATATATATATATATATATATATATATATATATATATATATATATATATATATATATATATATATATATATATATATATATATATATATAACCTAGTATCACTACCCAATTCTAGAAAATAGGATTATTTTTTTACTTTTATTTGGTAAATTGTGTATTAATTATAAATAATTATATTTATATTTAATTATGTATTATATTATTTTTATTGGTTGTTTTAGGATTTTGGCTAGTCTGGACCCATGTCAGACCCTAGTGGACCCTTGTGAGACCTATTTTTGGGTTTAAAATAATTATTATATTTTTAATAAGTTAGTTGGAGTGATTAGGAGTTAATTTGAGTGATTTTAGAACCCCAAACCCAAATCCTAATTAGCATGACTAATTATGAAGGCATTTTAGTCATTTGACTTAGCCCCCCCCCCCCCCCCCAATTTCTTTATTTCTTCTTCTTCTCCACTATTTCCTTCTTCTTCCTTCTTCCAACTTCAAGCTTCAATTAAGTGTTTCTTCATTTCTTCTCTTCCTTCTTCTATTTCTTTCATAGATGTTAACCCTAACCCTATACTTTTTCCTAACCTAGGTGTGTAGAACCTAGACTTAGTGTGAATGCTTAATTTGGAGGTTTGGA